>VXAY01005812.1:105155-262002 GCA_013399855.1 Oxyruncus cristatus
TTTTTTAACTGTGGCAATTAGTTTATGCACATCTTGTTGCTCTTGCATAGACCTGGTGGAACTTTCTTCCTAGAGTGTTTTCAGTCAGCAAACGCTGGTTAAAATCAAAACGTCCGGGGGAATTTGTTAGTGTCAGCAAAACTTCGATTAGGAGCCCACCTGGTTTCCTGCCAGTGTGCTTGGTTCCTGGGCTGCCTGGGGGGGTTGCTACGGGGCCAGGCCCCCAGCATTTCTGGCCTTTGGTTCTTTCACAGGAGAGTCGCCAGGGACTTCGAGGGGCTGGAAAGGTGGGACTAGAAGTATAAAGAGAACTTTATTCATCATATTAATGAGTGTTATGAAAACGTGACAAGCCGGGAAAAGTAATCATAGTACCTAACCTTTTTATTAGGATGTGAATCTGTTTCTTGGAAAAAGTTCGAGTTCCTTATTCAGGTCTGTTTCTACTCCCATCTCACTTGAAGCAGCCAGCATCTGATAGCTGGATTGTCTCCATTGACACAGTTGTTTTCCCAGGAATCATCTTTCAGCTGTTGATCACGGTTTGAGTAAGTGAGATATCTGAAGGCATCAGTTTCACATTTTGTCTCGTTTTAAAGAAGGTATTGTGACAGTCTCGTGTTTCCTTGGAGAAAATGCCTATCTAATCTAGAGAGAGCTCATTTTTGACTTCTCATTGTTTTCTTCAATTATTTCTTTCTTAATAAAGTTAAATAATACCTCAGTTGCTCATCTGAGTTGCCATCACACGCAAGATGGTGTATTTGCTGATTTCAAGTAGTATTTTTTGGGTTGGTATCAGAATCAAGGAAAAGCAGCACATTTCCTCAGTACTACACTTAAAATGTAACCCAGAGAACATCCAACAAGTTTGTTGGCAGTCTGAGAATTCCGAGCACTTTCTGGCCATGCCTCCAGCCTGTCAATAAGAAACTTTGTCATAATATTCTCCTGAGAACAAACGTCCAAATAAAGTATTTCAAAGGGCTACACGTCGTTAGTCTCAATATCCAATAAACTAGCTTTTCTTTGAATGTCATTATCTAGTTTTTGTTCAGGCCTTACTTTTTTTATCTGTCCTTCGTAGTTGTAACTTGTCAATAAGAAGTGATCCTTAGCCTAAATTTCTACTAACGTCTTAACCCTGTGCATTAAAGTGCATATGTTCCTGAAATCCACTATCAGTTCTTTGTGTATAAATGATTGTTTAGCCAGGTTATAAATAATTTGCTGTTTTAATGTTAGTTATCGTACAGTGATTTAGACTTTGGTGATTGGGCTGACAGTACAGTTTTATTCTGTACTTTCTCAAACTTGTTGCCAAATTTGTCCAGACTTGAAAGTCAAATTTCCAATCGAATATAAGAGGGTCTTTTGCTGACTATGACATGATAATTTGCTTCTTCCTTCTTAGTTTGTGTTGGACTTGTTCCATTATGGAACAATGCAGTGTAGTTATGTCCGAAGACTCGTCTTTGCTACATGTCCTTACTCACAAGTTTTGCCCCAATTATGTGGGGTTTGTGTTGTATTTTCCCTAATGTATATGCTTGCATTTTATTAGCCTTAATGAGCTTTAATTGGTATGGATGTTACTTCATTTAAAATTGCGTTACTGGGATTGTTGCCTGTTCCTTATTTTTCCTTTACTCTCTGTCAGCGTAGGAGAGGGAAAAACAAAAGTAAAAGAGGTCTCTGTTGAGCTCAGCCTTTGAGGCATTTGATCTGTTCACTCCAGGAGCAAATGTACTGTTTCTTAAAACTTTTCCAAGGGAACAAGTACACGGCTACTTTTTGACTGAAAATCAGGGACTGCTAAAATACCATCATTACTGAAATACAGAAAGTGCAGATCAAATCCAGGGACTCCCTGTGCACAAAAAAAATGGGGAAAAGACCGTGATCTTTTTTTGATGTCTCAAGGAAATTACATGCTTTGATTGACAAAATCAAATGTATTTTGTTTGCCAAAGACACTGTCTTGGAATTTTAAAAGATGTTTGAGCTACAGTATATGTGAGGTAGATTGCACTGAAATCCAATCATTTATTTAAAGTGCAAAACATACGTTTGCAAGGGCTGGTGAATAGGATTTTGACTCAAACTTTTAAATGAGATTGGTGAAATACTATGTGTTCTCTTTTCTTTCTAGGCCACACTCAAATCATGAAATACTTGTTAGGTACCTTTTAATGATGTGGCCACTTCAGGAGAGTTACATGGGCTTTGGGAACTTGATGGATGCTAAAACTTCTCTTTGTGTAATGGTTTCTAAAGGTGCTCAAAGGGTTCATCTCCCTGGTGAGACAGTGACTTGTAGATATAAATCATATTCCTCACATAGGAGGGAGAGGTTTCACACACACACCTCCTCTACCAAAGAGAACTTTTCCAGCTTTAAGTGGAGAGGAGTTTTAGCTCTTCTCTTGCTGCTACAGCTTCTGAATTGTCCCATTTTTTGCTGATACTTGCATCAACAGATGCAAACAAAGCTAAGTTTTACTGGATGTGGTAATTTGATGAGTTTTACTGGTTTTAAAATTAAATTTGCCCGAAGTTTTCCAGGTAGCGTAGCTCAGTCTTGACAATTTTCCATCTTTTTCAGCTCTCTTTGGGCTTCCCATCTGAAGGCTCAGAAAAACAGATGGATTGAACCATAGTAAAAAATACTTTGGTAGCTGAGAGAGGAAATGCCAGTTTAATTTCCAGTTGTTTTACCTTCTTGTCACAGAAAGCCTCCTATTTTTTGTAATTTAATTGTGAAACAAGTGGAAAGCTGAGCATAGGTAACAGTTCATGTTTCTGGTATAGTATCTAAAATTATAAACAAAGAAATCTTATGTGGCTGAAAAATCTTTGTGGAAGTTTCAGTCTTGTTGTTACCTTAAGAGTGTCTGGTAGAAGTAGAAGTACCCTGTAACCACCTGTCTGGAGGAACTGATTCAGCCCAGCAAATGCAAGCTGAGAAGGTCCTGCCAGAGTTTATTGATAGCCCTGAATGTCTCAGCCAACGCCAGCTGCTGTGGGAACAAGGAATGGTAAATGTCTGGGAGATGTGTTATCCATGAAGGTAATTCCGCTTGTGAAAGCTCACATAGACTTCTCAGTCATGGACCACTACTAGGGCAGGACAGTAAAGACAAAATGCTTTTCTCTTTTTCACCTAAGTGATTCTAGGATTTTTTTCATTTGCAGCTGGTCTTCGTGGAAGTGACTATACCCTGCACCAGAGATGTCAGGCACAAAAGGGGAGAGTACAGCTTTCAGTACTTTCAGAAGGGTTATAATCAGGGGTTGTGTCATCCGTAGAGCAGTGTTGGGACACAGTATGGTATAATCTGCGGGTTCTGATTTTGTTCTCATTTCTAGCTATGAAACAGATATCATCCTATCAAAAAGGATGAAAGTTACAGGTCTCAGCTTTTTTATCACTGTTTTGTAATTTATGGTTAGTTACAATGAAACAAAGATAGTACTAAAAAAACCTTTTATAAAGTTTTGACACTTAACAAAATGATTTATTCATTATTTATCACGTTTTGGTGTATTTTCCATGGGTTTATTTTACTTATTTTTGAATAATACCTTTTGGTGGGGTTTTGTGGACATCCTACGTGCAGATTCTCGCAGTAACGTGCCTACCCGAGCTTGTCAGCAGGGCTCCCCACTGCCTGTTGAACAAAGAATTGACATTCATGAGTAATGTTTGTTGTTAAAATGTCTTTATATGAGTTGGAGCTGAAACTCCATGTAAGCACCATTGAGTGGATAGTCTGGTTACTCCTTCAGTTGTACTCTCCATTTACCCGACCCGGGTTTTCATAAGGTGGTCATTGTGTGAGAGTGAACATAAAGGTGATTGTGAGATCTTCCATCATTTCTCTGCACTTAACTCACAAATAACATTTCATATTTTTGGAATTAAATATGTTTGCTCAGATTATTTCATGTTAAAAAAATGCTCATTTTTTCAAAGTAGACTTTGTACTTATCCCATAAGATGCTAAAGAGATTCAGCTCATGTTTGCAAAGGATAAAAGTTGCAGGTGTTTCTAGTACACCTGCTAGTCACTCACGTCACGTTGCTCATGTTCAGCTCTTAATATTTGTAAAAGTCATGCCAGGGCAGGTTCTGACTTGCAGGAAGAAGAGCCTGCATAGTTTTCCTTCCTTTTTAGGATCTGTGTTAAAGCTATATCTGAAAAGAATGAGCAAGTATGTGTTAGGTCTTTAGTAGTGAAAAGGTCTTGCATGAGAAGCTTATGATTCAGTTTGGATTTTTAGAAAATCTGTGCTGTTGTGTCAGTTCTGTGGACAGCAGGACCCTGTGTGGAGATACATTTCTGATACATGTCTGTATGAAGATTAAGCCCAGTACTTCTGTTGACAAAAGTAATGGGAAAATTTAAGCTATTTGGCAGTTTTCTTCCAGGATCATCCATTATCCATGTGGTGGTGATCCTGGTAATTCAGCAAGAAAATACAAAGTTAACAGTTTTTGTTTCTTGCTAATGAGTTTCTCCTTTGCATTTCAGTCTTACTTTGTTTATAGCACTGTTTGAGTTAATGTACTTTTTGAGTTACTTTGGGAATGCCTAATAAAAGATAAGTTGCAATAATCTGTTTATTAAAAACAAACTCAAGTATACTTCTCTACCATTTTGCAGTTATTTTTATGAATGTACTGTAATTGGAATTTGCATTTATTATTAAAATGATTGCAGTGTGACTCTTCAGTGTGCAGCTCATTAAAAGCAGAGATTTAAGTGTGAAATTTAACATCTTAAGAGATTTCTTTAGTTAAATTAAGAATTTCTGTAGAAAAGAAAATTAAGCCATAGATCTGGTGAATTAAATTTTGTACAAAAATTGAAGAAATAATCCCTAAACAATATTAGATATGTTAATAATTAGTCTATGGTAGTTTCAAATACATATGCATTAGCATTCCAGATTGAGGTTCATCCAGTGTGAATTTGAGGGTGATTTAATGTTGAAAGAGGGATTAGCAGTTCTTTTCCCAGCTCCTTCGCGATTCATCGCACAGCTTTTCACATGTGTGATAAAGGGGAGGTTGCATTTTCTATTTTTACGTGTTTGCATGATCTAAGGAATATTCCTATGGACTATTTTAAGAATTTGAAATGTAAAGGAAAGTTGTGTCCAAATTACAGTATAGGATGTTTAATCTTACTGAAGGCAGGTAGGGCAGCAATGTTACTTTTGCCTGAGAGCTCCCCTAAATCATCTGGGATTGGCTTTGGTGCAAGTGATGGTGCAAAACAGACGGCAGTGAAAAGTTAGGCCCCTTGGTAAATAGTCACACTTCTCATTAGTTGAACGTCGGGTGATCTTCAGAGTTGTAAAAATGACTGTAATTGTGACAAAGAGCAGGAAAATTTTGGCGAGGATGACTTGACATTTTGGGCACCAGGGGAGCTGAGGCTGCAAACTGCAGCCGTGAAAGTACACATGGAGATCTTCCCCTGACTCAATGGCAAAGTCTCATCGCAGTTGATTTTGCTTGTAGTTAACAAGGTAGATTTAATTTTTCTATCAATGTTTTGTGGTAGCTCAGTGAAGACAGTTAGATTTTATTAATTAATTGCACTGTTCTGCGTTATATCTGAATTTTGAAACATTCCAAGGATCTTAAATCCTGATGATCAGATTGTACCCTCAGATGGAAATATTGAACATGTCCTGCCTCACTTTTTGGACACAAGTTCTCAGAGTTGAAATGTATGATTCACTTCCAACCAATGCATTGTAAACTACTGTAGAGGGAAGAGAATTAATTTTTTGACAGGTAGCATTGCAAAACTTTGTTTTTTCTGAGAGTGCTCTGTGATCTTTTTCACCCATTCGTGGCTTAATTTTTTCTAATGGCTTGAATTTTGTGCAGCTTGCCTTACAAGTGCTAGAATACTGAACTTTGAGAAATGTGTAGTAGTGAATTTCTAGATTGCAGTTACTTGGAGTCTATTTTCAGATGGGGTTTTGTTATCAGACAATTCTTAAAATTTATGATGCGGGTTTTTTTCAGAGATAATTAGGAAGTTTGAAGGTCTAGTTCTGTTAATGCTTATGAAATTTGGCGTGAAAGCCTTCTAAATGGCTTAGGGTATCTCAGCCTAACAATTCCTCTTGATTCTAGAAATGTTGAAAAATATTAAGTACAATCTGATTCTAGTAATGCTGGAAAATGGTAACTACAAGTGCTGATGTTTGAGCAATCCTGTCTTTTTTTTCCCATAGGGCACTGTGGACCATAGTACAATAGGTGTAATGCTCCTCTCAGTGCTGATTCAGGAAATGAGTCTAGTAAGCATGGGTTTGTTTTTTTTCCTCCTGCAAGTGATGCTGGTAGAGCTGTGGATGTTTCAGTCCTTCATAAAAATCATTTGAGAAACATTTCTTAGACATGAAGGGATTGAAACACCCTCTTCCCCCCACCAAAATATGTAGAGGCACAAGAAATTCTTAGTACAGGGACTCTACCAGTACCAGATACATGTTTCCCTCATCACAGTCACCAGAACTAGTAAAGCAAAGTGAACAATCAACTTTTTCAGTTGTATTTCTGCTAATGACTTTCTTTGCTTATGTCTTACCCTGAGGAAGTGCCTCAAACCTGTCCATCCAGAAAGAGGAACAAACTTGAAGGGAAAAAAGGAGGTGTGTCAGGAACCTGATGAGACCTGCATTTAGTGCTGGACCATCATTTTAATTTCTAGTGTCAAATAATTAATCTGCCAGATATCCTCTTCATCTAATTTGAGCAAGGAAGGGAGCGTTGTTTATTCTGTCCTTACTTTTCTCAGGTTGATTATTCAAGACCTTCAGCAAAACATTGTAAAATTGCTGCCTCATTCCGTGACACCTCCCTGAAGGACATACTGATGCTGATGTGCTCTCTTTTGAAGGAGGTGAGGCTTATAATCGAACCTAAATTGTTAACATCGTTATTGTCCCTTAATATTTTCTGGCTTGATGAATTCTGTTCTTAAGTGGATTACATGACACCCAGTTAAGTGCAAGTGACCAAAACAGATTCAAAGACAAAAATTCCTATCTTCTTCCTTCTGTGTCTCTCTTGCTGTCTCTCTGTCCTGTCTCTCTCTTTTTATATCTTGCCATAAAGGTTGAACTATCGAAATTCTGGGCTTGTCTTCTTTGTATGTTTTGCTGGGTCCTACTGTCCCAGTATTTGCTAAAGAATTAATTCATTGAACTAGAAGCGACCAAAAAGAAAGACAAATACCTGTGGTAAGGCAGCGCAGTCAAGTCAGGCCAAGATGTGTTTCTCCTTCACTAGTTCCCTCATCCTCTCTATAACGTTTTGGGGTAATTGAAGCCTCTAAAGAGCCTTGACAGGCCGTGGTGAAGAGCAGCATGCTGTAAGCTGGGTCTCTGAGCTGAGATCAGAGCTGGAATGATTTTGTGCTGATCAAAACCTACCACAGCAGTGGAAGTGGCACCATGAAGTACCATTCTAATTCTCTTAACTTCACGTATCTCTGCTTTTGAGATTATTTTTATTTTTTAAATGTTGCGTGATTTCTATTCTTTGAATTACTTGGGAGTGCTTGTTTATTCAGTTTTTCTGAAAACCAAATTAATTGGGTGTTGAAATTTGGACACAGGTGTTTAGGCTAGAATTTAAACACAGGAGCCATCACAGTGCGTCAGTAGATAATGGCAGCAATTTCTTTTTGGCCCAAGGTGTAATTCTGAAGGTTGAGATATGTGATTGTGGTACTGCTTTGAAAAATGAGATAAACTGTATTAGCTTAAACTTCCTTCACAGTATGTTTTTGGTCTGAGTAGAATGTTTTACCCCACATTTGCAGTAAGTTTAAGGGACATGTGGTCAGCTACCAGTGCTCAGGTGACAGGCAGTATATTTTTTTGGTACAGAATTCATTGTTACAAAAATAATAATGTGTGAGCCCTTGTGAGAGGGAGTGCTCTGCTACTTTGTGCAGTATGTTTTAAATCAGTGTTGGAATTGCATATTAATGGAGAAATCATATGTAATTTAAAAGAAGAATCGGGCACTTTTGGAACAATCATTTTAGGTAAAGTAAGTCCTATTACACATTAAAGCATTAAATGGATGTGTGGGAATCCTGTAGCTGCTTTCCAGTTTTCTTCAAGTTCATCTGGTCTGCAGGTACTTGAGTCTCTTATGTTTTGAAAAGTTAGTTTGTCTGAGTGACATCACAGGGATTTCCAGACAGAAATATAAAGAAATTGTAATTGCTGTCTTTATAATGCCAACTTTAGTATAGGAAGCTGTTTTTGGAAATATTTCAGTGTCTGTATTTCACTGAAAAATACACTCAACTGCAAAGGTGGAATCACTAAAATTATTCCAAGAGTTTAAAGGTTAGAGAGGACTGCTGGCAGAACAGGTGGTTCCTGTATAAGACATGCAGAAATTCAAATTTCAAAGCTGAACTCATAATTTAGTGTCAATTCTAACATGATGGAACAGTTGTTACCGGGTTAATGAGGCATCTAATGGCATACGGTTGATATGAATTTCTGTCATCTGAATTCAAAAAGTTGTTAATAAACTTGAGATGTGACTTTGAATCTAAATAAGGAGCAGATGAACTAGATAAAGTTGTTGCATTGCATTTACTCTATTTCTTTTCTAGACGAAATTATACCAATTTTCGCTCTAGTGTTCACAAACTGTGTCAGTGACTAATGACTAATGTTTTCAGTGTCATTATATTGTAATCTTGAGATAGTAATTTCTTTCAAGATAAATGTTATTTAAATTACTGTTGTTACAGAAGTGGATCAATAAAATGTTCTTACTTACAGGATTTAGAGTATATACTTCTGGATGGGTTGCTTTGCTTGCAAAGTACCTTTTCCTTCTGACACTACAGGGGTTATAAAGCAGTAGAGCCCCTGACAGCTCTATTTGTACAGGTGTATTTTTGTACAGAACTATATTCAGATTACAGACTGCTCAGTTCATTGTTTTTTAAAGCCAGGTTTTCCTGGACTTCCAAAGGAGCAGTGTGAGGATGCAGACTCTGAAACTCATGCTCTTTAGCAGCCTGGGCATCACACTGAAAAATAACCAATTGTTGAGGTACTTTTTACCCATATTGTGATGTCCAGGAAATAGACTCCACGCTGGTCTGGAGTAACTGAAAACAATGAAACCTTGCAGTTTGCAGTGGAAGTTAGCACTGTTTTACCAAACAGTATCGATACACGCTGAGTTTTACCTACAGGTTTTTTATGCAAAGGGATTGTTTCACCAGGCTTTTAAATATGATTTATAAGTCTGTGAGCTTTAGCTTGACATGGAAGAGGTCTCTGAGGTTGTAATAATGATTTCCCCCATGCCTTTAAGGAAATACTCTATCTTTTATTGTTGAAGGATTTATTTTTCTCTCAGTATGTGTTCTCTTGCTCTGCTCTTTGCAGCTTTATATCCAGACATTTTCCTTTTCATAATTATTTTTAAAGCATGTCCTGTGCAGGTGACCTAACAAGATTTTTTTTCTTCTTAGTTCTTGGCAAAACCTTTAACCCTTCAGAACCAACAGCAGCAAAGTCCAGCATTGCAACTTTTGAAGCTTATACTAAACTGTCCTAATTTTGATTTCCTTGGAAATTCAGCTTATGAATCTGCAGATGAGCTATGCATTGTGCGGACTCCAGCAAACTGGAAAACAAGTAAGAAAGGATCATTACTGTTTGTAGTCCAAGATCTGTAGCCAGTGGATTGTGCAGCTTCTGTCCTGATACTTGCAATTACAAAATAGCTTCTAATGTGGTGTAGAGTTTGTTGCTGGTGAGATATTGGTAAACCTTTTCTGCTGTTTCTCTCTCACTTTTCCTTTTGTTATTTTGACAGAATAAATGTATTCTGTAACAGATATTCCCAGTAAATCAAATTATTTTATTTAAACGCTGAACACTATTCTCGTTCCTGGCATGTGAACACCTTCAAGAGGTACAGTATTTCTAGTATGTCTGTTTTCTCTTCTTGATGAGAAAACTGCGATTTTTTTTTTTTTTTTTACTGTGCTTGTTTGCTCTAGTATGTGAGCTTGTTAATTAAGGTATCTTGATTCTTGGGCTGTAGAGGTTTGAATTCCTGAGCCTGTACAGTGCAGATGGTGGTCTACTATAAGTGTGTCTGTGGTGGGTTGACCCTGTCTGGGCACCAGGTGCCCGCCAAAACCACTCAGTCACTGCCCTCCTCAGCTGCACAGGAGAAAGAAAATACCCCGAAAGGCTCATGGGTCGAGATAAGGGCAGGGAGAGGACACTTACTAGTTACTGTCACAAGGAAAATGGACCTGACTTGGGGGAAATTAATTCAGTGTGTTACCAATCAAATCAGGGTAGGGTAACAAGGAATAAACCCAAATCTTAAAACACCTCCCTCCCACCCCTCCCTTCTTTCTGTGCTCAGCTTAACTCCCGATTTCTCTCCTCAGCCCCAACAGTGCAGAGGGACAGGGAATTGGGTCTGTGCTCTGTTCATCACACCTTGTCTCTGCTGCTCCTTCCTCCTTAGGGATCAGATTGCTCACACTCTTCCTTGCTCCAGTGTGGGGTTTCTCCCATGCGAGGCAGTTCTCCATGAACTTCCTCAATGTGAATCCTTCCCATGGGCTGTAGTCCTTCAGGAACAGGCTGCTCCAGTGTGGGTCTCCTCACAGGGCCACAAGTCCCATCAGCAAATCTGCTCCAACCTGGGTTCCTCTCACCACAGGTCCTGCCAAGATCCAGCTCCAACATGGGCTCCTCTCTCCACAGGTCAGCAGGTCCTGCTCCAGCGTGGGCTTCCCACAGGGTCACATCCTCCTTCAGGCATCCCCTGCTCCAGCGCGGGCTCCTCCCCAGCCTGCAGGGGGGTCTCTGCAGCCCCGTGCCCTCCATGGCCTGCAGGGGCACAGCTGCCTCACCACGGGCTGCACCAGGGGCTGCAGGGGAACCTCTGCCCCGGTGCCTGGAGCACCTCCTGCCCCTCCTTCCCCACTGACCTCGGTGTCTGCAGAGCTGTTGCTCTCACACAGTCTTGCTCCTCTGCAAATGCTGTTGTTCAGGTTGGGTCTCAGTTGTGACTGGGTCCCCCAGTAGCTACCTGAAGGAGTAAGACTACTGAAGGTAAAAGTATCGTGTGTCTCAATTAAAATGTTGCACTGGGGTGCTTTAACAGAAGTGTGTTTTATTTTCTTATAACACTGGGAGTTTACCCCAAACACTGTTTGTTACTGTGTGGCAAAGGATGGTGGGTCTGGACCCTTTGTGAAAACAGCAGAACCTCACCTCTTAGACACGCATGCACCCCAGATAACAAAAGCTTACATTACTTCTAGACTGGAATGTGTTCCTCAAGTTGTAAGGCAAACTTGTAATTGCAACTTTTAAGCTGTAATTTGGAATGTATAATTTTCTGATTTGTTGGCATATTGTATTTTGGTATAATCTGAGTATGCTGGTTCTGATTATCATGGTGATTTCTTTAGACTGTCTTAATGGGCTGATAACATTTTATTCCTTTTGCTTATTAGATTTAGGCCAAAATCAAATGTAAATTCTAGCTTTTTTTCCTTTCATGGGCCTTTGCTGACTTCCTAATCATTCAAAATCATGAACTTTTCTATCATTGTCTCAGGAACAGGATCACTAGTACCTAGGAGGGCTTGCAGTGATCCAGGGCTAGGACAGGGAAGGACAAGCAGCTGATTGCAGATGCTGTCAGTTTTCCTGGGCCTCCTCTCAACCAGCTACACTTCTTTTGGCATCTTTAGGTTATTTTCTCTCTTCAGCTTTTCTGTAATGGAATCTTGGCTTTTTTCTCTTGAATGGGACTCAGTAGTGCTAAGCTTCTGGGTCAAACCATCCGGCTTGAGCAGCTCCAATGAAATGTGCTATTACCTTCATCAGCATCACCATCAGCACTGAAAATTAAGTTTCTTTCTTTAGTACTGATTAAGGATTCTTCTTGATGTCCATGCTACATTGTGGAGGAGTAAACTTTCTAACGTGTAAAAAGCTAACAGGGAAAAGATGAGGAAAGTACTGATCTTCTCTTCTACCAGTCTCTGTCATTCTTAAGACAGTCTTGGTAGTAGTGTTTCCATGTATCCCTCCCTGTGTCCAAGTGATTTGTATTCCATTCTTGTGTTGTCTTACTCTCTTACGTGGTGGAGATCCTTAGTTGTGGCATTTCTGTAGACAGCGATATCAAATGTAGACTTTATTATTGAATGTCCAGACCATTCCTGAGAAACATGGGTTGTCTGGGAGCTGATTTCATAAAAAACTTCTTTCATTTGCTCCAAGGAGATCGATACCTTCACAAACAAATCCTGTTTTCTGGAGTAACCAGGTTTCTTAAAAACCAGGGTAGTTGATAGCATCACCCTCCATCCTGGAGCCATCCTTCAGGTTCTTCACACAGAGAAAGAGGCAGCTTGGAACGATGGAAGGAAAGTCACTTTTGTCCTTTTGGGGAGTTTGAATAGCTATTCTTCCTTTGAGTAAGGGTGAGTGAGGAACTAGTGACTCTTCTACGAAGGGTCTACAAGAGGATACTTATCTACGAACTAGAAGGAGATCTTTTATTTCAAATATTTGTAAATACCTGAGAAGAGGTCTGTTTCAACCCATCCGAAACATTATGATTTTCAGCTGCTGTGTATCTTTCAAAGTTTGGATATTATTCCTGTTGGATTTCACTTTTTGTCTGTAGATTATTTGTTGTCAGTGCAGCAAAACATAACCTTCTGATGAATAAACCTTTCCTTCTGTGATTTGTGTAAGGACTATAGATGCATTTTGTGGCAAGAGCTATTGATTTCATAGTTACAGACATTCCATAGGCACTCAGATGGTTTACAGCAGAATAAAAGAAGGCTTGTAAAGCATTTGCATGGAATTTTGCTAAGGCTTGCTTGTTGCCTTTGGTATCATGGTCTTGTGCTTAAATTGATAAATATGCGAAATCCATTTCTACAAAATAGTCAATTCTTTCCTCCCATCATCCTCTCAGAAAGATGCTGCTCATTAATAGTCTAATCAGGCACAGTGGACCTTGGTTATTCAGGTTTTACATTTCGGAATTCATAATGCCAACCTCATCTCCTCTTTTCTCTTTAAAATATGTGTTAAGAGGAAGGCTTAAGTAGAATACTTAATACATAACATTTACACCCATACGCATCCAACAAACATAATACTTATGTAGTGTTGGATGTGTATATATATACAATACTTATATATTACTTATATAATTCTTATGTTTGTTGGATGTGTATGAGTATGTGTGTAAATAGAATGAGATCTGTGTCTGTTGTGTTCACCAGCTGCAGTGAGTTCAGCAGTTCAGTGACAGTGGTACAAGATCTGGGTGGGAAAACAGCTTTTAAGCAATAGTGGCTACATGGCTACTTGTTCTCTCTGTTCCAGAGGTGGCTTAGCAGATCCACTGGATGGTACAGCTACAGTTTTCCAGGAACAACTGTGCACAGTTAGCAGGTACGAATACTAAAGGACCTGTACACTTCTTTTACAGTTGTTTGACCAAAATCCACAAAACTACCAAAAACCATTGCACTCTCCTAGTAGGAATCCATTAGAAATCACAGTTCAGGAAGCTGAGTATTTAATTTAGTTTTTAGACTGTTTTATGTGTCAGTAACTATATACTTGCATATGAAAAGAGTTGTGATTTTATGGCAGATATAACTAAGCCTTTTCTCAAACAGGCATTAATGGTCCAAATCACCTTGTAGCACATTTTCACTTGCTGTCTTTGTATTAAACAGGGTACATTGGCATTGATGTGTTTGTTTTAACATCTTGTTACATCTTTAAAATACAGGCATGAGAGCTGTAAAAACTTTTTAATTGCTGAAAATCGACATTTTCATGCTTCAGGTGCCCTCAAGGGAACCAGCTGGAACTTGATGAACATTTTTTGAATGAAAATGTTAGCTTTATTCCTTTTGCATTTATGTGTCTGTAAAAATTAGTTTTCAAGAAACTGAAATTATTTATTGTAATGTAAGTGGTAAAAATATACATTTTCATATGTTTTTCATATACTGATTTCCATCCCCTCTTATTTATTTTGTCTTTATAACTACTGACTCTTTTCTAATGTAGTTATCCTGTGTCTGTTGCATCTTAACATGGATAAAGTGTATTGTTTTGAAAAGGGGAAACAGGTTAGTGCATAAGATACCGCTGTTTCTTTACATGCTCTTAAATGTTTGTGATTTATTTTGCTGTTCTTTTTTAGAGTTTGAATATGCTGGTTTTCTTCTATTTAGCAGCCATTTCATCATTAATTTATAAAAGATGTCCCAGTTACCTTTTTATTAGTTTCACTTTCTTCCATGCATCTATTGACTTCTATTTGGGAGAACTTTGATTGATGACCTGATTTCATTGAGTGGTTGCAGTCTGGATTTACACTGCATTCCCCAGTCGTGGGGAGCCCAAGGGAACCCACCAGCTGGAGTTTGTCAGTGACAGTGCACTGAGGATTGCTGTTATGTGTTAGAAAATATTCAATGTGGTTTAAATACTGTTGCTTTTCTATGAAGTAAACATTTGTTTTCGTATTGAACAACAACTGTTGTATCCCCGAGATATACATAGTTAAATTTACATGCTTAATGGCTTTTAATGTTCCAAAGTAAGTCAATGTAATATTAAGATCTCATTTTATTATACTGCCTTGCTCTCTGTATCAATAGTGATGTGGTCATGGTTTACTAAAACAATAGCACTACTTAGTGATTACTTGTGATCTATGGTAATGACTGATTTCTTTAGGATTTTTGCTGTTACAAAAGATGATTGCAGGTTATTATGGCAATAATTATTTTCTAAAACAAAAGATGTCTGCCTCGGAAATTGCAAAAGCAAATGCACTGAAAATTGAGTGAAGGTTGAAAATTGAAAATGAAGAGTGAAGGTGTGATAGAGGGAAAGAACTCATACCTGTTAATTGGTGTTGTGCTAAAAGAAGAGGGTTACCATCAGAAAAATTACTGCTTAAAAACGAACCCCTGCAGTTTGTGAGAAGGAAAGCAGGATTTTATTTTTAAATAGACTATTGGCCACAGAATTGGCTGTGCTGTCTGAACCAGCTGGCACCACTTCACAGCTGCTTTGTGATACCCTCTTCAAACGGCTGTTCTTTAGGAGCTGTTAATGCTAAATTCATTTGAGCAGTGTCTGTTCTCTGAGACAGTTCAGCTCCTTGGTGTTTTGCTCATGATGTTGCAATCTCCAAGTGTCCTAGATGAATTTTGTGGTGCAATGTGTGGTGTGGTTTTCCTTGGAACTGTCCTGTTTGTCAAGAAGCACAGGTCTCAAAACTAGGAAATATGTTGGTTTTTGGAGACCTGATACTGCCATTCCAGGTAGTTAGGAATAGCACAGGAACAGTATGAGAAGATATTTCGTAGCCTTCCTCATCTCTTGTTTTCTCTCGAAGGTCAGCGCTTGTTCCCTGTCACAGTGTTGGCTGTTACAGATCTCAGTCTGTATTACAGTTTTGTGTGGTATTCTAAAGAAAAGACTGAGATTTAAAACAAACCTGAATGCTTTCTGTACTTTTGCTGGAGTCATCTGCATGTGTGGAGGAGCACAAGACACATGCATACGACCAATATGATCCACAAAATGTCCGATTTATTGAACAAAGACTGTACCTTATATACAGTCTTCACACCCTGTGCGTAATCAATACAATTTCATTGGTACAGGTCATAAATCAAACTATAAACATGCATTACTAATACACTTCTAATTGGGTGCAACAGGTATCCAGGCAGAGTAAGAAGTTTGTTATCTGGTCAGATGTCCTGCCTTCTTCTTGGATGAAATCCACCCTTGTCCTAACCTTAGAGGCAGTAGCCATCTTAGATCACACCCTGGCATTCTGTTTATGCTGAGGTATATAGGCAAAGCCTCAGAAGGTGCAGAACAGATTGTTCACACAATGTTGTTACCACATGCATGTTATTCCACATGTTGTGTATATTTGTCTCTGCATCTTTTTTATGTATAGAACACACCGTGCTATATACTCTGACCAAAGCAGAATTACTTACGGTGTATAGTCTGAGGATCCTGGAACCCCTCAGAACTGCTAATCATTCCTGATTGAAGGAGATGGAATGAAACCGCTCTGTTTTGGGTTTTTCAAAATACAGTAATGCAAAACAAGGGAGATTGAGTGGAATTTAATGTTATGTAAATGTAAACTAGTTTATCAGAGATTTAAAACAAACGTGAAATAAAATCTCAAGACTTTAGGCAGATACTATGCGTGTCCTGATATGTATGTAGAAATATCCAAAATATAATACTGTTTTACAGTCATAATGTGACTTCATTGGTTTATCTGTAGTTTATGTTAAACTTAAGACTGAGTTTGCAAGACACTGTAAGTATCAGGGTATTGTCTTTAGTCTTGTAAGTTAAGCTGTTGTCACTTCATAAAATCCTAGAAATGAGAGCAAGACATCTTCTAGTTTATGTATCTCACTTATTGAGAAGCCTTGTTTGTAGCTTAAGTGGAAACCCCTCCAAGTTGTCTTTTCTGTGTTGTTATTGACACTCAATTTTGATTTATTACAAAGAGTATTTTGCCAAATGAAGGTGGAGTCTAAAGGTAGCTTTACTCTACTGTGGTCTCATTGCCTTTCAGTTGAGGAAGAAACCTTTAGCAGCATCCTGAAGTTTTAACAGGTCTATATGTTACTTTGCTATTCAGGTCTTAGTTTTGATCTTGCCTCCAGATAGAATACTGCATCCTTCCTGAGAGAAGATGCCATTAGTTACTAGATTCACAGCTTAAAAAGCTGAAGCAGGAAATCTATGTGCCTTAGGTAGGGTCAGGAGGTCAAATTTAAAGATACTCTACCTTAACATGCCAGAGAGATTAAAATAACCCATGTTTTGCAACATGGCAATTATTTTCCAGCAGAGAAAGGCCAAAAGAATTCCTCTGAGTTCAGTGTTTGTAAACTGAAGAGTTCCATCTTTGTAAAGAGGTATTTCAGTATCTGAAAGTCTGTATGAAATACACCACATACACAAACTGAGTGAGTTATTTATAGAACCTTAGTTTTAGAGAAATTACAATCCTTACATTGCACTTTACTGGAGAAGGACTTGGCCAATGGATCCTGTAAGTGCTTTAGTGGAGACTGACAGCTAAATAATCTGGAAATTGCGAGGCATGACAGCATAGCTTGGAATCAATGAGCTCTGTCTTTCAAACCCATTTAGAAGTAGTCCACAGAGACTTTCAAAACTATGTGGTAGTTCACAGACTCTTTTGTTGAAGGATATGTCTGATTTATGACATAAATATTTTGTTATGTGCAAATCACTTTAAATAGTAACTTAAAATTACAAAGAATTTTTTATGTGAAATAGAACTAAGAAACAAATAGCTTGTATACAGTCTCAATTACTTCATAATACTGTGATAAGTAGATGTAACAGTAAAACGGGAATAAGGCCTAAAGAGAGTTAACTAAGGTATCTTGTTCCATATCTGCTCTGCTGATGGTGAAAGAAATTTTGTTCTGTTCAGTTCAGTGGACCCAAAACTAGAGAAAACATTAGGAACATCATACAATGGGTTTGGAGTAATAAATTAGAGTAAAGTAAGCTAAGGTAGGCATTTGAATAGGTGGAATAGGCCTGAAGCCGAGGCTTTCTCCAAGCTTCAGTGACTAGGACAAAGACAATGGAGAGTTCAAAAGTACACCTGAGGAAGAAGAGAAATTCCGAGACCCCCAAGATGAAGTAACAGGATGTACCACCAAATTATTCCCCAAAATGGAGACCACGCCCCAAACTCCACCCTAACTCCACCTGCTATGAATATTATAATCTAATAATGTAATAATATGAATATGTATGTAAAGATGTTGTAATCACACTCAAGAACTGTATAAATTACCTGTCTTTACACTGACCACTTCAGAGCTCTTTGTCCAGCGTGAGCTGGGGGCTCTCCGATGTCAAAATAAATACCTGCTGTTTAAAGGCATAAAACTTTGTCTCTAAGCAGTCTAAATATGCCTTTTTGGGCTTCAACAGTCCCACTGTAGGTAAAATTGTTCCATGCCTTAAAGTAACTTGTGGCAGGCAAGTGAAGATGCTGGATGAATTGCCTGTTATCCAGGCTGAGTTTGCTTAATTTGTATTTTAGGTTAGTTCTTTGTTGTTTGATTTATAAGCATGTCGAAGTTAATAGGCTGTTCTAGTTTATATGTCAGTTGCACTCAGAATTTTTGTTAGTTGGTTTGTCTGGGTGGATTTTAGGTCGGGTAAAGGGGGAAAGCTGACCATTCTCTTGACAGTTTGATGTCGTGTAGATCTGCTGATACCTTGAGGGAGTGTATTGTACTGGCATAAGGGCTTATCATCATGAGCTGTTCTTTCTCTTTAATGTAGGACTGCTGGCACGGCTGGTCTATTTTGTGTGTACGTTTCTGGGAGGAAAGTTAACATGCGCTGGTACTGATGGGCACGATGCCCTAGATGGGGAGTTACCCTGTTGGTAAGTAGGGCTTGTTTGAATTTGTGGTTGTTTTTTTTTATTTTTTATAATGATGTGTACTGTCAGCAGATATTTGGAATTTAAATGTCTCAGGTTTTGTCCAGTTCTTGGATGGTGGGTGCTCAAGGGCTGTACTGACTCTGTGGATTGAGACCATTCCACTGGCTTTGGTCTTTCTTGATTCATCATCCTGACAGTGGAGTCACGAAGGCTGTAATTTCAAAATTGTGTCACAGGAAGGGAAGGGGATTAAAGGCAGAGATGTCTCTTTCTGTAAGCAGTGTTTAGCTATGCCATGTAGCTGCCTCTTTCCATTTGTGTGTTACACAAGTGTAAGTTTTGTAAGTTCTGAGTTCTGGCTGCTGTTTTCTGCAGTACTTCCTTTGCATTAATTATTGCGGGTGAAGAAGTGCAGGGGAGCTTGAAGTGCAGGTTGAAAATTTAGGCTGATTTCTAGACTAGAGCTTGGAATAAAAAAGAAGGCTCTAGATTTAGAAATGTGCATACTAGAGTCATCCTTCTGCAGTGAGTTGGGTATTGTTGTGAATAACCAATTTCTTGTGGCAAGCACTCTCTTAATCCTCATGCATGTTTGATCCTGTTCTTTACATCCACTACCTAATGCATGAAAAAGGGCATGCAACTTAGAATTGGAGAAGAAGCTGTACATTTTCTACTGTGTTTCTTGCCTTCCTAATCTACCCTGGGGCTCTGTGGTGTTAGCAATCTTCCACTGTGTTTTTATTAAAAGTGAAAGTTTTAATATCCAGACTTACCAATGAAGTAGCTACTGACTTCTGATCCAGTGACTATATATTTCAGAATTGACAAAAGGTGGGAATTAATTTTCTGAATTGCTAGGGAATCAGAATTTCAAGGAACAGATAGTGGAGGAACACTGAAAATTAAATAAAAGTAATCCTTTAAAAAAAAAAAAATTACATTTTCTTAGCTGGCATAGACTGATTCTTTGAAATCAGCCCTGATAATATGGAGATATGGACCAAGTAAGGATGTTTTAGGAGAGGCAGAAGTGGGAAGAAGAGAGGCTGACAGTCAACCATTATATAGTGCATATGTAAATTGTTTCTGAGTACAATAGATTCGGTTTGCAGGGAACCCAAACAGCTCTTACCTTGCACTTGCAGGTTGGGCCCCATGCTTCTCAAATTTTTGTTTCTTTCGTCATGGAATGGATGGTCTAAGAAAAAAAAACACTTAAGCGAATCCCCCACAGTGTAACACATGCATCTGAGAAGATGTCAAGTGACAAAGTAATTAGAAAAGCATTATGTTGATGTTTATGTTCAATGCTGATCAATTAGCATAATTAGCATCTAAACAACACAAAATCTTAGAAGAAACTTAAACTTGGGCAAACAAAAAATAGCTGATGGTTTCCTAAAGAAATTGGCTGTGACAATACAATTTTGTTTGAGAATTCTTCCTGAAGATATTTGTTTCTGTCATTAGGAGTTTTCCAGCTGATCTCTTTGATGGATGCCTAGTTACCCCAGTCTAGTAATGAAAAAGTAGAACTGGCAATTCTGTGGTTCCTGGATCAGTTCTGTAAAACATATGAGGGAGACCACCTTCAGCACACCTCAAAGGTCAATATTGGCTGTAAGCCACAACATTTGAACTAAAAAAGTCTTGCACAGAAATCAACCTGCAGATATATCTTACACATAAAAGCTCTTGAGCTCAGCTGGGGGCAGATTGACTGGATGGAGAGAGAGAACTACTTAATGTGATGTTCATCTGATCAGGCCTCCTTTCATGTCTGCTTTGGAGTTCTGGCATGCAAGGAGTTAATATTTTAACAGCTATGTTCATTAGACAATTTTAGGTTTCTTTACATTTCAATTTTTTATTTCAAACATTTAGCTGGTTTCTGCTATATTGTGTTATATTTCACAGCTGGGTACACAAGATTTATTCTTTTAATAGTTCTGTTCTTTTGACAGTTATTCATTTATGTGGTTTCCACTGTATTTCTCACATTACTTGGCTTTTCTGCATTTTAAATAGGGAAGAGGGAAAAGGAAGATGCATTTTTGAAGAAGCAGCAGTTAATTCACCTTAACTGTAGGGGACAGTCATAATATAGATGTTATAAAGAGAATGTCAGTAAGATGAGATCAATTGATCTTGAGAAAGAATTCTGTTGGAGCCTCAAGCAAACCTTTAGCAAAAATTTTGACAGTGACTGAAGTTTGCTTTGAGTTGTGTAGCACTCCTTCCTTGCTTCCTGGTGGACAATCCCCGTCTCCAGAATTCTTTTACAACTTCAGGTTTGAACTGTACTTCAACCTTATTAAATGCTTTCTCGCTTAATATTAAAAATAAAGTTTTACACTGTACTGAATTGGTTTTTCATTAAAGCAATGTGTTCCTTTCAATTTTCAAAGCTGATTTGTTATTTTTAAATATGGTGGACTGCTCTAATGCTAAGGAACAGGAGGTACGCTGTAAAAACATACTCATGCTCCAGGTATTTTCATGAGCAAAATTCCTACTAATAGCAACTCAAAGGCAATGTGGCTCTACAGTAGTTGTCATTGTGATCTGTATTTTTTTTATTATTATATTATGTTTATTCTTTTATTCCTTTTCATATTACATTATTTTTCTTATATAATTATACTATTATTATTCTTTTTCCTTCATCCAATTTTGAGGGTTTCTATTTCACTTTATATTCTGACTGATGGAGTTGTAACTGCATGGAGAAACCCCAGTATGCTATGAGGGATTGGTATAGGAGATAGTGTCCCAAGCTTTTTACGTCCATCCTTAGAGAGGCTGGAAGAAGCATTTGTGTGCGGATGAATCAGCAGGGAAAGACCTGAAGTGCATTATTTTTACTTAAATCACCTGGACCTCCGTCATCGGTAACAAAAAATGTCCAGGTGGAGCCTTTGCCAGCTAAGCAATGTGCTGGAATGACCATAAGCCTGGCTCTGCCGATTTACTTTGTGGGGAGGGTTAAATGGTTAATTATTGAGTAAAATGGTGGCTAATGTTTCCATTTGTTTTATTGAAGAGCACTTTGAACAGCAAGAATGGACTTGTACTGAAAGGATGTGGGGAAAACCTGCAGGATGAATTTAAGAAAACAGTTTTGTGTTGGTTTAGTGTTTCAGGGGGGTTGTCCCCCCACCCCAGTTGGTGGACATGAATCAAACTGGTATATATCATATTTCATATATTGCCTTTGCTTATGGCATGTGCTTGTATGGAACCAGACTGGGACAGTGGGAGTTTTGCAAGGCTCTCATGGTGCGTAACGGAGTCTCAAACTCCAGAGTTCATTGCAAATGCATTTTTGAAGTGTTGTTTTGTTGGGTTTTTTTATGGTTTGATTATATTATCTACCAGTATCATTTAGTTTGCAGTCAAATTACACTTTCTTTTTTGTTTTGATCTAATAGGCCTGATACAGCAGCCCCTCATTTGCGTGGATAGAATGCCATGGTCCAGAGCTCAGTATTTTACCAGCTCTCCTAACAAAAGATGTGTGTAAAGGCATTTGAGCTCCCGGTTTTCGTGGGCTTTTTTAAACATTTTTAATAAACTGAGCTGTTAGTGTACATTCTGCAGAGAAGAGAAAGACAGAGGCTGCACTGGTCTGGTTGCTGTCTCTCCTGCTGTAGCAGCCTGCGTAGCAGCAGATGGCATGCTGCCCCCACGGTTGTAAATCCTCCCATACAGGGTCTGGCTGGCAGCTACCTACAAATATGCAATAAAAAGGCTCACACTTGGAAGCAGAAATATCAGACATATATCAGATGACTAAGTTAATACACATTTGTATAAATATTCAGGATTGCTTGAATTGTGTTATTTACAGAATGGATAATAGAAATTCTCCATGCTTCAGCCATGTTGGAAGGATTTCTCTGCTCGTGTGCTTGCATACAGACAGAGAATGGTTAGAGAATGGTGAACAGTCTAATGAAAATGTAGAACAAGTCTTCTATATAAATATACAAAGTTTTTTCATTGATTAACTCATATGCTTAAGTGTGTGCATGTAATAAAAGCAAACTGATTACAGAAAAAGAGAATTGGCTAGGTAAATGAAAGCATCCTTATTAACCAGCCCACAGAGGCTTGCTGTCTGAAGAAAGATAGCAAATCCTTGGAGATTTCTTCCACGATGCTGTAATATACAGTACCATAACATTTCTAGTACAAAAATAATGCATGAAGATACTTCTGTCTTTTGGAACAGACAGACCTTTGAATGAATATATATATATATATATATATATATATATTAAATTTCTGTTGAATACTAGACTGGGTTCTCAGGTACAGTACAACACTATTCTTTGTCTATCAGTTGACTATTGGTACATATTTTGTGTTAATGCTGATATGAGAGCTTTCATAGGGTCATTGTTTTGTAGCATATTGCTGGTTTGGATGCTGGCAGGGTTGTAGGAATAAGTTATCTGGGAAAGCAATGGGGTGGCTTTACTGAAGTTGTAGTCTGAGCTGCTGTTTGTGGCATTACTGTAGTGCCACTACTGTGAGTAGTGTAAAAGTGCACTGAAATCATCAAACATGTTATTTATTAGAAAAAACATTGCTGGTTTGAGTGAGACTTTTCCTTTGCAATATTCTTAACATATCAACAACTATAAGAATATTTATTTCCAAGTGACACTGGAAGAAATGACTACAAAGGACCGGATTTGAATTCAGAAAGATCTTCACAAGCTGGAGGAATAATCTGAAAGCTTAAAATTCTGGTCAAACCCCATGCTTAGGAATGAAAATTCCCTCTTAGAACTGCCACCGGGACATCTCTGGCCAGGCAGTGTTACTTCAGAAAGTGCTGTGGAGCGTGAGCAGGGGTAACTCAGTAGTATGGGTTGGTTTAGCATACAAGAAAAATACATCATCTTTGTGGCTGAAGTAGCAGAAATATTGTGTCAGGTGCCAGAATTTTTTATTTCATTCTGAATATTTGGCTCTGATTGGAGTTCAGCTGGAATAATGTGTCCAGTTTTGGGCACCACACTTTGAAAAAACTGTAGACAAATGAGAGAGTAGGACAGCACAAATGAGATGCAGAAAACGTTGCTTTAGAGTAGCTTAGAAAATAGAATATCAAAAAAGGACAAAGATCAAGGATGTCAAGAGTTGTTTTAGAAAACCTGGTGATCAGATGTTTTCAGTGCCCTTCAAGGGAAAGATGGGATGAAATTGGCTTAATTTGTAGCAAGGAGGACTTAGGGAGTGGTTTTTAACCATGCCAGTAAGAGGATATCTGTGCATGTTGCCCAAGATGTGATGGGACTTTAGACTGATGTCCAGGTAAACTTAATCCATGCATCCATAATGTACAGGATAACACAGGAATCCTGCTGCTCTGATCTCCTGCTCCATAATCAGACTGTTATAATTGGTCATGGTTGTTTGCTTTGGCTTAGACAGTGACAAGCACTTAGGAGGGATTGAGCCTTCCTGTTTGTAGTGTGTATGTCATGTCCATCAACCACTCATAAGGAATTTTTCTGTTATTTTGGGATTTTATTTTAGCTTGGCGTGTTTCAAGTAACTCATTACATGCATTTTAAAAGGAAAACCAATATGAGTACTAAGAGTGAAGAATTACAGGAATTAAGAAGAATGAGAGTATCTTTGAAAAGGGAGAGTTGGCAGAGGAATTTGACTCCTTTTCCAGCTCAGAACAGGAGTTCACACCTCCTATCCATGCTAAGGAAGATTTCTTTCTAGTTATCCAAACACATGTGGGATTTTCACTGGATGGCCTGCGGTGTAGAGATATGGCCTGGTGACATCTCTGCCAAGTTGTGTAACTTCCCAAGGTAGCACAAAAAAGAGTTGGAGGTGCTGAGAAGGTGAGAATCATGTTTGTTGTGGGGTAGGGCAGAGTTGTCACTGAATGAGCAGGTTCATCACTGAGTTCCATACAAGTTCTTACCTTGCAATACTTGTTATCTGGGACCTTTTTCTGCTTCCAAATACATCAGACATTTGCCCATGGAGGGAAAAAAAAGCACCAGGAGGGGGTCGTAGCCTTGCCTAGAGCAGTTCAATGTGCAGCGATTCCCAGCTCCCCTGGGAGAGGCTGGATCAGCAGCTGGTGGCAGGGACAGGCCTATTGGCCTCTGACTGTCCCTATTTGACCCTAAGAGATTGCCAGGGGTCAGTAAAACTGGTACTGGTCAGGTAAGTCTTGCTGATTAACATATCCCAGGCATTCAACTGAGGAAAGGTAATTATTAAAATTTCTTAAGTTCACTTAGAATTGTTAACTTGAAACAAGTTTACACTAAAGTATCTTCATAGTCTGGAGTCCTGACGATTACAACAGTGTTATTTCCATATTTACACAGTGATCACACAAAAAAGATTGCTTTAGTTGAAGACTTTTCTCTTGAGGTCCCATTCAGAGTTATTCTAATAGTGTGCTCTTGAAAAAGGAATACATACATAGTTCCTTTGTATCTTTAGTTTTTTGGGGGAATGCTTTTAGTTGTTAAATATTTTGTGATTGAAAATAGAATTATTTAGTGGACAGTTCAGTGAGAAATAAATTATATTAGAACTATTAATGTAATTAATGAGTGTGAAGTAGGGTTTAGAGTAAGAGTCATGTCACTTATTTACACTCCTTTTTTTGAGGCGTTTGGCCGAGGTTCTGGATTTTAGCAGAGTTGTGCCCATGCCATATTTCCCGTCTCCAGCGTGTGGAGCTGTTGGACAGGAGTTGTCCCTGCGGCTCCGCTTCCAGCTCCGAACATGGAGTTCCCATCGGGGACCTACAGCAGTATTTGGGACCGAGCTTCGCTTCCAGCACAGCCTGAGCACGGATTAAGGCTGCAGTTCCGTGTTCAGCTTTTATAAGCAAAGTAATTTTAAAGAAATGTCACCCATAATCTTAACCAGAATAGTTGCATGTGCAAGGGTGGTGTTTGTTTTGTCTACTAAAAAGAATTTTTTGGTTAAAATGCATTTAATTAAAGTCTTTACTGTGAAGCAAATAACAGTTCCCTGTTCAGATCTTTCTAATCCAACAGTAGCCCTGAACGAGTTCAGAGAAGTCTGGAAGTGGGTATAATCCATCCCGGGTGGCTGCAGTTTGAGGGGTCCCTCCAGAAGGGAAGATCTCTGGCAATAGGGTGTTGCAGCAAGCCATGCTTTGGGTAGGAGAGAGAAGTCTGACTCCTGTGTCTGGGAAAGAGCCCCATGCACACAGAGAGAGGTGCAGCCATCGCCTCGCACTGAGATGTGTCAGTCACATAGTCTGGGGAATCTGGTCTGGGTTTCAACCCAGGCCAGGTAACGGGGAGGAAGGAAGTAGGAGTATGCATTTATTTTTCATAAAGAGTCTTGACAATTACAGGTTGAAGCATTATAAAGTGCGGCTGGGACGATGCAAAGGGCGCTTCGTCACGGTATTAACATTTAGGATTGCATCTCTATGTGTTTTTAAAGCTTTCAAATCACAGATTTGACTTATGAGGTTGATCCGCATTATCATAAAAAAGTAGCTGGAGGGTTTAGAATTTATACTACAGTGTGTTTAGAGGGGAGGAAAAAAATACAGTTTCCTTGCTAGATGGTATTTGCAGTAGCTGAAAGCCAAAAGTGTGCATAACCAAGTACCACCTAACCACTGAGCACAGGCTTGTCTTCTCACCTGGAGTGGGTGTTCTCTTAGTTTATTTTTATGTTTCTCCAGTATAAGTATATTTCTTTGATTGCACTGCCTGCAGACACAGAAGCGTGATCAAGCAAAAAAGAAACATGTATTTAGTTGTGCAGCATGTGACCACTTCTCTCCCTGTGCAATACGAAACCAGAGATCTGTAGCAGTCCCACTGGCTTCAGTGGGGATCCTTGCAGGTGAGGGGGTTGATCTGTGAGCATCTTGTCAAAGATTCTGGGTCCAGGCATCTTCATGATTAATGATATCTTAACACTTACAAATGATTATCCTTTCCTGAGCTGTAAAATACATACACTGTTTTATTTCATTACCATGAGGTGAAGATCCCAACACTGACAGGTGCTGGGAATTAGCAGGCGGTTTTGAAATTGTTCTGTGCATTAGAAATTAGATCTCATTTTAATTCAGCTTTTCCAAACTAGTAAATGAGGTTAATGCCATACATATTCAGCTGATATGGATGAAGAAATTGATATAAAGTAGATCAACATAGCTACAGGGCCACTTTAATTTATACGTAAAGAGGCAGTGATAAATGAAAGTAATGTAGTAGTGGTCACTAAACTCCTCAGCCATCAGGGATTCAATAGTGTTAGCTGCTCATTAAAGACATGGTTGGGGTTACCTCAAATAGAAATTTGAAAAGAAATAGCCAACTAACCCTTAATTATCAAAACATAGAAAATACTAATTATGCCTTAATTAGCTTTTCTTTTAATGTACTGAAATTGTTACTTTTTGTGTAGCACAAATGGATAGTTATATCAACAATAAATAGGTTGTTTTAATAACTTTCTTTTACCTCTGGGAAAACCACACTCCAATTTTTAATATGCAATAATGCTTCTCTGTAGCCTGTAGGAGATGAAAATTATTAAGTAGCTTTATTTTTTGAAGATCTTACAGCAGCTTTGGGAAGAATTATTTCGCCATGCATCAATTATTTTTAATTGAACTGAATATTTTTCAGATTGCATGAAATGCCTCTCATTTAAGTTGAACATTTAGAGTTTGTTAAGGAAACACCACAGTGAGAATTGGGTACAACTTTTTTTCTGTGGCATAACCTAGGAAGAATAAAAATGGTTGTTTCAGAAGAAAAACACTGTCACTGGTATTTTTCCCTTCATTGGGCCAAATCTTACTTTTAATTTGTTTCATAGCTCCATGCTGTTCTCATCCAATCCCCTTGCACTTTATATTGGAAAACAAAGTAAGGATTGTCTTCAGTGGAATGGGATCCATCTGGTACTGATGGAAAGCTTCAACAGGTGCTGCACAATTCCTTTCCTTCTGAGGCAGTGTAGCCTTCCCTCTGGGTGCATGTGCAGGAAAGGAATGGCCCAGCTGCATTTGGTTTGTCCATCACAACAGGTGTGTGCTTTTCCAGCTAAATGAAGGGAGGGAAGCACTGCACAGTGCTGGTCATAAAAAGTCCACATTCCTCTAACAGTCCATGCTGAATTAAATAGAAAGTAATTGCTAGTACGGAAGTCAAAATAAGTAGACATTATTGACCAAAGATTGCAGGTTTTTTCCAAATACGTAGAAATTGCAAATGTATTTAAAAATCTTATTAGTGACTTCTTGTGAACTTTTCCTTCTAAATATTTTTAGCCTTAAAATAGAGCAAGTGTTATGCTTACCTACAGAAATTTAGATGTTGCAGGATACCAGCTTGCATTTCAAAGATATTTCAAAAAATTTTACATACACCCTACATTCAGTATGGTCAAAATTCAGTATGTAAAATGAAATGGACAAATACAGTTTTATTATTTGATAATGTCCAGGTGGTTTTAGTCGTAACTTTAAAGGAAAAAAAAAATCTTGTTTCCAAGACTTTAAAGGCCAAAAATGAGATAAGAACATTTAAGGTTTCTTGAATGAAATAGCTGTTTCCAACATGGAGACAGCCACGGAACTAGTCAAATCTGTAGCTCAAACTTGTAAGTGTAGGATCATTTTGTGGGATTGGAGATGTCAGTTTGGCAAGCAGCAGCCAGTGTTTAGAATGAACAGGTTGTTTTGGACATAAGAATTGGAAATGAGTTTTTCTTTAATCTAGTCTGCAGGAAAAATGTTGTTTCGTGTGTGTGTATGAGTTCTTTGGTTCCCTCCTCTTTGAGGCTCTGACTTCTTGACTGACTCACCGATTTCTGGCAAGTTTAGGAGCTACAGAAGATTTACTCACATAAATGTTACTCAGGCAGATCTCCTTTCATGTTTTTATCACAGTTTCTATCCTGCCATGGGCAGAAAGACTTTCGGCAAATATTCCTGAACTAATACTTGAACTTATTTAGTTGCCTAGATATTGGACAAGCTAAATTAATTGTACCAGTGCTTATAAAATCATATAGTTATTTTTAATTCTGGATTGTGGCTTGCACTGACAACCATCTTACTTCATGTGAAAAATAATTGGATTTCCTTTGGAGAAATCTAATACTTTGGAGATTTTTCTAATTCATGAAGAATTTTTTGGTCTTCTGTTTTTAAATTTGAAAAATGACAACAACAAAGTGAGATAGAATCTGTGACATTATAATTCATGGGACTAGACAACAACACTTATTAACACAGTCTTGGCAAACTCTAAATCACGATGCAGCATGTCTGTCCTTTAACTGCTTTTGGAAATTTCTGTGTTGAATTTTTCCATTACATGGAAATTCTGTACAGCCAAAAAACTATCAGGACATAAAGTAAACACTAAGAACTTAGTGGAGTCATAAACATTGGTTTCCTCATCAGGTTGAGTTGTAAAGTATTTTTCATTTTACATGTCCTCAATTCTGTCATTTTTTTCTGTGGTGGTTTTGTGTGTGAATCAGTGCTTTTCATCTTGGATTATACAGCATGTTCCCTTCTGTATTTGGGGAATTTTTGTTGTGCTTTTTCTTTTCCCAGATTTTACATGATATACCCCTGTCTTCCTCATTTTCTTAGAGTACTGTTTAAAATATTCAAGTCCTTAAAATCTCATTATCTTGGGGGTTTTTTTCCTTCTTAAGTCTATTTTTTTTGCTGTTCTGTTTCCGACACCTTTGTCTCACTAACTTGTTATCCTTTGGCCCCTTGCTCTTCACAACTAAAACCCACATGAATCTTTATAGACATATTTTTTAATCACGTTTGCAGTTAAAGCACAGGTTTAAGTGCCATGCTATTTTATTTTAGAATTTTATAACACAAATCAGGCAATCCTAAAAATAAATAATTAGCATAGTTCAGTTCTTCACTTGGCTGTAGCTGAGCTTTATTTTGTAGCTGCTAATAAAGGCACATTATCATGTTCAGGGATTGCAATTATCATTGAAATGAGTATGTCCATTAACTGCAACATTAGGCTGAGGATATAATTACTGTCTAGAGCCAATATCTGTGTGAAGTTACGTCTGTGATGCTATTAAGCTATAAGCAATATTTGTAAACTAATATTTAAATGTTTCAGAATTGATACCATCACTTGCGGACTTAAAAACTAATCCCACTTCCACTCCAAATTATTGATAATTTAAGTGTATGGGTAATTATTATTGAGTTATTGGATGTGAATTTAATTTTTGATATGAGAGACACTACTGTTTTTCTGATTGCAAATGACCAGAACGAACTGAGCTGGTGGCAGGAGGAGAGAGAAGCTGTGGTGACAGCAAAATCTGATTGAACAGTGGTACAATGTGTCACAAAATGCTGCAAACAGGATTAATTTTTCTCAGAGTTACATTTCAGACAATTTAGTACAGCAATTTAACTGCAGAGAAGCCTGTTGCATGCTAAGAAGGGAATATGGAAGAGACTTTCCTAATAATGTTACAGGTATTTTGTAAAGAGGAATGAGGTTGAGTCTGTTCATTGATTTGCTCTCTGAAAAATTCTGATATTTCTGCTGATAGAAGAACGTGAAATTGCCTGTGAAATTAGGTGGATAAATTGGCAAAACTAGGCTAAGTCACTTGTGTAATTCCACACATGTGGAGATGTTTGGATCTGTAACGAGGTGCCCTTTTTCCATGTTTTATTTTATATGCAAAACAACAAAACAAAACTCCTATGTGTAGTAGGAGTTTTAAGTGTTTGTATAAATTAATTTTCTGTTGGATTTCCTTGGTATGTGAGTGATCGCCACTGCTTTGGTTAATTTGGTTACCTGTCTCAGAAATTGTTATTTAGGGAGTGCTGTTTGGGGGCAAATGCTAAGAAAATCAATCTTTCAGCATTTTTCACCTTATTTTGAATGCAAATGTGCTTAATATTTGTCTAGGAGAGGGGAACTATTACATTGCTTAGTGATTTTTGTCTGGCACAGCCTAATACAGTTTCTTTTTCTGCTTTGCAAAAGTAGTTTTGAATTTAGCTTTCATGCTTACCTACCTCTGCTCTGTCTTTGATGACTGGATTTAGTTGTAATGACACCTCTTATGTTTGCTGTCCACATCAGTAAATACTACTTCGTGTTTATTATATTGTTTCTATTTATTATGTTCATTATGCTCTTTGTTTAAAAATTCACCTATCATTTCACCTTAAGCAGCTTCTCTTCTCTGAATAACCTCTAACTGCTGGACCTTTCCACTCTGCTGTATATCCCAAATCAACTTAGAAAGAAGCAGTAAGTAGTGAATGGGGCATCTCGAGATCAAAAAAGGCAAAGTTGTGACTTACTCATCTAAAATATATTGTTGCCAATTGTTGCACAGGAAATTATTGCTGTATGTTGGCCTCATATCCTCATTATTTAAATAGCTTAATGAATTAATTTCCCAGACCTCACAGTAAGTAAATTAACCATCGGAGTTCAGAGCAGAGTGAATAATTCTTTTATATTAGACTACGGCAATTTTTATGACTGAAGTTAAACTTAATTATGAAATTGCTTATTGCATATTTGTGTAACTCAAAGAGAAAAAATATGCAAAATAACACATACCTAGTAAGTACATCTGTCAAAAAACAACAAACCAGTAAAATCCTAGGAGGTTAAACAATTCTTGTTGATACTGGTTGAGTTACCCACCATGCTGTTCAGGTCCTGTGTCTGAGGTGTGTGCTGGTCAGCACTGCAGAAAGGGGTTTGTATGATTGCAGCTGATAAGCTGTTTAGCCTCTCCTTCAAATTACTGAAAAATTGAATTTAGTTACCAGCAACTATTGTATTATTAAAACAGCCCTCTAGATGATATTGTAGATTTTCCTTTAGAATAGTTGTTGTTATCTTAATTTATAAAGGGAATATGTATTTGTATGGCAGTTCTTAAGTAGGAGTTGTTCCAGAGCACTAACATCAGTTCATTGGAATTATTTTTTTTCTGAGAAAGTATTTAACTCAAGTAATGATCTTTCCAGGTGGCTTTATGAACTGGCTGTTTCTATTCTTACTTGTGAAATACATGTGATAATTAAGCAGACAAAGTACAGAATTCCACCCTTTGTGACCTCAGGATCAGTTGCTTTTGACCTTACAAAAAAGTGAAGTTTCTGCCCTCTGTTAAACATTGCATGGGAACTGTCCATCACTTGGAGTATTTTCTGCTTATTTTGTTATAGACATAAGTTCTGGGACAATCCAGAATTGCAAAGAACATGTGTTTCTCCTTTTACCTATTACTCTTACAGCATTACTCCTGGTTCTTTAACTGAACAGGATTGGATAGTTTGCATTCCTGTTGTGGTTTATTCTTTTTTTTTCATGCTTTTTAGAATTATTTCCACGTATTTGTATGGAAAGATTAATGTTGGCCTGATCAGCTGTTCATGGAGCAGCACATACAGAACCTTTGCCTCTTTCCATGAAGCTGTTGTCACCTAACCTTACCACCACTTCCACTCCAGAAAAGATAAAGTTAATGGAGCTTGAGTTCCTAAGAACTATTTCCTTCATAACAGCAGCAGTCATATCCAGTATATAGTATATAAACCTTTTGGGGTTTGAGATACAAATGAAGCTTCATCTACTTCCTCTATTTTGCAGTTCCTTTGATCTGGAAACTTTCCAGGTAGATGAAGTCATTAGACTTCTGAATCGATTTTTTTTAAATTTTTTACTTGGTCTGCCCGTGGCTTCACCTGACTTAAGTGGATGGCCTGAAATGCTGTCTGAGTGTGTCATGTAAAGGAAACATCCACATCATGGTAAAATGCTTCGTGATGAATTAAGTGAAAAGACTCCTCTGAGCCAGATGAGATGTTGTACCTATGTCCTTCCTTTTGCACCTGTACGACAGGAACTTTATCAAGAAAGGTCTTCACAGAAATCTCTGCAGAAACTGAATTTTGCCTAGTCAAGGACAGAGCTTCCAGCAAGCACTGCTGTACCTACTTGTATTTCAGCTGATCCAAACATTTTGATAAGGCCTGCACTCTGATCTCTTTTTTTCCCTTTCTGCTACGTATTCGAATCATTTGCGGTTTTCATCCCATTTTACTGTACCGGTAGGAAAAGCAGGAAAGTTTTTGCAGATAGATCAGATCCTTTTGTTGTCCTAAAGTTTAAGAAATGCCAAGTTTAACTGGGAAAATACTTGAAAAATAATAAATACAAATGCTATTTTCTTTTATGTGAATGGTTTTGGTGGTGAAAATCTAAAGACCATACAAGGCATGGTGTTAGAGGGTACCCAGAAATGTTTTTTTTCTCCAAGAAAAGGAAAATGAACCCATTGCCACTGTATTGTTTCCTTTTTTATGTTGCACAGGAAATTTGCATCATTCTGGCATCGTTCTGGAAGATCTTGTGCAAACCAACCTACGTTGGGTCATCCTCTTCCTTAAGAAAGATTTGTCTTGTCACCAGAAGTTTCAGGACCACTCACAAAGGTCCAGGTGACAGGTCAGTGCCTGTAAGTGTAAACCATGAGAGAGGAGCAGCTTCCATTCAGGAATCTGCAGTAGTGTTGGAATAGATATTTCGAAGAAGCCTGGTTCTTCAGAAGGCCAAACTGCTTAGGCTAGAAACCTTTTCTCATGTCTTGTCAAACATTTTGAATACATTTACAGTATGAACATGTTAAAGGTTAGGAATTCCCATAGTCTTCCCTAAATATACAGTCTTCTGCTCTTCGTTCAAACAGAATATTGGATTCTGTAACTTTGACTAAGGAGACTCATGAAGGTGTTCATAGCAAGCTATGAAATCGATTTCAGCTGCAATCAGGAGTGAGCTCTTTTCCTGACTGTGCATGATCTTGGCTCTACAGGGCATTGGAGAACTTTCCAAAGTGGAAACTATGTCAATTTGTCATTTTCTAGCAGACAGCAAGCTCAGCAGTAGATTTCTATGAACTAGAGATTCCCACTCTTGTAGTTGCAGCACACACATAATTCTCCTTCACACTTGCTGTTGCTGATGTTCAGCCACAGAATGAAAGAATTCCTGAGAGTGATTCCAAATCTGCTGTTCTTTTGCATGAAAATCAGATGTTCTGCTTCCTATTGCTGGTGTGAAAATGCCATCTTCTTTTAAAGAGACATAAATCCCAGATGTGGGATTTCTGATGGTCTCATACATAGGAGAGGAGCTTGTGTATAGATCTACCCCATCATTTTAGACTTTCATGTTTTCTTGAAAGTTGGTATAAAAAATTTCAAACTAATTATGTTTAAACAAACACATCCTGTGAATTATAAGAGCATACTGATTTCATGAACATAATCACATACCAACTTACTGAAGAATTAGTTGTTCCTGGATCACAGAAGGGGTTTTAGAGTTTTTACTAGAAACAGTCACAGAGGAAATAATTCACTAGCACTTGTGATTCCTTCTACCTGTCTCATAGATAGACATATCTCCTATCTTCTCTTGCAGATGCCTATGGTAGTATATTAGTATATTATTGTATGTAGCTTTTTAACCAGTTTATTTACTTATCATGCTTTAAATCCTTGTAAATTATGATCACTGGAATTTCTAATGCAGTGAAGTGAGAGTGGCCAGTTGCTTCTCTGGATTCTCTCCTAATGCTAGTGGTTTCCTTTTCTCATACTGATCAAGAGTTTCTGAACATGGTGAAGTCATTTGCTCTGTGTCAATCACTTTGAAATTCGTTGAGAGGTGATAAATGCTGCTTTTTTTTTCCTGAGCATCATTATCTTTTAGAGAAGTTGTTCGCTGAAAGTATGGCTATGGTCTTCACTGTGTTAGAGACTTGTTCTAACTGCACCAGCTTTGCAACTGCCTTCAGTTTACACAGCCCCCTGCATAAGTGATTTCTGACTGTCATGACACTGTGGCTGAATTTAGTGTAGTACCAGGAGTGCTTTGTAAAGCTGCTGGTACCCTTGGAAGCAGAGGAGGAAAGGTATTCTCCTGAACTACTGGGATTTCAAGGAAGTTCATACTTGGCAAAGTAAATCTAGTGATTTGTATTTGTTAGTGCTTGTGGTAATCCTTTTAAAAATAGGTTTAACTGTACACGTTGCAAAACCCACCATTTTCTTTATGAATAAATAAATAAATCACATCTATTGGGAAAGTATGGATTGTGTGACAGGCGGAAGGTCAGCAGAGGGAGCACAACAAAACAGATGGGATTGTGCTCATTGTGATGTACTGGAGGTAGGAATTGTTTTGGTGAATAATCAAATTCATGTTTGTTTTGTATTCCATAAAGATTTAATCGTGGTAACACTTTCATACCACCAGTGTAAATACTTAGATGGTAAATGATATGAAGTTTTTCCTAGAAGTGCATAAAACTGTCAGGTAAGACTGAGCTGTGATATGATGGGGTGTTTCTATTGCCAACCTTGGATTACTCTTACCAGTTCAAACTTGTTCTAATTTGCTTTTTGCTCTCCTCCTGTGCCAGTAAACAAGTGCTTGTGCAAATACATCCCTCCTGTTCATCCCTGGAGGGCCAGGGGGTAGGGAAGAAGGTAGGTGGAGGCTGCTTGCTCTGCAGTGTTTCCACCCACAGCTTGGGGTCATTAAACTCCTTCTTGCCTTGACACTACTTCAGCCCAGAGCAAGGGAGAGAGTATTTTAGAGAAACATATGTTTCATTTTTAAACATACTTAACCTTAATAGTTATGACAGATTTTTAAAAATCTGTGCATTTGAGACAGCATTAATAATTCATGTGTGTTTCATTAAGAAAAAGAACAAACTGTCTGTAGGGTCATTAAATTCTTACTTGGCTAAGATCATCAAGGTTTAGATGACCTAAAATGGTGCATTGTTGAGGTCATAATATGCCACTTGAAAAATAAATACCCTGTGCTTTAGTTTTGATTCTGACAATACTCGAAAGGATTTGTTATCTTACAGACCTTTCTGCAAACTACTAATGGGATGAATACAATATATCACTTTTATAATAGTGAGCTATTAAAGGCAAACATAAAGCAGTCTGAAGCCCATAAGTGCTGCCAACAGCTCCTGCTTTAATGAATTCCCTTTTAGATGTCCATTAAATGCTCATGGCAAATGTACTCATAATGGAAATGGCAAATCTAAATGGGTAGATATGAATAATCCATGGAGTTTAAATTCTGTTTATGATCATCTTCACATTTAGTTTTCAAGACAACGCAGTTTAGTTTTCATTACAGTTTGGAATAAAGAGGACAGGGAGTAATTGATTGCTTCAAGCAGATTAAAATCAATGGGTTGCTTTTCAAAGAACCCGTTCAATGCAGTAATTTCAACTTTAAACATTGATTTAGGAAACTCAACTCAAAATGTTTTGTGCCGTGTGAACTTTTATGTGGAAAGACTAATACTAATTTTATTTCTATATATCTGTATATAGAAATATATAGAGGTTGTTATCAGTATGTGCATGAGTAAACAGTGATCTATATTAAGTTATTTTGGTATTATTGCACTCATATAATGAATCAATGAGATTCCCGTCATTGTTGGGATACTGTTTGTAAACCATTAGCACACAGAAATTACAGCCCATCATACATCATTACTGTGATTGAGGCTTTATTACCATATTCTCAAATTGCTTGCTTGCTATAAAACTAAATAGACACCAGACAACTATAGGTAGCCAATAGACTGTGCATTATTGTACTGGAGTAATGAAGGATTATTGTACCATAATGGGGCACAACTTATGAGGAAAATAAACTTGGCAGCAAAGGAAAGCTTGAGTGTTTTTAATGTTTGCTGTTACTGCTTTAAAGGTCAAATATATTTGTTATGATCGAGTTACTGTTTCCTTATTTCATGAATCATACATTTTTTGTTTCACATAGGCCTCATTTTATATTTAAGCATTTAAGAGGCAGGAACTGCACTGCACCTTTCAACTCCAGAGGCTCATTGACAGCTTTGGAAGTAGTGGTGTGGTTGTGGAGGTGGTGGGGTGGGTGAGAGGATGTGTCCATAGCTCTGCACAGACATGGTATTGTTCTGTCAAGAGACAGAGAGGAAAACCTGCATGAACAGACAGCAGCTCTTAAATGTGATTAAGTTCTCCAAACAGATAGAGGCAAAGTAGGAATTTTGGGTGCTATAGTGAAAGGATTCATGATATCTTTAGTTTTGAAGTTGAGAAGACAATGAATTTGGACCTTGGGAATTTAATAATTTCTTGTGACAGAACTGGGGGCTTTACTGTGCAACGTCAGCATTTCTAGGATATATTCAAGGTGTTACTTTCTCTGGCTTCCAAAAAAAAAAAATCGTATCTTAGAAAACTAGATTGCTTCAATTTTCTAAACTTTGGAGTGAGTTTAGGTCACCCAGTGTTAGTCCCAAAGACTCAATGGAGAGAGAACTGCAGCTCCTAAAGCAATTTTATATCATCCTTTGGAAGTACCTCAAGCCCACTCACCTACTTCCTATATCCCACCTCCATCCCCACATCCTTGCTCACACCTTTCTCTGCCCACTTGTTCTTACTGATGTTGTCCTGCTTCTTTCACAATAAATTCCTGTGATACCTGTCTTCAGTGAAACTGGAGTGATGTGGGATCACTCATTCAGAATCCTTCAGGGGTGTATTTTGTTTAGTTTGGTTTGGTGGGGTTTTTATGTGTAGAATTTAAGGTTTTCCCTAACAGGATTTATTCTGGCTATGTCAGGGAGTCAGTGTTTGGCTGAGGAGCAATGGAAACATTCCAAGTTTCTGAAGGGGTTCCAGGTTATCGCCATGATCAGTGACCTGTGTTTCAGGAGGACCTACATGCCTTGATTGTGTTCAGGTATCAAACTATTAGTGTAGTCGCAAACTATTTGGGCCAGTCTGCAGTAACACTTGGCTTTACTGTGGGACGTCATCAGCCACAGTGAGAACATAATGACTGTTTCTTAGAGCTTGTACACAGCAAAAGACTGGATCCTTACAACAAACAGAAAAGAAAATAAGACTGTGACTGTATCCCCCAGTACAGTCTTGGAGTGGGATTCAATCTCTGGGAGCATTATTTTATTAAAAAACTTAACTGATTGGCTGCTGAGTGATGACAAATCTAGTTTATCCTACTGTAGCTTATCTGTGATCTCAGGGACTCAGCTGTGTGCTCCCAACTCCTGTTTTTATTCTCAAGTAACAATGGGTGTGTTGATTTAGCAAATGTGAATAAGTCTTTTACAGAGGTAAATGTTTTCTTTAGTTTGGGATTTGTTTTGGTTTTTTAAATTTCCCCAGTAGTGGGAAATTCTTGTCTAGTTCTTGTGAATGTATTTATGTGTAAGTGACCTCACAGATGTTACAACACTTTCCTTATGAATATTTGTTGTTAAAGAAAGAACATATAAATAGCCTTTGAACTTCTGGCATTTCATGTGTTGCTGTCCTGTAAGGAAACAATCTCTTTTCCCCGGCACAGTCTGTGACAGCACCTCTGCTCCTACAGTCACACAGGGAGAACATCGGGGTTGTTCTCACACCCTGTGCTCTGTCATCACCACTGCATGAGTAGGAGTGAAACGGCAAAATGCTCTTAGCTCTGTTTAACTTCTCTTTTTACAGCAAAGTCTTTCTTCGTGTATTCTCTCAATTCCACCTCTGGCCTTCCATATCATTAAAGTTTTCCAGGTTGGTCACCTCCCCTGCACTGACAACCCAGCTGAAGGTAGTTGTTGTCTGCCCCTTCTGAGGGAGACACGACCTTTGAAATACAGGTGTGTTTTCTTTACCACTTCTAAGATCTGCATGGCCATTAAGCCATATTCATTCTGTGAGCCTGAAGAGAATCAGAGAATCTTTGGGATTTTCTTCTTAGAAAGATGTTGATATACTTCACTGTAGGTAAGTGAAAAATTGAAATTAGCTCTGTATTTTCTGGTAAGCTCAAATGATTGTTAGTCTGCTTACACAACAATGACTGTGATCTTGTCCAGAGAGATCTTGCTGTTTTCTAGAAGAATCCTTCCCCATCATTGCTACAATGAAGGAATAGTATTCAGTACTATTCAAACTCTTAACATTGATGTGGTTCTCCACTCTTGAAGTCTCTGTCCATGTGTGCGCTCATTTATAGCATTTCAGCACAGACATCCAGGTCTTAAGCGTGTATTCCTTTGGTTACTCTCTCACACGGCAGATTACAGCAAAAAAGTTCTCTCTTGCATCTTTAGTCAGAAAGGTTTTGCCATCTAAGACCTAAAGTTTGAAGTACTCCACTGCTTTTTCTGAAAACTCGGGGATGGTTGGTAGCTACTTGCTGACAAAGCCACATAGCTACCAAGTTTGGGCACTACTGACTGTAGTGAGTGCTTTAGGATGGACATGGGGATCTTTTCACCTCTCTGGCTTGGTGTGACAAGGTCAAAAAGCAGTTTCAATTCTCCCTATTTACTGGCAACTAATACTTAGGGCTTCTGGCTATGAGACATTCAGAGAGGGAAGCTTCTCTTCATGTTCCTATGAGATTTTAAAGATGGGTTCTGAAAGAGACAAAGCCATAATGGTCTGTTATGGTGACAAGGTGTCAACATCCTTCATCCTTTTTACTTGCCTCAGAAGCATCCAAATCTTCACACCCTTCTAAATTTGTGCTATGCCAGTGCATCAACATTTGATTCTTCTCTATTAGACTTTTTAGAATGTTGCAGCAAAATGTGGTAACTGTTTCACATTTTAGAAAGGAAGAAACGTTGTTTCTGCCAGTTATGATTAGCTGAACTTTTGCATGAGCAAAAGGGCTGTAAACCTTTGGGGACTGAGGTGTTGGGAGAGCAGACTTCTTAGGGTTTGGTTATCTCCAGGCAGGGATTGCTGAAAAAGGTAGCAGGCAGTGTTAAAGCTTCTCCCAGGCTATCAAAATAAAGCCTTGTCCATTTATCCCAAGACTTTCTTCCAGAAAAAAATCTATGTTTCCACACAGAAAAGTTTAGTCATTCTTTTCATCAGCAGCTATCTGGAGCTTTCTATAACATAACTATCAATCTATGTGTTACTGCTTGGTTTTTCTCACTGTATGAATATCCATCTGAATTATTATTCAAAAAAGAAGAATTACTTACCAGGAAAAGGAACATTTGAGAGGCATAGTCCAAATACACATGTACTTCTTGTTTGTCTTCCCTTTCTAAACTCGCTCATCTTCAGCACTCGGGGAAATGGTGCTGGACATACTTTCCATTAAATGGCCTTGTCACCCGTGCAGCAGTCAGGGTTTGAGTCACATCCTGTAGATCTGATGTGTTTACCTTAAGTAACAGCTGTAGGACACTCACAGAGGGACAGAGTGGGCCTTGTGCTGTGCAGGGTTCTGGGCCTGGGAATGGTCTCATTTCACCAAAAAGCTGCTTTTATGCTCCAAAAGTACCTGTGGTGGAACAAGATCTGTTGGGAGGGGAATGGATGTAGATGTCACAGCTCCAGGACTCACACTTAACGAAGGTTGTCAGTACAGTTTCACAGTCCCCTTAAGCTGATCTAAAACCACTCTGCAGCTGAAAAGGTAGTTCTGCTGTTCTCTGTCCTGTGTTGCCATTGCTCTGTGTGTGGCTGGGCAGGGGTTGCTGTCTCTTCGTGTCAGGATTGGCTTTTGCTCCTGGCTGCAGAATTGCCAGTGGGAGCTGCTGTAGATGTGGCTCTCTTGTGAAAAAAACACATGGATTAATCATTCTTCTCTACTAGTTTTTTCTATTGTACTACTATTCTCAGGCACATATAATGCCATCAGAAAGGAATTTTTAAAATATATTTACTCGTTTCAGACCTTTGTCTGTAATTTTAATTACAGGTTTCCACTTAAAGTCACAGATATGAATTTGGGAATTATAATGAAAGTACTTTTGAAGTTCTTCCTGTTGGATGCATCACAACTGAGCAGCTGTTGCCACAAAAAAAAAAATCTTAAGATGCCTGTTCTCTATAAAAGTGCACTGCAGCACTGGTGCATCAGGACTTTTTTATTTATAAGGCAGTAAAAGCATTTAGGTACATGAAGAGTTCTGTTGAGTTCTGTGAAGAAATATCTGCTGTAAGTCAATGTAGTGCTATGTGCCTGACAATTACAGTTTTAATAACAGTGATATTCCATATTTTTGCATGAAGGCTTCTGGTGTTCTTAATGGGAACCAGTGAAACCATCAGGGTAGAGTATGCAATTACTGAGAGGCAGTGAGCAATTTGATGTGCAATCACTTTTGCCAGGGGTTTTGGAAATACGTGCTTTTTAATAAAGTACATTTGACCTTTCTTTTGCTTCCATTTGGCATGAATTTACAATGTCATGTCAGATCTTAAAGTAGAGGCAATGTCTGTAAACCGCAATACATTATTATGCACCTGTTCAAATAGGAGGTAAGGATAGGGGAGGAAATGATGAATTTGTTGTATTTCACAGGTGTTTGACCATAAACATGTACTAATGTATTTTTTACAAGGATATATACAATAAGAGCATTCCAGGTTGAGCAATGGTCACAGCATACTGCTGATATGCAATCAGTGTACAAAACCATGCTTGCTTCTTATGAGTAGAACGTGTCACACCTGGGAAATGTGAAGAGCTTTTATCAGAGGTCCCTGTGACACCTCTGGTGGGGTCCCGGTGCAGTGGTGTGTCCTGCTGAGCCCTGACACACACTGTGCTCTGCTTTCACTGCAGTCCTCCTGGTTAGAAAAGCAGGTTCCTTGTTTCAAGGAAAAAGACTTTGAAGTAATAATGATGTTCTAATATATTGATAGACGTTCATGTAATTCCATTATCTCTGTAATGGGCATTAGCTTCGGTAGAGCTTTCCCGTTAGCTTTCGGTAGAGCCCTGTGGTCCTTCCATCAGAATTTGGTAAATGAGTCAGTGTCTTATTTCTTCAAAGAGGGCTGTCTTGTCAGGAGATTTGTATATGCTGGGAGTAATCATTGTTAGGCAATACTCTTTTCTTAAGACAGCTGTAGTGATAAACATCTCACCAATTGGGTTTTTAATAGGTATGATTCCTAACAGCAAATATGTTCATCTGTTAGGTTTGAAGAATCTATTTCTATTAACTTTCAGGCAGTTCTTTCATGTAGTTGCAGAAATGGTCTCTATGCTGTGTTAACGCCATTTTTACATAATAATGCCTTCTGTGTTCTAGAACGCTAGATGAAACCACTTAGTTTTATTTATATTAAATATCTTCATACATATTTGATAATATTCATATATATGTGTTTTCAGTTAGTGGAAATCAAATAATTTGTTCATTTCTCAGGAATGTGAGGTATGTTTGATTTTAAAAAAATAATTTAAATTATTCTGGTTTAAAATATTTTTGAAAACATTTCATTTGGAAGTATCACTCAGGTTTTGACTGTTAGATTTAACACATGATTGCATCTGCTTTGCTCATCAAAAGTGGCGAACATTTAATATTTATTCATAACAAAAGTATTAGAGAAGCTGTCAATAAATTTTCTGTCATAATTGAATCATAGGATATCTAAATTGTTGATAATATGATCTGCTTGTTAAACAAAAGTGTCTGGAGAAAATGATGGATTAATTGACTGATGGCTAAGGTTTCTCTCAAATATAATGGTTTACCCAGTTTGATTTGATTTGTGTAAAATAACTTTCTCTAATAAACAATTTGCTCAGAGGCAATAGAAGAAATGAATGGTTATCAAACCAAACTTAATTAGTCTCTCCTAGATTGATATTACTTGGGGAGTCTTCGTTTTAATTGTGGAGAGCTGGATATGAAGAGTTTGGTTCATTATATTTTTCCTGTATAAACACTATTGTGTAACTACCTATGGAATATAACATGTAAATTCATTTTAATAAATGCTTGTAAAGTGAATTAGCTAATTATGCCAGGCTAAAAATGATTCCTTTAATTATTTTAGATATTTAACTAGTACTTCAATTTTATTATTGTTAGTCTGTAAACATAATTTGTATTAGCTCTGCCAAACTAATTAGAATATATAACTTAAAGAGTTTCAACAGTTTTGTAATGCTCATAATGCTCTCTTCTCTCAAATACCCATTTCTGTTTTAAAAAAATATTAAAATGAAGAAAATTTTGATGTAGATTTTGGAAATGTGAGGAAGAATAACTTTTTCTGAAAAATAGAATTTCAGAAAAGTTGATGTGGTTCAAAACTCTGGAATGGTTGTCAAGAGAAGGGAAAATCCCTTTTTTTTTCCTCAGAGATGGGGTCGAACTAAACATATATCATTAAGTAACAATTTTTTGAGATTCTAGGTCGTTAGATTATCCATGTATAATATAAACCACAAATACAGTCACATTCCACTGCTTTCAGAGGTTAAGCACATACTTAATTGCATTAGAAGGTGAAAATCTTCATGCTCAAACTAAGAAGAGTTGGTTTTAACGGCTTCCAGTTCACTTAATTTAAATAATTTTCTCTTTTCTTAAAAAAAAAAATTATTTCAAAACATCTGTAGAAGATTTACAAGATTTTAATATAAAATGTACATGAGAGGGCTGTTGTTTGAAGCTGAGTAAGTGTAGAAAGAAAGACATTAGTGAAGAGTAATTTAGGTGTTCTTAATTATATTCCTTCATGATTAATCTTGGGTTTATAAACCCAGAAATTAATCTGGTTTATTGTTCCTTCTCACACATGAAGTTTTCATTTTGACAGTCCGTTACGTCAGTTTTCCTTTGTGTAGGAAACTACAGACAGCTGAAATGTGGGTAGGAAATGAGGAACATCCTTTAGTTTTGTCTGTATACAGTCACTAGATGTAGGTGTGTGCTCTGACTTTGAAAAATAGAGATTTATGTGCAGAAACTGCTGCTGTGGAGCCAACTGTCCTGGCACATCTGTGTGAGTGACAGAAACCAGCTGCAAAATGGCACCTGGGGCATATCTTTGGAGCAGAAACAGGATCAAACAGAGCCTTTGGTGTTCTCAATTAAGGTGTTCTCAGGAATTCTCTCTGAGATACGGGCACTTTGCTTTTCCTTATCTCCTGACTGTCAGGCTGTCAAAGGAATACATCTGTAGCAGGTGTATATATATGTGTATGTATATTCCTCGCTGGTATGACTCACTGTGTGTCTCAAAGAGGACTTTGGGAGCAATATACTGAGAATGTATAGTAGTCTTTGGAGTGTTGTAGGTTGATGAAAATAAACAGTAAAGTCTAGCAAGTCCTGGACACTGTTTACGTATCAAACTTCATCAGTTAAATCTCATGAAGTCAGTGAGAGTCTCACAAGTACCTTCCTGTTGAACCAGCATTTTCACTTCAGGATTTTGGGGGCTCTTGTTATATAGCACATCTCCTTGTTCGTGGCGGCACGAGAATTTCTCACGCCCCAGGAACCACTGGAATTCTGTGCTGATTCTGGAGGTCCAGAACTAAACCTTGCTCTTCTGCGCAGATTGACAGATTTTTTTTTCTCTACCTTTGGAAAAAAAATGACCATTACATTTTTTTTTAAGCTTGGTATGGTTTGATTTCTTTATTATACCAACATTAAATATGTGCTAATTAAGCTATGTAATTGTACCTGTGGGTGTCCTTCCTGCTGTGACTCAGCAGTGCAGTAGAGAGGCCACGTGGCCACCAAATCAAATCCAGATCTCAGATTCTTGAACACGTGAACATCCCGCTGCCAAACATACCGCGCTGTGTTGACGGGGTGTGCTGTCCCATGAAATCCCTTGTTAGAGAAATCAACCAGGGGCTTGAGTCTTTCCACAAAAATGAGAAGTCTTCACAGCCTACAGTAGCATGAGACTTGCACACTTCAAGGACTCAAAGAGCCAGGAGAGCAAAGAAATTAGAGTTTCTTACAGGGCAGCGGTTTGTTTACATAATGAGCATGTAGTGTAAAAATTAAGGTTGAAGTTTAGACTCCTTGATCCATCCTCAGTAGATCTACTTTCACACTGAAATCTTCGTAATAGGAAATTCTTCCACGGCCTTGCAGCATGTTCTGTACCTGCCCTTTTGTACGGAACAGCAGCTGAAACTCCCCCTGTGAGTGGAGGCTGTTCTTGGGTTTGGGGGGAGCAGGGCTGCACCCCTGACCTGTGGGGCAGGGCCCTGAGTGCCAGAGCCCAGGGGGCCAAGTGGCCCCTGTTGCTCTTGTTCGGCTGCTCTGTTCTTGCAGACAAAGCTGGAGAGCAGGAAAGAGCTCTGTACACATGGGTGTTCCTGTCCAGGGTGCAGGGAGGGCATCAGGAACGTCTGTTTAACACTTATTGATTTACAGATAAAATCAAATGATCCTGAAGTTGGGATCATGACTAATTGTGGAAGGCAAGGACATCACAGGAAAGAGTGTAGCAAGATTGTGTGGCAGTTCCAACTACGATGAGTAATTGTAACGATTCTTAACAGTAATTCCTTTGGTAAATTGTAACATTTTTCTTCACAAATCATTATTTCATTAGGTAATTTTACTTATTCTGAAATATGCAAAAAAACCCCAAAAACCCCTTGTATACAAATTTGTGCCTTACAGGCAGGAAATAAAGATTCTTTAAGTTTTTGAAAACATTTAAGATTCAAGGTAGTTAGTGATTTTTAATAATAAAGAAAAGAAGTGTAGGGCACAGAAAAATTTTAGTTAGATAGCAAATGCAAGGTTTTTCCTAAAGCGTTGTGTTGGTATCTGGATTTAAGTGTTGAGGAAATATTAAACAGTATACACATGAATATAGAAAGTGATCTTGAAATATCTAAAACACTTAAAAAATGAAAATTATTTGTGTTAAAATTATTTTAAACTTCTATAATGTTTAATCTTAAAACAAGGGTAAACACAATTTTCAGATCACATTTTCAAGTTGTACTACTGCAGAGATGTGTATAATATGCTTACTCAGGCCATGTGCTGTTCTTTAGCACAGGCACTATTATGAATTAGCATGTTTCGCTTCACTGACCGACACAGGCTAAATATTTGTAATCTCTATTGTTGTCCAACCACACTGTGTGTAGTTAGATAGGCATGTATAAAATTTCATGTTCTGTTGGTGTTGCAGTTAATATACAACCACAATGTACAGCAGAAGTCATGATGATTATTTTTTTAGGGTGTTTAATATTTTTATTCTGATATTTTCAGCTACAGAGTTTTACCACACAGTTGTGTTGCCCGTTGTGCTTCTCAAGGAGTATTTTCTGGGAACACTAAATTCCTCATTAAATACATCTCAGAACCAATGCAGAAGTTAATGGTTCTCTGCATTCTCTGTTCCCTCTGTTACAGCATAACCATGGCTAACAATTTGTCCTGGATTTCCTGTCTGCCAGACAAAGCACACGAAGCAAACAACTTGTGTCAATGCTCTATTTTACAGCTGAGGTCCTTCTTGGACCCTTCTCAAGACTCCCATTAGAGTCTTGCGGGATCAAGGTAGGACTCAAAAAAAAAAAAAAAAAAGAGAGGAAAAAGTTGACATAGAACTCTTAATCCCCTGTGTAGTAATTTTGATTTGAAAGTAACCGGTTGGTTATTAATTAGAAGAGTAACAATATTGGTTTTACTACACTTTGCGGGTTTTTTAATGATCTGTGGTGAAAACTGATTGCATTTTATTAATAATCCTAGTTTGATATTAAAGCCTATCACAGAATCATCATCCTTGTTCTCCACTATGACATCCTGCCACACCTCCGAGCATCTCTCAGTGCAGTAACATAGACCTGTCTGTACACGTGGCACAGCTCTGACAGAAGCTGGGCTTAAATTGGTTGTTCTGAGCCAGCTTGGTTAAGAGTTAAGCAAATTCATATTGCTTATGCAAATCCATCGTATTGTCTTAATTGACTTCTAGGCAGGTGCACAAAAAACATGCCTAGTTCCATAGGTAAGAAGTGTGCATAAATAAATGGAGCTGTTTGCACTACAGACTGGGAATACTCTGGAAGTGCGTGGCAGAGCACCCGCTGTTGGGGTTTTGACTCCAACCAGAACTCAGCCCCAACCAACCCCTCACTCTCTCCCCCCTGGTGGGACTGGGGAGAGAAATGGAAGGGTAAAAGTGAGAAAACATGTGGGTTGAGATAAGAATAGTTTAATAATTGAAATAATATAAAATAACAAGAGTAATAATAATAATTTGCAATGAAAAGTAAAATAACACAAAGAAATAAATTACCCAAGAACGAAACATTTTGCAAATGGAAACAACAGCTTGACCCCAACCCCACTATGGGTATAGGGTGTGCCAGTCCCCAAGCAGCTGCCTCCTGCCAACATCCCCCCTCTCTCCAGTTTATTGCTGAATGTGACATCCTGTGGTCTGGAATATCCCTTTGGTTAGCTGGGGTCGGCTGTCCCGGCTGTGTCCCCTCCCAGCTCACTGCGGGGGTGGGATGAGGAGCAAAAGGGCCCGGCCTGTGTGTGAGCACTGCTCGGTGATAAGGCAAACTTCCCTTGTTATCAACACTGATTTCAGCACAAATCCTCAATAGCTTTGACTGGCTACTCTGAAGGAAATGAAATCTGTCCCAGCCAAACGCAGCACACTTAAGGTGACAAGGCTGAAAGTCCCTTACATACAACATTACAAAAGCACAAATGGCTTCCGTTTTGTCGTTTAGAACCCAGGGATTATAAAGAGATCCTGTCCTCATCCTAACATCTGTGAATCTCTCCTTTATGTTGCTAATGTTTTCTAAACTAGAGCAATCTTTTCTAGGTCAATTGGCAAGCTGGACCAAAACTTTAAAGTTAACCTGCTGAAATAAATTCATTTATACCAAAGCAGTGGTTACCCTTGGCTGTCTTGGTACCTTATTTAAGATTTACCTTCACAGTTTATTATATAGTTACTTGCAGGCTTCCAATCACCCTGCAAGTTTGGCTCTGTACTAGATGGTTTCATGCTTTTCCTCAGGATATGAGTAACTTTTTAAAAGGTTGAAGAAAGTAATTAGTTTTAGGATTGAATTTGATAAGTTTATGAAAGAAATAATATGGTTTGGCTGCCTGAAGTAGCAGCAGTCTGGGTAAAAAGCCATGGGAAGCCTCTTTCAGGGCTGTGTTCTGCATTCCTCTATTCACGTATGTATATATTCAATGTTTTAAAATACTGCATAGATAATTAGCAATAAGTTTGGTGTTGATTTAGGAGGGTGTTAGGATGTCTTTTGGTTACCTGTATACTGCCTTTGTATTCAGCAGCAGCTGTAAAAATAATCCTTGCTTCCTAGATGAAGTTGAGAACGAAATAAAAACAATCCTTGTAATACTTCAGTCATATAGTAAATGGCATTTGGGGGTAAATTGAGGAGACGACTGCAAGCTTTAATGGAAAAAGGATTTTTAAAAGGATTGTGTCAAACATAGTACAATAACTCTAAGGTAAGAAAGGGGGTTAAAGATGCAAAAGTGAAAGAATGTGCTCTTACCTGTTGCCAAGCGTTTTTTCATGTATGCATTATAGCTCTTTTTTGTAATGGTCAGTATTGCCCTTATTGTGTTCTGTTTACATGTCTGACTTCTTGTTTGGATTTTACTTGGTGATTTGGTATTAATTTTTAATGTGAAAGCACTTAGCATTAGGAGTTTGACATTTTGTCTGACCTTAATCACCAAGAGGATCATGAGAGGTTTATTCAGTGGGAAGAGAATTGTTACAGCTCCGACAGAAATGATGGGAAATAAGTAAACAGCCTTTTAAATCTTCACCAGAAATCAATAGAGTTTAAAGATGATGGACGTTGGTGTTTTTTGCTGCCTAAGGACTTCAACCTTTTACGGGAAAATATCTTCTCTGAGTGTCAGCATTTTTTTGCCCAGCACCATGAATCACCACTGCAAATAGAACACTCTGCATAGAGCACTTCATCATTGTTACACAGATGATGTTGTAGATCTGTCTCTCTGTGATACTGCAGAGGTGTGGTGCTACTTCATAACATTGCTAATTAATGGATGGTCAGCAAAATATGTGTATTTGATAATATTTAAACTGATGAACTTCTGTCTTTATTCTGTCATTGTAACGGCTGCTGTATAGAACTTTTAAAGTTTTAGCTCTTTTCCCCGTGTCAGTAGACACCTTCATTTAAGTGAGAGTTCTCAACTTTTAATAGCTGGGAGTAAGAGCTCCTCTGAAGTCTTTGCATCAGCAGGCCTTTAGAGACAGGCAGGTTTTGAGCAGTTGCACAGCAAATTGTGTACTTTGGCTTTTCATGAATGATTTATTAGATGTTAGGCTGGTACAGTAGTTAGCAATATATCCAGAAACAGCACTATTCAGACCCAAGTATTTGTACATTTGCATCATCATCAATCATTTGTTGTGCTATTCAGGGTTTTATTATACAGTATTGGATTCCATTTTAGAACAGCTAAGTATACAGTAAATTATATTCAAATATAGTAAAGTTGCTGTTAAATAGTAATTGAGAACTTGACTTTCAAGCTTTCAGTTAATTTGTTTGCATCCTTATGCAGCCATTTACTCTGAATAAAGTGAAGGGGATTTAATTTTGATTTGTAGACAACCTTTTGCCTTGAAAATAACTGTAGTGACTGTAGTTTTATGCTAATATGTAAGCATGCCACATATACTCTTAGACAAAATTGTCCCTTAAGACCTCCTGATATGAAGTGATCTTTGATTTAAGGCTGCAGTACTTTGGCTACGAGTGTGTTCAATGATTATTAAACTGGAGTTATTACATAGCAGCTGATGGAATATTTTCCGTAGTTTATCTCAATTGATTAGCTGTATTGAGTACAGAGTGGCAAAAAACATTCAGAGCCATTTCTCGTGTTCCTGGTGCAGCAGCCGGGCCCTGCACTGTGTTTGGCTTTGTCCTCTCCCAGGATTGCAGTGGTGGAGCTGGGATAGAGCCAGAGCAGGGGAATGGGGCTGGAAACCTGGCCCTGGGCAGCTCGGTGCTGAAGCTAAAGCCCTCCCGAAATCCCTGGGATTATTTACCTGCATGAAGAGTGTGTGTGTGTATAATGAGGGTTTGTGTTGTCTCCTGAGCCGGCTAACGCATTGCAGAGTGCCCAAATGTGAGAACAGTGCATGGAAGATAAGGAAAATCCTCCAAACAGGACAGCTCTGTAGACATTTTCCTACATTTCATCTGCTCTGTGGATTTTTATGGTAGTAGGTAGTCTCACTTTCACTTGACATAAAACTAAACTAGCAGAAATGACCATGATATTTCAGGACTGGGACCTTATTTTTGGGTGGCTTTGATGTCCTTAAGTACAAGTACTCCTTTTTAATCAGTAATAACATACAGCAAAGAAAAACGAAATACACACATGATATGCCTGCTCTTTAGCTCATGTTAAGTAGTGGGGCTGATCAGGTCCTATATTTGATGCTGTTAAGTAGATAATTTTGCCTACTGTGTGGTCAATTTTGATGTATTCAGGGGATTCTGCTCTGTGATGGCAGGATGAAGTTTTGCCTTTAATTCTTTTTCATTATTTTAAGAAGAAATACATAGTTAATTGATGCTGGGCCAGAGACATTTCTTTCAGGGCTAGAAGTTTGGACTTCTTTGGAGGTTTTCCCTAGATAGCAAGCACTTCTCTTCATGTTTTTCCATCCTTTAGCATCATTATACTTTTTAGCATTTTAATATTTGCAACATATTAATGTTAAGTATTGATTTTCTTTACTAGCCTTTTTTTGATGATTTCATGTAACTTTGCTAAAGATGAATGAGCTTTCTGTGGATTGATTAACCAGTAAATGCCCCAGTAGCAAGTTGCAAACTTTATTTTTATCAATATATTTATTGTTTCCCCTTTTAAACCCATTATGTTACCTTCAAAAATGCCATCTCCTTTGGCCTGTCCTGTTGCAAATGTGAAGTACCACCTGTGCGAGCTCCCTCTGTTTTGCCTGTGATTGCAGCTGCTTGAGAGAGATCCCTCCAAAGCAGAAGGAATGTGCAGTAAAGCTGCTGGCATCAAATGGAGCCCTTGCCTGGATCTTGGGTGAGCCCTGGAAATGAGGGCTGGGATGGGATGGGATTGATTGCCCTAAGTGTGTGTGGGGGAGGGCAGGAACAGGGCTAAAAATGCTGGGGAGGTAAAAGAGCTTTTTAAACTAAGGATGCTGCTGGCACAGGAGCAAATGGATATGGTTATCAATACCCTTTGGCTAGAAATTCAGAAATGGTTTCTACTCATCCAGAAGAACCTCCCAGAGGGGGAATTATGGAGGGAAAATTATTAGCTGATTTTGAAATGAAATTTGAGTGATTTATAAAAGGATTAAGGAACTTGATTGCCTGTACTGGTATTCAGCATCCACAAGGTCCCTTCTAGATATTTTGGGTCTCTTTATAGACTTTAACTGTTCTTTAACACGTTTGAATCATATAGAAGTTAATTTTACATTTCCCTTTTAAAATACTTGTGAATCTATGAATATAGAGTATAACCAATGAGATTTCTGTCTCCTTTTTCTATCTGAAAATAACCTCTAAATCACATATTCTCCAGCTGGAGAGAAAAGGAAGATAGGACTTGTGCGGAAGGGATTGCCTTCCTGCCGATGGAGAGGCATCGCTGAGGAGATGCAGCTGCTGCCCTTGTCTTCTCTGCCTGATTTATCTTCTGAGCTGGCAGTGATTGCTGTTTGTGTGAGTGCAATTCAGAAGTCAAAAGGGGATTTTATTCATCTGTGCTCTGTAAGTCAGGTTAAGTTTGAAAATACTATTTCTGTTCTCCAGTGCACCCCAGCAGGTGAGTGTGGTGCTGAGGATCTCGGAGATTGCTGTGGCTCCTCAGCTGCAGTTTGCACAGAGGCACACACTGAACAGAGCACACTGTGTCTCTGCAGTACATTCCTGCTTGCTCTTTTTTGGACTAATGAAAGTGAGTGTGTGGCTGAAGTGTGAGACTGGCACAGTAGCTGTAGTGCTGAGTGGGTTGCTTGGTCCTGTGTTTTTTCTACTCTATCATCTCAGATTTTTGTTAAATTGTAACTCCTCTTCTTCTGCACTGCAAGTGCATGTTATGCATGGAGTGTGTAAGAAGATCTTCCTTTTGCTGATCTTCTGGGTTAAATCATTGAACAGTTCATGTAATGCTTGTTTTATCTGCCTTTGCCTTATAAGTGGTTTGTTACGGTGGTTTGCAGATGTCTTTAAAAACCATATCTATTGTGCTTGCATGTCATTAAGACACCGAGACTCCTTTGCTGCACAGTTGAATTCAGTGTTACAGAGGAGGGGACTGAAACATAACTAAGTGTTGATCCTTCCTCAGTGGTAATTTTGTTGGATATTAATCAGTAACTCGTTTTGGATTGACACACAAATATTGATCCCTGGATTTAATGGAATAAAAAACGTGAAGCAAAAGGCATCGGAAAGGACAGAAAGAGCAATCTGTTTCCTGAATGAGCGAGGGACAGGGCCGTAAGTTTGAGGCTGCCAGTTAAACTGACAGGGTGGATGTTAATCCCAGTTGTGGGGTGTTAGAGGTCCTGCTCCCATGTCAGGAGCTGCTGGAATCACGCTGTACATCTTCATCAGCCAGGCATGCAGCGAGCAGCCTCGTGTTCCCGGTGAGCTGCGGCCAGGCCATCGTTAACCTTGTGAACCCGGATTTGTAACAGAATGTAAATCAGCTTAGGTTATCAATTACAGTCACACTCCATTGATGGCTGCCCAAAGAGGGCTCCTTAGGAAGAAAAAGACGTTATGATTTGCTCATTTCCTCAGAAAGTAGCAAAAGAGGTTACAATTCATTAAATCAGAAATAAAAATAATAGCTAATCCATAGATTTAATACCACCTTATTTTGATGCATTACTCACAGGAGGTCATGAGCAGTACTATGTCTGTCATTAGCAAGGTTCAAAAGTAATTGTGTTATAATACTGAATTAGGACACATTTTATAAAAAAATTAATATTCTTTTTAAAGAGGGTATTTTATCACTTATTTGAGGTTATTTGAGTTTTAATATAAGTGTTTTGATCCATATTGCAAATGCTTGACCCTTCAGTCTGTGGCAAACAAGTTTTACATAATTCAGGGACTTCAGAGTCCATATATTTATAATAACTTTTAAGCATAATCATGAATAAAAACAATACTTGAGATTATTGTCTATTGAGTCTATTAACTGTCCTCAAGTAAACTGAATCTACGTATTTATTTCTAATACTAATCAATGGTAATGTTTTATAGCTTCTTACTGTATTATATCCAGAACAAATGATAATCCTGTTAGATTTATTTTTTTATTGTTACACAGTACTCATAAAAGTGCAGAGTGTTTTTAAACAAACTTCTTACACTTGTTTTGCCTGTATTATACTTCATTCATCATAAAAATGAACAAGGCTATCAGTCACGGTCTGACTGCTTTTTCTGAGGCTGATTGCTACTGTCACCAGTGTTTTACAAATCTGGAAGGATTTCCCTTTAACAGTAGTTTTTCATTATTATTCTATGAATATAGGCAGTAATTTATCTGTCCACCCATGCAATATTTTCTGATAAAGAAAAAAGTCCTATTACATGTCCATAATATATAGCAGATTTTTAGTATGCACTTCAATAATTCTTATTTGATCTTTTCTCTTGTTAGTAGTGAAAATATAATTTTAAAGCCCATTTAAACAAATAAACACAGAATTACTAAAATATGTCATCTTTGAAAGGCAATAAATGTTATTTTCTTGAGAAGACGTGTAACATACTTTTGATCTTTCACATATTGTTGTCTTTATCTACTAATAATACCCACAGTCCATGCAAGAGCAATCTTTTCTTATATTTCTCCTAATCTTTTTCCTTACTTCATTTTCTGTAAGTATGGATTTGTTAACTGGTTTTGAGATACTTCAGTCATATTTTTAATTAAGTCTGTCCATCAGCAACCAAGGAAGGGGCCTTTAGGAGACCATTTGTCCTCCCAAGGAAGGAGCCTGATAAAGTTCGGGGGTTTCTTTACCAGCCCACAATTTAAACACAGTCATATTTTAAAAAAACCCCAAAACTATGCACCTTGTGTAAGAGTAGTTCATATATGGTACATGAATTCAAAATGTTACATTTCTTTCTGTATCCTTACTTGTTAGATTCGGGGAAAAATATATTTAAGTCTCTTTAAAGAAATTACTGATTCTTGTGTAGAACATGGGAAAAACACCTGAACTATGAAACTCAAGTAACACAAGTTTTTGCTTTAAAATCCCCAGAAAATGATTTTATTTAATTATGTTTTCAATCAGGATTAATGTATATTTTCTTACCCTATCTTGGCAGAAGTTCCCTGCCCACTCTCGTGGAATTTCCCCAACTCTGGAAGCAGCTCTGGCTTCTGTGTCGTTTAGAAAGGGCAGTACAGTTTGCATGAGGTGCTCCAGGATATTGTGAGCAAGCAAAGGGATGTGTTGAAGTCCGAGGGAAATCAGTATTTGTTGGTTTAGATTTTGTGTGTCCAGAAAGAATTCTCGAAGGCTGTGTGCAAGCAGTGACAGAGGATTGCCACCCCCAATTGCCAGGGCACCAAATGGCACCCAAATTCAATTCTGAATCTTTGAAACCAATTAAAAAACATTTTATTACCTGTTGAATTTCTTTCTCTGTCATTCCTTTCTATCTTCTGTCCTTCTGCCGAACAAATGACTTTATAATATGTTTGCTAAAAGATATTCTGAAGAGCTGCTTGAATAGTAGTATAAGGTGCAGTGTTAAAATAATTATCCCTCTCAAACACATTTGCACATAGGTAATACCTGAATTATACAAACGAAAACCTTCCAGTTTCTTTTTTAGTTTGTGAAGACACAAGCTCAGAATCTTAGGTAAAAGGATTCCGTAACGTAGGTTTGGCTTTTTTTTTCCCTTTGCATCTTAATTAGAAAAGGGGAAGAGTTTCCTCCAGAAGTATAAATGTATAAAATACAAACTGTTCTTCCGTATCTGTACAGTATTTTCTGGGTCGTGCTTCTGCAACAATATTTAAGATACATGGAATGGAAAGGCACATTGGCCTAATCTTTGGAAGCAAAGAGCATTATTAATGCTGTGGGAATCAGCAGAACCTGAAAATCAAATTCCTTAATAATAGTATGTCTTGCATTTGGGAACCTAAAAATTTCTTTAATTCTAAGGTTTATCATTTCACACTCTTAAAGTTCATATCTTCCCTCAATCTGAGGGTGATTTATGGTTGCTCTGTTACAGATCAAGCAGTTTCATCTTTCAAACTTACTGCATTTTTTCTAGCATTTCTATCACTTAAGACCTTGATTCTCAAAACAAAGGCAAGAGAAGATGAATGTGTGTGTTTGGAAGAACTCTTAACTGGACCCACCCCCAGGTATCTGAAACTTTGTGGTCCTAAAAGTTTAATGAATGTTTATTGTGCTCAGCAGAGCAAATCTGAAAGGTCAAATGAAAACCAAAGGTATTATTCCACTGAGTTTCATCACTATGCCATTTTAGTCCAGAACTTTGTGACTGATGCTGTGGTTTTTTGCTGTGTACAACAATCTGAAGCAAACTGTTGATCAAAAGTGGCATTGTCTGATTAAAGGTAAAGGGGAAAAAAACAACCTCAAACTCTCAAGCAACTACTTGAAAAAGATTTGACCCTCCACCTGTAATTCTGTGTGGCCAAGAGGCTCTATCCACAGCTCCTGAGGGTGTTCCTGTGCTGGGAGTTGTACCAGTCGCTGCCACCCAGCTGTTTCTGCTGCACAAACTGAATGGGGATGTTTGTCTGTGTGTGTTTTCTTTACTTGCTTCTTCACAATGGACTTTTCAGTCCTCAGTCATTGTTTTTCAGATACTTGAACTGTATTTACTGGTGTGGTTAAAAAAACCTGTGTTCTGTTGTAGAAGATGGGGTAGAAAAATCACACAAGAGAGGTCTGTGTTTGTAAATTGTCCCTGTCTAGTAGGGCTACAGGTAAGGCTACATTGTGCATTGAAAGGGACACCCTTCAGTGTAACCTAAATAGAACCTGATAGAATCTTGGCATGTTGGAGGGTTCAGTCAGCTCTGGAGATCACAGAAAACCCCATTATTGAGATGTTGTCTGAAAGTGCAAATTCCTCTGTTCACAGGCTCTGCTTTCTAGTGGGTTTTAGGTGCATCTTCCAAGCTGTACAGGAGTACTTAAAAATTCTTTCACTCTGATCTAATTCTGCTCTTGAAGTTAAGGGATACCAGGTGCAAGGTGATCATAAGTTCTCTTATTATTGCCTTCTGTTGGCATCCCCCATACCCAGGGTCTGAGGTCCTACTGCAGCACTGTGCCCAGCATGCCCCCACACCCAGCTAGGGAAGGCATCTCTCCTCATCTGCACTTGCAGCTAGGACTGTGTTACATCTACCCATCTCTCTGAGTAAATAAAAAAAGGGTGTATTTTAACCTAGATGTGACCTGAAGTGTATTTTAACCTAGATATACTCAGGTAAACATAGCCCAAGGCACTGTATATCTACTTTTTTTTTTTTTTCCTAGTGAATTTTGGGTCTGCTTTAAAATGGTCTTTAACTGTCCCCTGGCCTGGATGATGGCTTCAGTGGACGTATTATCCAATATTAGACATACACACATACCTTTTTGTTCCTTGGTTTCAGCCTTTCATTATATTCCCAGCGATGTACTGGAGGAAAAGTGTGTTTTTTAAGCAAACAAACATACTTTTGCCCTCATCAGGTAGTTGGCACAGGTAGGGCCAAACACAGGCAGAGCTGACACACTTGTGTGCTCAGCTGGGCAATTCTAGCAGGGCTCTTCTGAGTTTCTGTGTTCCTTTAAAGATTCCAAGATACAAATACGTGCAAATAATCTGAGTGTAAAAGAAGTAGGTGGCTGTGTAAGCAGGAGACAATGAGTTGGATTTCGTTTGTTCGACGCAAAAGGCAGGAATCTGCCGTAAGCTCTTCTAGTCTGTTACTGTGGAGCCGAGTCCAAGGCACAGGTAGGGCCAGGATGCTCTAGGGCTGTGGAAGGGCTGTCCCTGTGTTCCGAGGGATGCTGAAAACAGCTCTCTGTTAGTGTTAGACAAGGGCGATGGTTGCCTTCCTGTCTCATTGGGCTGCGAAGCCTGCCTAGGAAAGCTGGGATAATGAGCCGTGCAGAGGAGAGGGGTGATTGATGATCCCTGGTTCTGACAGCTCTAGTGCCGACAATCCCAGGGTGTCGGATCGCGGCATTAGCATGCTGACAGCTCAGCATTTAGGACATTATGGTAATTTATCCTGCATATGCTGTCACCTGCACTGTCAGAGTTTCTTTTTAATGATGGTATAACTATTTTGTTTGTTTGTACTGCATTCTTTTCATTTGGCTAATGTCTCCTCATTAGATTGCACCTAGTAAATGAGGGTAATTAAGTGTTTCGTATAACTCAGATGCAATGATTAAGTTGCAGAGTTGGTGCTGATTATGTTTTGTCATTTATCTCTATTAATCTGTGAATAATCCAGATGATGAACACATGTAATTTTTTTAGCTAATGTTCAATAGATGAAATTTATAACTTCTCAATGGAGCCAAACAGTAAGTGTGTATTTATATATCAAATAGTAAGTTATTGTACTTGTATTTCTATTAAATAAACATAAAATTATCCATGCAACTAAGGAAAAACCAGAACATCTATTGACTATAAAGATTTTCACTTTTTAAAAATATGTTTGTATATGGAAAACTACTTTTCATAATTCACAGTTCAGCAACTTTCTTTATTCTGCTGTTTCAAATATCTACAGAGAATCCTGTGGCTATATTCTTGAAGATTTTTTTCCCTGCATTTGTTGTCTGTGTTGGTCACTATTAACTCTAGAATACAAATCTCATCTCTAGTAGCAAAATGTAATTTTTATATGAACACTTCCGAATTACTCAGTTTAAAACCAAAAAAATTACACAAGTGCATCAAATGAAGCACCTCACAATAATTAACAATTTGTAAATCTTTATTTAATTTTCAAGCTGCAAATAGAGATTAAAAAAAAATCTAGAGCTTTTTCTTCAACACATAATGTAGCAATAATTAATGTTGATACAAATAATAAGGCAACAGTGGATTTCAGGAGCACCCTGAGTTGTTTGATGATATTCCTTTGTTTTCCTGGGTCCGTGAACTTCCTAGCATGTCACACTGTTTTTTCTAAACATGTAACTGGAGGAAGGCAGATAGCATAGCCTCGTGATTGTTTGGGTTTTATACATCAAAATTCAGATCGGTTTCAGAAGTAGCAACTTTTGTGTGTCTCCATTTAATAAACTGCTTTAAAATGTAGCACTAGCTGTTGGAATAGCAGCTGAAGTAGAGACCCTGGGCTAGTTTGAGGCTTCTGTTTAATGTGTATAAATAAAGAAGCTGGACAATTTTTTAAGATATGCCTACCACACTGCGTTACTGCCCAGTATAGGAATGTTGTCTCTGTTGTGTCTGTGCCCGTATGGCATCAGAAACACTGTTCTTTGGTGAGGAGTGTCACTGAATACCTTGGAGCTGCAGCCAGCAGCCCTTTGCTGCAGGAATTATTCCTTGAGTGCTGGATTTACAGTGGGATTCCCAGACACACAGTTACAGTTTGATTTGGAACAGTTCCTCTGATTTGGACAACTGTTTCTTCCTGTATGTTTTCCACTGAAATAGCTACTGGCCCTCTCTGGGGGAATATCTCCCTGGATGGTGTTCTGCAGGGGTTCATTTTGGTTACTTGAGCTCCAGAACTACCCCCTAGAAGGCACCTGGGCTTTTTGGGTCTCCTGGGTGGGCTCCAGGCACTGCCCACGGCCAGCCCCTTTCAGGCCCAGCTGCTTTCACTGCTGAGGAGCTAAAACTGATCTGGGCTTTGTCCAGGGTGACTCTTTGTAATGCTGTGAAGACTGGTCAATAAAATCATTGAGATTTGTCATTTGTCCCTGTTTTTGGGTGCTGCCACCCTCACCAGTTGAAGAGGGGGAGACAGTGGGTTTGAGCTACAGAGGGGAAGTGGGCCCAGGGGCAGTTGGACACAGAAAGCTGTGATGACATTGAGCCTGGTGTGCAAAGACACCTGAAAGGTGCTGAGCAGGAGAGCTCAGGGGTCTAATGTGAATGGTCCAGCCTTACTCCAGAAATTTAAAGGTTTTTTTTTTCACTTTTGTGCACATTTATTAGACTAGCTGAGATTTTTCCAATACGTCTTTAAGATTAGTACACAATTGTTTAAGGGTTCAATTTTCATTTTTTAATACATCGAATCATGTCATTGATGCAACTGGGTAGACTTCTAGCTTGAAATATATGTTAATGGGATCAAATTGTTGCTCATTAGAAGCTATTTTTTTCCTATGAACATCAATTTTAGGGCATCATCATTCTTTCTGGAAAAGCAAATACTCTGCTCTGTTTATGTGGGTCAGTTCTAGAGTAGCTGCTTAATATCCCATGTCTGGAATTCTGTTATCTTTTCTCTTGGGTGGGTCAGGAAGGCAGTGGAAGCAGGCAGTGATGGCTGCTGGGCTTTCATTTCTTTGTGACTGGTAAATGAAACACATGCAGCCTCACCAAACTACATGACTAATGACAACCTCCAGTGGCTCCTGCAATCAAAGATTAATTTGCTTTATCAAGTTTAAAGAATAGTAGGTGATAAATCATGTCAAAAAGAAATAATCAGTGGCAGGCTGATGTTCTCTTGCACAGTGGAGGACAGGTGCAATAGAGGATTCATCTGCCATAGACTGTTAATTTTGTTCTCACGCTGTTATGTTAATTTTTATTTAGTTGATTTTTGAGCCCAACAGGATACATTGCCAACTGATATTTTTGTCTAAAATGTGTAGTACTGGTGTTTAGCTCTAAAGTTAAACATGTTTAGAGTCTATCACTTGGCATCAAAATATTTTCCACTTAATTCTTTTAATAATTGATGGATATATTTCATTCCCATTGGGTTTGCTGTCTTGGGCCACAGCTTAATGTGGACAGGAATAAAAATGTGCTGTACGTATCTAGTGCATACATAATATATTTCTTTTCCCTGATGTTGATTCTTGTTTAGCCAGATCTCTGCTCTTCTTCTGTCTGTGGGAGAAGGCTAATGTTAGTCCTAGCAGTTACTCTGCTGCTGCAATTGTTTTGGGTGTTGGTTTCTTTAGTGGCAGACTGGTGAAGCTGGGCAGTTCTTGGGCTGCCGTGGGACTTGCTGCCCTCCTGGCACAGCACAGAGCAGAATGGAGTTCTCTGTGCTTCTCACTTAGTGAAGCAGTTCAGAGACAGCATCTCTGGCTCTTTTGCAATTACTGAATACAATCATCCCAATAAAACCTGCAGTTACAAAAATACCTCTGTAGTATGACATGGCAGAGCATGACGCTGACTGCCCTGCATACGTTGTGAATCCTGTTGCACAGAAAGCAAGGGCTGCAGCTGTTTATTTTTCAAGGGAAACACAGATACCTTCTGCTGGCCTAGCATTTCACCTACACAATTGATTGTTGACCATTTTCAGTCTATATTTCAGTTAAACCATGGCCCGATAATGTATTTGGCAACAATGTTTGCTGTGTTTGGAAGAATTTTAGTAATGGAATATTGCAGATTCTGTAAACTTCCATCCTGCCTAGCAATAGTGTGGAATTTTATACTAATATGTGAGCCCTCTAGTGGCATTCCCCATACTGGAAGTGGTGCAGGGTGCAGGGATGTGCCGCATGCCCTTGGATAGCTGGAATCGCACAGGACAGAGGAGCCTCTGCCGAGCAGGAACCCAGCTGCTGCTGCGGCTTTGGGGCAACCCAGGTACTTCCTGGGAATCGTTTAATACTGATGGAGTTGCATTTTGCAAGGAGAAAAATTGTAAAACTATCCAGCTCCGGTAGCTGGCTCTTGCACGTACAATAGATGGGCTTGTCAGGACCCTCTGTCCCAATTTGATTGTGTTTAGATTGAAAGAGGTAACACTTACCATACATATATTAAAAGTTACATTGTATAAAAATTAATTTTTTTTTTAAAAACGTTTCTTTTGAAATAGAGGAAAAAATTTGCATGGAGGCTAAGCTTGACAAAAGTAGATTTGAAGTTAGCTATTAGCAATTCATTGTAGCTACTGGGTGTCCACAGGCTGCAGGCAGTTGTGCTAAGTGTGGTTTCACTGGAGTGTTAGAGTTACCTGCCATACTCTGAATTTGTGTGCTGAAGGACTGAATGGTGAGAGGAGAGTAGTATGACAGGCTGTGTGCCGTGTTCTGGCAGTAGGTCTGTCTTTTCCCTGCGCCATATCCAGGTTTGTACCTCTGTGCTGGGCTGGGCCCTCGCACTCAGAGACAGACTGCTGCTAATTCCTTAGTCCTGCTAAAAGTGCTGCAAGAATTAAAGCAGGGATGTACACTGAAAGTCAACTATGTAAAAAGTGGCCTTCCTCTCTTTCTATTTTCTTTAATTTTATTCTTAGTAATGCAGACTTCTGAAGTGATAAAGCAATACTGCTCTGATTGCTTTGGGCCATTCCACTGGTGCTAGAGAGCTGAAAATATGGGTTAATCCTCCAGTAAAATCTGGCTATTTGTCAATCTGCTTCAAAGTAGGGGGGGAAAGAAACCACTTTTTACTTATTTGTGTGTATCTTCCATTACTAAAAAATTCATATTGACCTTTTTTCTGGCTCCTGATCTTTAATGTAAAAGTATGATGCATAAAGTAGTGATTAAAATAATTCTCAGAGCAAAAACTTAAATTACAATTAAATTTGAGTTAACATTAGTGATTTAAATTTAAAACTTTTAACAGTTAAAACAGAACTACCTTAGAAGTGTTATAAGAAAGAGTAAGTGTATCACGGAGCCAGGCTGTGTCTCCTCAGCGCTGAGCAGAGATCAGCTCCCTTGACCTGCTGGGGATGCTCTGTCCCAGCAGCCCCACACACTGCTCCTTGTCTCTGTGTTGCTGGCTCAGTTAAAAACCACTGAGATGTTAAAGATAAGAAATGCCTTTAAAGCCATCTTAAATTACGTTGTGATGTTGATGGAAGCAGGAGGGAGTGCTTAGAAATGGTTCTTAAAAGGCGTAGTCCTCTCCTAGCTGAAATCACACATACTGTAGCTGTGGAGTGTGGCGTGCGACTGCTGTTCATTCCCACCACTTCATGTGCCAGAGCTTGGTATCTTTTCTTACTCTGGGGTTTAGGGTGCAATGCAAACTGGGATTGGAGATCATCAGCCTGGAATTGAGATCATTACAGTGATGCCTGTTTTACTGTGATGTTACTCATACGTAAGTCTTGGCTCATTTTTAATACAGCGGTGACTCTGGGAATAGATTTGGGAGCAAGATGAGAAGAGTCTGTATTTGTTTATTTGGGGCCAAAAATACAAATATCCCCCCTCAATGTTAATCTATAATTCTTTAGCTGAATTAAGACATTTCATACATTTCTTTTGACACTCCTTAGGAATACAACTCATCATAGCAGCACTTTCACCCTGGAAAAAGTCTGGAGCTGTCTTCAAGTTGATAACAGATAAAGTTAAGATAGGTAATAAATGATAGTATGGAAACTCTTCTTGTTTGAACATACTTTGCCAAAAGTACTGAATATGAAGTTGGGTGAGAAAAAGGAGAAACATTCTCAGAGTATTACTGAGATGTTTAGTAGATCATTAGTTCATGGTCACTTAGTGGAACACCTTGCAACCAACTGTTGCTTTTATTCACAGGTGGTCGAAAGCTGTGACAGCGCCTTTTCTTTCACAAAACAAGGTCAAGAGCTAATTCATTGTTAATTGTTAAATATTCCAGGAGCCACTTGGCTTCCTTAGCTTGTGTGTAATGTCTTCAGAACTGGTGGGGTCACAACCTTAATATTTAAAGCAGTATAACTTGGGTTCATCTGTGGAGTGCTTGACCCTAGGAAGGGCGGGGATTTTTTCACTTATGAAAAATATGCATTTCAGTTAAAACAAAAATGCAAATAAACCTTTTATCCAGAGCATCTGGTTCAGGTTTGTCTTAGACTTTGTGTGAGATGTACAGGGTGTGATTTCCGTGCCTAATTGGATCAGTAGAAGACAGAAGAGCTAGCACACGTCTGTGCATCTGCCCAGAAAGGAGCAGTGATAAGTGGTCTCACCCAGGCAGTGCACAGGCTGGGGCAGTGGAGACTGTTATCTTGTCTATAACATTTTCCATATCCTGAAATCACATTTGCAGAACAAACAGCATTTAGCCTATGCTTCATATTTCATTAGATACGTGCATCTTCCCAAAATTAGTTTTATCAGGCTATGTAGATGTCTTTTTGAAATTTGCTTTTGTTTGCTTATAGAGTAATGAAAAATGTTAGTAATGGATCTGTTTCACATACACGAATATATTTTTGAAGTACACTTTCAGACTTAAATGTGCTTTTATTTAACATCAGAGGAAGGCAAACAGTTGTTTATGTTCTTCCACTTGCCCTTCTTCTGAAGCAAGGAGGGGCAAAAAGATCCCTAGTATTTCAGTGTTCTGTTTCACATAGGTTTCATCTGTATCATCATTGTTGGAAGAGCTGGTATTTGGCATCAATTTGGATCAAAAGAACTGCAGTTAGGAAGGCCATGAGGAAGGTTCCATATTATTTCTCCAGAGCATTCTCACTACTGACGAGTTGTTTCTTGAGGCATGTACCTCTATTGAGAAAGACGTCTTCTGGGAACAAAAGTTTTATTTCTGAAGCAGGGTTTTATATCAATTTAAGTATTAAATGGTTTGTATAGATATCATCTACACGATGATGTGACTTATTGCAAGATATGTAGAAACTTTGGTAGGGAAGTCAATATAAAATCCTAGTATTCTAGATTGTGTAAGAATATGCAGAGAAATAGATGATTTAAGTACCTTTCATAGAATAGGCCATCCTTGAATGAGCTGTTAACGGCACAAGTCCATTCTAGTTTATGCATTTTCTTTAATACCGGATTTCATTCTAATCTGCTGAATAACAGTAACATTTAGATTGTTATGTAGATTTTAACATAATTTTATCATAATTTTAACATTTAACGTCTCAATATATGTGCTGTTTGAGCTAATAAAATTAGTTTTGCAAAATCCCATAAGATAGGGGTGAGTCAGCAGCTGATGGCACATCCACCTTTCCAACTCACTCTGCTTCTGAGGTGCTTCAGATTCCTTAACTGTTGAGAGAAGCTGTGTCTGACAGCATTGTGGTAGTTTCTGTCATCTTTGCGTAGATGTGATTATTGTGTTTGCCTAAGACATCAGCAGAATGAACCAGAATATTCTCTGTGTTATTAAAGACCATTGCTATCATCATACTGTAAAAAGATGACAGTGCATGAAGGCCTGGCTGTGACATGCAGATGATGTGGCCACACTGCCAGTCCTGCAGGAGCCGTCGGTGTGTGGAGGACATTGGGCTGCCATGGGTGCTGCCATTGGGGCACCTGGGGCTGCCTATGGCCTCTGTGACTTGAGCCTTTGATGTATTCACTCCTGTGTGCCTCGTCCAAGTGTGGGATGAGATGACCTTTAATTATGTTGTCTGGCATTTTTCTCTCTTGGCCTGGATGTGTTTCTCCAGACAGAGACAAGGCCATGTGTTTTTCTGTGCACGACTTCAGGGTGTCACCCTTTTGTTTCTGACTTTAACCTCGGAGGCTGCACTCTGAAACTTCCCATGTGTTACAGAGAATAATCATTGATCAAGTTTCTTGACCAATTTTGATAGATTGGTTTCATTAGTCTATATTAGTTCTGTAAGCCTTTTGATAAATACTCACTTAATTATAATTCTGCTCCCTGCTGGTGATCCAGAGTTGGATCTATTGCTGTGTTATCTGTACAGCATATTTGTGTTTGGAATTCCTTGACTTATAGTATGCTCTGTCAAATTTTGGCTGTATTTTTAGTTGTTTAATTTCAGCAAAGGTTAATATTGACAACTGTCTCTTCAAAATACACCTCTCAAATACTTTTTTGTGTTCGTAGGATAGAGCAGGTTGTTCCTTTCTCCTAAGTTCTTACTTGATTTCAGTGTCCTGTGTTTTAGCTTTAATTCTTGGGTGAAATTAGGAGTTGATGAATTTTCAGTGTCTGAGTATCACTATGTGTTTTTATGTTTAAAAATGCCTGTAACTTGAACCAAACTGTTGTTTCTAAGGTCCTACTAAATTCTCTCTCCACTCTGCAGCACTTTGTATGCATCCTGTTCCTCAAAGGGCCTTCCTGGTACAGACACACCAGGTTTCATTCACTCTTTATTCTCTACCATCTTAAAATTGCACCTGTATTTCATCCCCACAAGTAGATAGACCAACCTGAATTAGGAGACCACAGGCTCTTCTTGTTTGGTTGTCCTGGTCACCTGGTTTGTTAAACCTCTTTTTTTTTGTCTGCTTTAGATTAGGGATATCTTTGTCTTGGTATTTTAGCCACTGATGCAAAGTACAAGAAAACACATATTATCAAAGTCGACCTGTGGTTACCATAGGGAGAGGTAGCCATAGGAGTAAAGGAGAGGAAAAGTGTCTAAAAACTATTTCCCCTCTCATTTTGCATCAAGCAGTGCTCAGTCAGGGTGAGACATGTGCCCCACAGCATCTCTGTTCACAGTGATGGATGGTGCAGGGGTGCTGGGCTGGGGGAAGAATTAGCAGTCCTGCCATGTCCTACTGACATGTCAGGCGTGTTATCCTCCAAGGGAACAGCAGCATCTTAAATGGTTTTCTGAGTAGGGAGTTAAGGTTTGTTTTCATGCTCAATTAAAGAGCTGCCATTTTGGAACTACAGAGGAAAAGTTGTGTGAGCCGAGCAAAACCAAAGCTGCAGAAGCTGTAAAAATCACTGCAAGTGGAGGAAACTAATATTACAACTGCACATCTGAAATTGAGATGCATGATGATACAGAGACAATTAAAAAGAATGTAATGCTTAGTTTAATGATTTATGAGACAATCAAATTGTAAGGAACAAGTGTATGAAAATAGTTGAGCACATCAGCCTAAAAATAACATGGATGGAAAGGTGAAGACAGTGCTCTGTGCCATCAGCTGTGAGGGTTGGGCTGGCCATGGAGCAAAAATATTTAAGAGCACTTCAGTGAACTTAATAGATATGTCTAATTTAAAGCTTTTCTTGGAGAGATGCATGAGACTGCAGGGGGTTTTGTTTAAAATCTGTTTTAACAAAAAAATGCTTTCCCAAAGCTCTGATGCTTAGTTTAATTAAAAATACAAATCGTGGTTTGCATGGTATGTGCTGGAGAGTTATCGTTTTCTATTACAGTAATATGTTGCAATTATTATTGAAAAACTTATTTAATTTTTAGATTCAGGTGTAAATCAGTGTTATCATGCAATAAGTGAAAAACAGTGCTCGCTTTTTTTTTCGGAAGGTAGCTTGAAGGGCATTGATTAAAAATGCCATTTATTTTAAAAATACTTTTCACCTGAACTGCAGAGGCAAATTTTATGGTTAGTTATGTAAATCTGTAGGAACACCTTATAAAGTTATCTTTTGTTTAATCTCACGTGTCACCCCTGGTTCATACTTGGTTGTTTAATAAAGGGTCAGATTTTATTTACGTGGTTAAATAGAACATAGATGTAGACACTTCACACGATGTACCATGTAAATGTAAGCCTTTGTAGTTACAAGTTTTTGTAGCTGGAGAATTGTTTTAAAAGGCATGTAATTTATTAGCTATCAGTAGCTGCTTTATTGCCTTGCCGCACTGCAGTAATAAATAAAAGAAAGTGAGCTGATTTTACAAATGGCACACAAGGTGCACATTTTGTGAAAAAAGTCTTTTTTTAAAGAATTGGCATTAAATCCTTTTTTGTGATGACAAAGAGGCTAAGAGTGCAAACTGTATTTTCTGTTTATCGAAAACAGAGTCTCTTTTTCTCGAGGGCATTTTTTCCTATGATCATCAAGGGATTTCAAAAGCAATAAAGTGTGGAATCATTGTTCGACTTGAACAGTATTAAAACTTAGGTTTTAATTTCAGTGAAGTAATAAGATTTGAACCTGTCTCACATTACAGCACTGTAAGGCATTTAGCAATTGTATTTTAAAGGAGGTTTTTAAAATGCAGTTCACTTGAAAGCTAACTGTCTGTCGAGTAATTAATAGTTTCTCTTCAGCACAGGCTGTTGTGAATCATACTAAGAAATCTCGGTTTTGTTAATAGCGATTTAGGATAATGGTACAGATGTTAATTCCTAATTAGTTTAAACCTACAATCTTTTTTGCCCCTTTCTAAGATGGATTTTCAAATGAAGACAAACAAATAGAGGCTGAGGGTTTCAGCATGATTTTCACCTTAGAATTAAAAAGAAAGTTCCCGTTTTTATCTGTGAATTTCAGGAAACTGTATTTTTTGGTGAGTAACATATGTCAGCTTGCCTCTAGGCAGTGGTGAAGTATTTAATCTGTAACCATACTTTATAGCATTCATGCAATTTCTTTTCCAAAATTACATATTGAAGATAATTCTGCAGAGCTTCTCTTTTCTGTACTGACACAGGGAACTTACTGGGCTCAGTTTGGCACAGATATTCTCCAGGTTCAAATAGTAAATATTTCTTCGGGTTGGTCTGTGGGCTGATGAGAGCATAGCAATACCTGCGCCCTGCAGCCGGAGATGAGCATGTATGATTTTGGAGGAGGGAAAGTTTGGACACAGGTGAATGTTCCAGGCAGCCGTCAGTGTTAGTGCCGGAGCGCTGAGCTATGACCTTCTGTGATGATTTTGAACGGTAACTGCCTCCATTAGCCATAAGGTTTGTTTCTTTATTTTAGTAGATGGCCTAGACTGTAAATATTAGAGGATCTAAAATAAATCAACATATTATCCTAAGGATACAAAACGTAAGAGCTATTTGTGGCTGGGAACCCTTGACAGATAGTTCGGATGAGGCAGATGATTGCCCGCCTCTCGTATCTGGCTCCCATTGCCGTGCCTGCAGGCAGTGTGGTGTTATAGTTGTATATTGATGTCAGGGTTACTACTGAGTGGCTAGCAATGACAGATGTCTATAATTACAGGCAATGCTGCCAGTATTTCAGAGGAGCCGGCCTATGTTGAACAATTATCTTATTTCTGGCTTGCCAAAGAGGGTTGTTCAAATTGCTGGTATTAGCTCTGGTGGCTGTAACACTTCTCCTTATGCCCTGGGATAAATGTGCAAAAGCGCTCTCATGAACAACCCTGGTGCAAAACCTCTTCAAAATACGTGATCCTGCTAGATTTCATGTGCTTGAGGCTTGATCCAGAGATGTGGAACACCTACAATGATGTCAGTCAGTACAGTGAAATAGTTTTGGATAGAGACATTTTAGAGCTATGCAAAGTAGCCCTAATTTTTATTACGTGTTTTTAAGTGCCAAACTAATGTTGATGCTTTAGCAATGAGATTTATTGCACTTCAGTATGCTGAGTGGGCCACTCATTTAGATACAATTAAGCGTCTGAATAAAATTTGGCTGGACACTAGTAATAGTTACAGGGGCAAGACAGAGTGTTGATTACTGCTGTAAAGTACCTATAATACTGTATCTTTTGGAGTGTTCTGACTGGCACAACTCTACTCTTGTAATGTGTACAGTAGTGCTTCATTTCAGTCATGAGAGGATTCTAAAGCAGCATTTTGGCTTCTTGTTAAGCAAAGACTTGACTGCATACATGGCTCAAATTTCTGCAGTGCAGTGTATAGCTCTGATGGAAAGTGCGGCCCAGAACTGTGCTTCGAAAGCTAAAAATCTTCTGGAAGATGTTCAAAAAGTAACACCTGTTAATAGTATTTCTCAATTTTCACTATAGTTTTTGTTCTTTAAGCCCTGAAGGGAAACAGAAGAGACCGTGGAATTAAAACTGTCTAACAGTGCTTTACAAAAATGAAAGGCTAAACGAGACTTTTAAAGCTAAGCACCCTTTTAACTAATGGCTAGCTGAAAACCTAGCAGATAAACCCTTTTTTTTTTTCCTCTTTTGTTTTCCCCAGAGAATGCTTCTCATGCTGCATCAGTAATAACAGCAGATAGTTCATAGTAAGATTCCTGTATAAGTTAAGCAGAATTGTAAATCTTTCTTTCAGGATTTCCGGAAAACAGGGGTTATGAAAGGAAGAAATAAATAAATAAGTAAATAAAAGCTGAGAGAAAGTCATTGAATTAGAAATCAATTTCCATGTAAGAGAAGGTTTAATGCTGGCACCTCATGGGCATTGTATGGAGCAGGAAACAGGGAGTTAATCACTCTGGCACCCCAGACTCCTCTGAGTTCTCTTGCTCAGTTGAGCTCACAGGGAAGGACTGTGGAAGAGGGCCTGGAAAACAGCCTTTGTGGGAACTGTTAATGCCTCTTACTGTCTGAGCTTGTGATGACAGAGTATTTCAATAGACTAGGAGGGAAATAGCATCCATAACAATGACCGAGCCACACAGCAGATCTACCCTTTCCCCTACAACAGAGCACTTACTTGTAATAGTAATATCCTAATTTTTAAATGTTATTTTATAGTAGGTCTCTTTAAGTTGAGGACGCCTTTATGCAATATTTTACTTAAGCTAGGTTTATAGGTAAGACAATAAATAGTACATCATTTGTGTAATTGGTGTGGGTCCTCTGGTTGCTTACACACACACCTAGGTGGATGGGAGAGTAGCCTACACACAAGTAGCTCAAAGCCTACCTTAATCTTCAGAGATTCTGTCTGAACTAACTGAGACGTTTCCTTATGGCCTGTTTTGGAGAGTTTTTTAATTTAGGGAGTTAACTCTAAACCAACACATTAGCTTGTTCTCTTGGCTTAGGCTCCAAGTTAAGGGTGTTTTGGGATCTCACCTTTTTAAAGAAGCTGGTCGGGAGTGGAAGTGACCAAGGTTTTCCTCTGCTAGGGAGAGGAGAGAAAAGCCAAGGCTTTTAAAGCCCTCAGTTTGATCAGAAGATGAATGATCTGGCACCTTGATAGTCTGATTAGGGGATTCAGTTCCCATTTTCTGATGCTGTCTGTGGAAGCTGTGTTGTAATGAAGCTTTTGAGTGCTGAAAATTCAAAATACCTGAGTGTGATTTAAAAAGCAGGGGAAATTACAAAATGTGTTGTGTCACTTGGCACTGAAAACAACACTTACAATTAGCGTGGAGGTTCACTGGGTGCTGCCCAGGAGTGTAAGTCAGGGAGGTGGGATGGCAGAACCCTGTGGCAGTCGCCCCTGCACTGCCTGGATTCCCAAAGAGACCATGGGGGCGGAGGGGCTTCCCCTACATGTGCTTCAGCTCTGTCAGGCTGGGGTAAATGTGGTGAAGGTCTGGTTTTGCCCTCGATGTTGATGACAAAGTACTTTAATGTTGCAGGGATAGTTCTCTGCAGCGAGGCCTGAAGAGCTTCAAGGAAGTTATAATAACTTTAGCATTTACACTGTGCCTGCGGGTAATAACTTTGCTGTAATTTTCTGAAGATTCATTATCCAGAATCTTTATTCATTATATAGCCCTTATGAAACATACAGAAATCAACATTTTCTTGTGTTGTCTTATTTGCACAGTATGAGAGATTCATTGCTCTGTTTTAATTTGTTTCATGGGGTGCGTTTGAGTACATTCCATACAGTGTTGTTATTGAATTTCTGTGACTGTCATTACAGAGCCATACAACCTTTAGGAACTCATATTCTGAGCTTCCCAGTTCTGTAATCTGCTTCACATTTAAGAATTGACATAATTAGCTTCTTCAGAGTTATAATGATAGTGCCAAAAAGAGAAGACCTCAAAAGGCAAAGCGAAGTTAAGCATATCTAAGGCCAAAGAGTAGGGAAGACAGGAAAATAAAGTTCTGGTGTGATAATACTGAATTATTTCTGTTCTCTTGGTCTGTATTTTCATGCAAGTACTTTGCTTTATAGAACATTGCTTCCACAATTTGATTTCCTTGTCCTTTTGGAGCATAGCAGGAACAGTTCAAGGAGTTGGTAAGTATATGGTTATGTAACTTGAACAAGTGATAAGAGGTTGCCCAGAGAAGCTGTGACTGCCCCTGGATCCCTGGAAGTGTCCAAGGCCAGTTTGGATGGGGCTTGGAGAAACCTGGGCCAGTAGAAGGTGGCCCTGCCCGTGGCAAGGGGTGGAACAAGATGAGCTTTAAGGTCCCTTCCAACCCAAACCATTCTGTGATTGTATGAAACTTGCTAGATCATAAAGAAGTTCCCTGGCACCAGAACTTGTGAACCTGCTGTCTTCCTCGAGCATCCTGATTCCACTGAGGCGGTTGTAACAGTACAAAGGGAAAAAAGAAGGATCACTGGATCCTTTGCTTTCGCACTTGGTTCAGTATGCTTGAAATTGTTACTGATTATTATTGAAGGTATTTGGCTGGTCTGTTCTTCCTCTTCACTGCCATGACCATCGCTGTCACCTCTGGTCACAGCAGTGCCACCTGGGCATGGAGTGCAGTGGTGGGACCAGCTCCAGCTTGCTTGAAGGACCCCGAGTATGTACCTGTGCCTGTGAAGCTCCTGGAACATCGTAGCCTAAGGTTGCCCCTGCTGTGGATGTTTCCCTGATGTTCACAGCTATGTGAGGAGGAGGTGGGGATGGTGGGCTATTCTACTGTTAGCTGACATGTTTGGCCATACCGTGGCTTGGTCGCATAGCTCTGTACTGACACAGGAATTTTTTGGGAGTTGTAAAACTTGCAGTTGTAAGGATTGGGGACTGACTGTGTCACAGTTTTGCAGGAGTCTTGAACCAGTTGTCTCCTACTGGAAGTTAATTCCCTGCTCCTTACTGGAAGTGTCTGGAGGGCGGTAAGGACATAAGCCTTGGGCTTTTCCTTGCTGGAAGAAGGAAGGAGGAGTGTGAAGGGTGGAACCCCAGTGACGTGTGGCTGAGTCCCACAGCCCTCTGCAGCCCTGTGGCTCCATGTGGGACCTAAGCTGACAATGAGATCACTTCCACATTTGATTCCACAGCCTTTTCTGACCCCTTTCATCAGGGTTTTTCTCTACCTTTTGAATATGTAGCACGGCCTTTGTTGTTGAAGTGTGTTTTATTATTATATGTGCAAAATGCTTTATCATTAATTTTTCATAGCACTTAAAAGTCCAGGGACATTGCATTGCTGTGGTTGGGGGGGGTTACTTTTCTATTTTTACATGCTAAGAGCGCGTGTGGGTTTTGAAAATGATTTTGAAGAAGGTGTTTAACGGATCACATTTATTTCAGCTTACAGTTTGTCACACTACAGAACGCTGTAGTTTTTATTGCAAGTGCTGTATTCATGCTGACTTGGAATGACCCTGTCACACGTGAAAACAAATCAGATTGTTGCTGTTAATGAGCTTTTCAATTTACTATTCAGTGGATCAGATAAGTGGATTTAAGAGGTAATGATCCTGCTTAGCACTCAGGCTTGGCTGTCAGATCCTAGTAGTGTGGGAAATCCCCAGGGACAAAAGCGTTGACACAGTTCTTGATGGGATAATGGGAATCAAAGCTAATGGATGATAAAAGGAGTAGTAAGAGTTACAAGGATAATTGTGGATTAAAGCACTGCTCTTTGTCAACACTGACTGCTGTTTTAGTATTTTATTTGTTAAACTCTGATGTGGGGAGAGTCTGGTTTGACAGCAGAGCACAATGCTGGGAGACAGGGGCTGGCTCCCGCTGCCTTCTCCCACCGGCAGGAAAGGGGGCTTGGAACAAACAGGGGTGGCTGCTGATGGCTTTGCGTTCCTTGCTGTCGTTTTTCCTCTTGTCATTATATCAAACACAGAAATTCTTAAACATTGCTAAAATTGCAGCTGGTGTAGCATTTCAGCAGTGCACTATTTAGGGAGTGGACTTTTTTTTACATTGGAAGATTTTTTTAGTATATTTTAATATATTCGTGTTGCTTTCTTTACTGTAAACAATAACTTCACATTTATAGGTTGAATGCAGTATTTTGCAACGTTTAAAGGATTGTAGTATATACTATTTCTTTTATATTTTGATTGTCCTTTCACTGCTGATTTTGTCACCATAAATTACATTCATACAATTATAAAAGGATAAATCAGCTTACAAATCAAGTTATCTTTGATCTTGGTGCACTTTCTGGTTAGAGCTGCAAGTTTGTTCACTTATGCCTTTATTATGCTGGAATTTAAACTAAAGTCTTTGGGACATGAAAATACAATTGTTTTGTTGTTACTATTGTTATTGTTTGTTATTATTATTGACGTCCTCAGAGGCAGAACACTGGTGGTTTGGTTTCTAAGCCAAGTGACAGGGTTACATCACGACCAGAAAGGAGGCTGGCAGGAGCAGCGGTAGGTGCAGTGGCAGAAGTCCCGAGTTCGGCGGGGTTGGCGGGGCTGGGTTCGGTGAGCTGGGGGCTGGGGGCTGTCAGGGACGGCAGCTGGCAGTAGATGGCACCAGGCTTTCACCGCTGGGAGCTGCGGCCGAGCTGTGCTGGGGGCTCTCACAGAGACCTCACTGGTACTTGACATCATAAGGAAGAATTACATGTAGCCCATAATATTGGGGTTAGTGTCACTAAAGGTTAGAATGGCTGAAATGACACGCCCTGAGTGGTAGCTCAGCCTGAGCACATGGCAGGGCCTGAGCACAGGGCGTACTGAGCTGGCAGGGTTTGTACAGCAGTTTTCTATATGTCGCCTTTCTGTTTCTGGAGTTGATTTAACCCAGCGAAATGTTTTTATCCAAGCTAAATCTGAGGCTACTAAAACTATACCAGGAAATTTTATGAAGATTGCACAGTAAGGAACAAAATACACTTACTGTGTCCTGTGCGTTTGTAATTGCATCCTGCTCACAGCTGGGTCTGGCAGGCAGGGTGCTGGGAGAACCCCACTGGAAATAGGTGTCTTGGATCTGAAATAAAGGGAAGAAGTACACAACTCCAAGTTATTTGGCTTCCAAAGCTTCTGTTCTTCATTCAAAAAAACCAAAACAATGTCTAAAGAGTACCAAATTTACCAGATTTTATGACAGGCAGTGCAAGAACTTGCAAGCTCAAGAACAGTGTTGAATCGCATCCCACTGAGTACAGACCAACACAAAGATGTTTTCTCCATCCCTTTGCAACTGTTTTATCATAAACCAGGTTTTTTGAATAGAGTCTATTGTTCTGTGAACAACAAAGTGAGGTTAATGTGAAAATTCACATCTTCTTTGTGGGAAGAAATGTATGCAAGGGCAAGTAAAAGCCTCAGTCCCCAAATCGTGGGACACCTCTCTTGCAAGTGCCCCAGCTGAGTTGGATGCACAGGCGCTTCTGCCTGTACTTTTCTCCCGCAACCAAAAATGTTGGTACTAGTAAATATCTATAGTATGTTACTGTTGAAATGTTCATTTCCAGGTCTATGCCCAAATGTCAGAAGCCTTGGGAATAATAGGTGACAACCACTTATGGAAGCATTTTTGATAAAAATGTAAGTTTGTGCTTGCATTCTATTCTGTATGTATTTTCTTTCGTCTTTAACTTTTACATAAAATCCACATTTTATTTTATTATTAAGTTTGCTCTTTGCTACAAAAATATTTTCTGTGAATTTGAACTATTTGAAGTAATGGATAACCATTTTCAGAAGGAGCTGTATCTTATTTTCTGAAGGTACTACAGGCCTCTAAATGAACAGTTGCAGCTTGATATTTCCCCCACAGTGCCTGTGTCCCTTCTCAAAACGGCACATGGGACAGTGGAACTGAGATGCCACGGACATGCTGACTGTGACAGCACTTCCCAAACCTCCCACTTCCCATTCCTGCGCCCTCAGGTGACCATGGAATTGCCTGTAAAGCTTCATGGCAATTAGAAGTGGGGAACTGACCAAGTTAAACTAATCTTTCTTTCTTTTGGGGAGGCTCTTTTGGATTTTTTTTTTTTATTTAAGATCTGGCAAAATTTGCTGTCTTAAAAATACAGATTCACAAAGGAGGATTCTAAGGCCTCATACTGAGGGAGACAAGAGGCATTAGCATCATCTGCCTTCGCATCTCTGGCATTTGGCAGAATAAGATGTTATGTTATTGTGGCAGATACTCTCTCTTAAAAATACTCCTAGAAGATTACACTGGAGAACCTACATTTTTCTTGTGCCTCTGCTGCGGCTGCTTTCCTTGGCTACCAGCAGAATTACCAGGATTTTGTCTTGTATTACATATGACCTTCATGAGATTTGGTACTTTCTCCTGACACAAAAAGAGTTTCATCTTGAAGCAAAACAAAATGATTCCTCCAAAAAACTGTGAATATACATTTAAAAAATCAGGGAGTCCCCAGGAGACAATGAGGTCTGTGTGTGCCTGGAGAAAGAGAAACAAGTATCTTACCTCTTCATTCTACAGTGAGGAAGATACTGCATCCTGTCATTTACTTCATGTCCTCTAAATCTGACTTACAGGACCTTTAAATACTTTAGTAGACATTTGCCTTACTGGAGGAAGCTCTCTGCTGGTGTCACCAGGTTGGCCATGACCTGTTTGGATGGTATTGAACATGACTTGTCTTTGCTACTGTGGCTGCCAACCTTGAGAAATAGTAGCAATTAAAAAAAAGTCATTTTCTGATATGACTTAACTTTTCTGTGGAAAACAAGGCGTAAAAGCTTTGCTTCCTCAAAACCAGAAGTTGAGTGTTATATCTTACCTTAGGATAACAAGAGCACCCATACAACCTTGATATTTATCTGGAGTATGCTTTGAAGGCAGGTAAATGGAGGGCAATGGGTAGAAAAACATTGATGGTTTCTGGAAGCAGCTCACACCGGGTGTGAGGGGTCAAGGCTTTGTTTTGTTGTTTCCAACTGCAGTGAAACTTGAACAACTGAGGAAAAAGAAGGAAGAGGACTGTACTTTGGATAACAGAAGCATCAGGGATAAGAGATGCATCGGTTTGCTTCTCTTTCTACTTGTTGCTGCCATTGAGAGGAAATCTCTGTTATGTTTGCCAGTTGAGGAAATGACATATTGAGGATATTTCCAATTGAGGAAGTAACAAGTTGTATGAGCAGTCCTACACATGTTTAGATTGGAGAAGGCTGTGTTTGCAAACTACTGTAAGTTATGAAAAAAAAAATAGGTTTTCAGTGGTTATAAACTTTAGTGTTAATAGGTTTGAGTGTTACATGGAAGATTTTAAAAGAAAACAAGGTACATAAAAAGCAAAAATCAGCGCTGCTTTTTAGATTACACACAGTAGTTTTATTTTCTCTTTCCTTCTGGCTTACTGTATTTTCCTAAAACCATGATTTGTTCATGACTAGATTTAAGATCATTTGATTTGACAGAATGGATGTTACAGCTTGAAATGGACACTTCAGTCAGTGGCTGAAAGAGGTGGCTGTGAATCCGCTGGAGAACAGTTGTGTTTGTGTCAATTAAAATAAACGAGCTTCTTCCCAGTGGTAGCATGCCAGGTGGAAAGTCTAGGTGTGAAATCATAACATATTGATATGTAATCCAAACCCGACAGTCTGATGGGGCAATCCATTCTGGCAGCATTCCTGGTGCTTTGTTACTGAGAACATTCTTAGCACATTTGCACCAGCAGCAGGCAGGATCCCTGACTGTGAGCCCATTCACCTGCTTCTCCTGTGCATGGAGTCACTGTAACCATGGGATTTGAGAAAGCCACTAGGCTACTGTTCTGTCTTACCCTACAGATGCAGTTTTTCTTTGCGTAGGTGAAATTTGTAAGATGTTATTCCTGAACAATAGGTTAAAAGGAAGCCCTAGGGAATTCTTAGTGTGCACTTTGTTGAGTGGTGCTGTTCCCATGTAGTAGCTTCACAGCATTTGAGACTGTCTAGTTCCTGCTTTGTTAGTGCCAAGGGTTATGTGAGACAGAGGAGTTACGCTTGACAGAGTATTCTTGCCTGGCTAATGGCATCCAGTCTTTCAAATCCCAAAGTGTTGGAGAAAGTACCTTGTGGTAGCCTGCCATTAGCACTGTGGGATGATCAAAAGACGTTGTCAGGTTATTTCCTTCCACTTTGCCATTAAAGAATCCAATGCAGGATGCATGCAGGAAGCATTTTATACCCGGTGTGAGGAGTAAACATAGCGATTGAATTCACGGTAGTGAAACAAGTCGTAGTCTTCCAGGACATGTTAGTTATTTTTTGTTCTGCTACTAGTGATTTAACCTCTTCTTGTGTTGCCTTAAGAATTGGAAGCAAAAATCTCCAGGCAAATTCAATCTAGAGATAAGATATAGAGCCGGTCTTTACAGAAGGCGTTTGTGCCCCCGGAGTGCGAACAGCGAGCATGCCCCTTGTCCAGGGGTTCCACAATTTATGTCCGATCTGAGAACTACCCACCCCCGGATCTGCCCCCAGGCACGCCTCCCTGGAAATAGAGTCGGAGGTGCTAAGACCTCTTTCTTCCTCATCTTCCTCTTCTTCAAAGTATGTGCTGTCTTTGGAGCTTCTCCAAGGCTTGAAGGTTGCTTTGACTGTGATGGTATCTTGTTGTTCAGACCTGGGGTGCAAATGTTCTAAAACAGAATGGGGACCTGCCTTGAAAAGGGTCTAAACAATTCTAAAGACTTTGGAAAATTCAATGTGAAATGGGGAAATAGGGTTTAATGAGTGTTTCACTACTATTCTAAAGTGTGAGAGACTATATAATTACGCTAAAAATCTACATTTACTACACAGCTACTTCTAAAATCTACAAAAAGCTAAAAATCCTAAAAATTCAAAGGCATTACTTAACTGGTTGACACAAGGCGTTTCTAGTTTCTTTAAGTCCAGTATGAACTCGGTAATGTCTAGGTGGATAAATGGCATTTTTTCATGTAGTTTTAATCTGTTCTTTGGAATTCGTTAGTGGCAGCTTTGCAGTGGAGGATTATTGGTCAAACTCAGTGAATTCTTTCATTAACAGAAAACAATTTGAAATACTTATGTCGTAGCTACCAGTAGCTGTTCAGTTAATGGATTAAAGGCTGTATGAAATAGATATTTTTCAACATACAGAAATATTTTGAGACTTGTCAGTGTAATAGGTGTACTTTAGACCTTCAGGCTGTAATTCCAAGTCCTACTGTCACATCAGATCTTAGACCATTTATATACCTTTCCACTGGTAGTTAATGAATGTGCCTCTTACTGAATTCCTGTTAAACTGTTTTTGAGGGGACATAGTTTTATGTAGTCAGAATATACATTAGTGCCTGTATTTCCATCACAGTCTTACCAGAAATTTTACGGGATGGTTCTTCTATAGCATGCAGCGTCTGCATGCTCTGGGCCACCACCTTATGGGAGATGTGGTGGGAGGGGAAAGGCCAACTGAAAGAATACCTACCCTCAAGCTGAATTTTCTAATTTGCATGTCATCTAAACTATTCTTAGCTGTGTTATGAAAAAAAAGGCTCATCTATTTGCACCACATAAGGAAGAGGTTTTCAAAGTCTTTTCAGGGGATTTGGGGGCCCATTTTTCTTGCACTGGGAATTGGAATTTTCTTCCAATAGGAATTGGATAGCAACACACCTTAAGCAGCTTTGAAATTTTTTGTTTAAAATGTGTGAATTTTTTTTCCATCTTTCATCACACAAAACCCAAAAACAACCACTTCACCCAAACATGGTGCTTTATGGCAGTTGTCATCTTTTCTGGCTGGTAGCAACTTACCTTTTGCAACTGCTTCTTTGGCTCAGTCCCAGATCTGTGCATCAGAGCAGCCTGTGCACATGCAGATAGTGCCATGTTCCTGGAGTTCCTTGACTGTACAGTGGCCTGTCGTCATCTCTCAGAGAAGGGGTTCAGGGCCTCCTGGAAAGAGGATGGATGAATTCTTTAAGCACTTAAATATGGCCTGTAAGCCACATTTGAGACCTTGACATGCAATGATAAATGGCGAAGGTACCCACCATCCGTGTGACCGGATGGATTCCCCCTCTTTGCACACAGTGTATCCCCACTCTCCAGCACTCCCTTTGCTGTGCTGACTGGGCTTTGCTTTTGCTTTTCTCCCCTGCATCCTAAACTTTTCATTTTTAAATTGCACTGCATCAGTTTTTCAGTTCTTTCTTTTAGGCTGAACATTCCACTGCTGTGCTTCACCCACCTCAGTTCCCATCCACTGCTGCCAAGGGACTGTCCTGTGCTGGGCACCAGCAGAGCTGTAAACTGTGTCACAGCAGTGTCATACATTCCTTGTGTCTGAAGAGGTGGTTCTCTGAATTGTTAACTGGGGATTAGACAGGAAATTAAGGACAGTAGAAGGGTTTTGAGGGGTAAAAAAAGTCGTTAAATGGATATAGGAGGCTGGAGGTGGATATCTTTGCCTTGATTCTTTACTTGGCTGAATACACTAATGACTTGGAACATGCAAATAATTTTTATTCTTCTGTGGATGATATGGCAACCCTTTTCCCAGAGAGTTATAAATTGTAGTGTACAATCATTTTATGTCTTCCCCTTCTAGATTTTAGGTTAAAATACACAGCCTCTTAAAATAATACTTTTAAGTGCCTTTACTGAGAGCAGAGGTGTTTGGTGTGCTGAAGGGACCACGTCATGGTGACACAGTCTCAGAGTAAGCTGGGAAGCTGCTTTGGTGCAGCTTTTAGAAGCTGGGGATTTATTCCTGTCTTCTCACTAAAGGCAAACTAAAAGCAAATATTTGAATTCTTAATGTTGTTCCATTTAGATTTTTCAATTTCTCGTAGCTTTTCAACACAGAGCAGAGTTACTGTTGCTCTTTTGGGTTTGTATGTTTGTGAGTAGTTTGGTGTTTTGATACTGTTATTGTTACCAAAATTGGTAATATGCTGCCATTTTTATTCCCACTTTTTTTGTACTTCAGTGCTCATCTCCCATAGATGTTTTGGCGAATTCAGCATTGGTGTAGCTACTGATGAAGCTCTTGTTTTCTGTGACTCATCTGAAACTTCGTGGTTGGTTCCCATGTTTCATTTAGTTCATCTTTTAAATCACTAAACCACTTGAGGAAGAAAGAGACAGGGACACTGGTACATGGATTTCAGTGCTGTCTTGCCATGATTTCTCTGAAGGCTGTAAATTTTTCTCCGCTTTCATTCCTTGGCTTCTCTTCCTTACATCCTGGAAAACTGCCTTTTGTATTACGAGATTTCTCTCTAGATCTTTAGAAATTTTTTCAGATACTTATAAAGTTTTGTGAATGTTTCTTAAAATACTACATTTTATGTGTCTTTCATCTTGCCTGATATTAGCAAGGCAGAAACAGAAATGGGAATTGCTATGATTGCCTCTGTTCACTCATGAGTACTTCCTAACTTTTATGTTATTGCTCCATCTTTCAGCATCCAAATACAACCATGAACTGAAAGAACAGATGTACATGAAAGTACCCTGAATGTTGGATGAAGAGACTTCCTTACACAGTTTTAATTTTCTCTTCAGTCTGTCACTGTGGCTTCTTGTTTTTTCTTTAAATGTCTTGTAACTGGCTTCTGAAGGACAAAGATTTTACTCTTTTGCAAAATAGCCTTTTCATTATTTTGATATTGATGTCAAATCTGGGTAGTTCAAATTCCTTTTTATTGCTTTGTATGGTATATACTTGTTAAGGATTTAGTGCAACTATAAACATCTCCAGAACTCCCCATAGTAGGGATAAACTGTGAATTATGGACTTGTTAGAATGGGCTATTTCTTTAAGGCAATCTGAACCTCTGTAGCTATTCATAGAGATTGTATAAAGTAAATCAATGTTTATCTGTAAATTTAAATTGAGGAATTTCTTTAGTAATTGCACTGTCATTTGCCTTTTCCTGAGTAAATAATACTAAACAGTTAGATGCTTTAAACTGCATTCTTGAGTTTGTAACTTCCTGAAAAAGAAACGTAGTTTATGTGTTGTATACATTCCTTAGTCCATGAATATGTAAAATCAATAATCAATGCTGATTTTAAGGCATCTTTGCTTCAGGTTCTCTTTTCCCCAAACTGAAATCCTACTGCATGCCAGTGTAAATAGCTGGTACTGATGACACCTCTTACATGATTGTCTTACATCATCAATGGATCTGACAGCTTAAAGTCAGAATCACTGTGCACATTCTACAGACACGGAAACTGAGACATACAAAGCTGAACGGCCTTATTTGACTGGCAGTCTGAGGTACACCCTCACTGCCCAGGGCAGTGCTCATGGTACCAAACGTAGCAGAGCTCAAAGAGTGTTTGGACAACACTCTTCAGGCACAGGGTGGGAGTGTTGGGGTGTTCTGTGCAGGACCAGGAGCTGGACTTCAGTGATCCTTGTGGGTCCTTTCCAACTCAGTATGTTCTGTGATTCTATGGTCAGGAATAGGTGTCAGGGCTTCCAAGCCAGGAAATCATGCTGCCTTTCTGTTTGAATGGTCTAGTATCCAAAGGGAGGGTGTCAGAGGATGCCCCAGGCTCTGCTCGGGGGGGCCCAGCAATGAAACAAGAAGAATGGGCAGGAATTGATGCCCAAGAAGTTCCAGCCGGACAGGAGGAAGAACTTCTTTGCTGTGCAGTGACCCAACACTGAACAGGGACCAGAGAGGGTGTGGAGTCTCCTCCCTGGAGATATTCCAGAGCTGTGTGGACACAATCCTGTGCCGTGTGCTCTGGGATGGCCCTGCTGGAGCAGGGAGGTGAGACCACATGAGCCACTGTGGTCCCTTCCAACATGAACCATTCTGGGATTTGAACCTCATTTGAAACAAAAATTAGATTCCTCCACTGTACTGGCTTCAGTTTACCCCTTTCATCATCAGGCCACTGCCTGCTCTGACCTCCTAATGACTTGAGCAGATGAACACACCGGGCTCCATCCCAGGCCGCTCACGTGTCCGCACTGACCCACACACAGCGCAGCAGCTGCTGTACAGGGTCCTGGCTCTGTGCTCCACAGCTCACCCTTAACCTGTGGAAGGCAGTAGAGCAAGTGTTGGCTGCATGATTCCACCAAAGGCTGACTGAGTTTGCTGTCAGAAATGGTAAATGGTTTGATATGGTGTTTCCCAAGAATTGATAACAGGACTAGTGTTATCCTATGGCATAACTTATGCATTGGTTGTTAATCAGAGTATGCTTCTTAAATGTCTGTGTCTGAGAGGGGTTGCAGTTAGGGAAATGTGGTATCCCCTATACATCTTGAGTTCAGTTAAGTGTTCGGTATAAGGAAGAGGAGGATTATGGACTAGTACAAGAACTGAAAGGTGGAATGTCACTGGGAATTGGGTATGTCAGTAGCTCTATGAATTGGCCAGTAGTTTTTCTGTGCCCCATTTCTCCTATGGAAATTTTCCTAGGGATTTTATAGCAATTTGGTTTTGTCTTGTGAAGTGTTAGGCAGATAAATACTACAGAAGTTCAGTGGCCAGATATTGTGATGAAAAATGGGTAGATAAATATAAGTAAGGGTAACCTCCAGATAATATATTTCATTAGACAGATAATGGATTTTTTAAAAATTAATTAATTTGTTGTGATATTACAAAGAAGTTTGAATCCCTTGCTCAGGAAAATGACATGATGTGTTTTTGCAGCATTTTCTGTCTCATAAATGGAAAATTCCAAGACCTATCACCACAGAAATACATTTGTAATATAATCACAGAATCGCAGAATGATTTGGGTTGGAAGGAAACCTGAAGATCATCTCATTCTACCTTCTGCCATGGGCAGTGACACTTTCCACTATCTCAGGTTGCTCCAAGCCCCATCCAACCTGGCCTTGTACACTTCCAGGTATCCAGGGGCAGCCACAGCTTCTCTGGGCAACCTGTGCCAGGGCCTCCCCACCCTCCCAGACAAGATATCCAATATCCCAATATCCCATCTCTCCCTGCCCTCTGGCAGTGGGAAGCCATTCCCCCTTGTCCTGTCCCTCCATCCCTTTTCCCCAGTCCCTCTCCAGCTCTCCTGGAGACCCTTTAGGCCCTGGAAGGGGCTCTCAGGTCCCCCTGGAGCCTTCTCTTCTCCAGGGAAACCCCCCCAGCTCTCCCAGCCTGGCTCCAGAGCAAAGGGACTCCAGCCCTGGGAGCATCTCCATGGCCTCCTCAGGACTCTCTCCAGCAGCTCCATGTCCTTGCTGTGCTGTTCCCAGGGCTGGAGCAGCTCTGCAGGGGGGTCTCACCTGAGGGGCAGAGGGGCAGAATCCCCCCTGCCCTGCTGCCCACGCTGGGGGATCAGCCCAGGGCTCGGGGGGTTCTGGGTGCCAGCGCACACAACTGGGGCACGTTGAGCTTCCTGTCGACCCGTGTGTTACTGCACTGAGCTTTTACACTGCACTTCTCAAAAAGAGAAAAGTTTGTTATAAAATGTCACTTTTGTTTTGTTTGTTCTAGTGTTACAAACATTAAATACCGGGGAAGATGTGAGCCCATGATTTCAAGAACTCTTCAGTTTCCAAATAACCTGTCTGTTGGATATCCTTTTTATTGGATATGGCGCAACATATTATTTGAAAATAATAAGGTAAAAATTAATATGGGACTTCTTTTGTTTTGTATGCCACGTTGTAAAACCAATTAGGATATTAATATTGATTCATTTTGGCTTATTTTTTCTATGCATAGTTTTTAAAAGGTGTGTTTATTTCTACCTACTTTTACCAACAAAAGAGAAATCATATAACTAGTTGCTTATGGTCATCTGTCCCATTCCTAATCTTCTTGAAGTCAATACCATTGATGAGTTCAACAATATTAAGAACAGGACTGATTCTGTTGGCAGCTGAGAAGAGGATTGGTTCTACTTGGAGAGTGAGTCAACTAAGATATGAAGCATAAGCTGGAGTTCAAACACAAGCCTCTTGACATGGTTTGTTGTCTGATTCCAAGTTCCTCACTGTGTCAGTGTTCTCATTACTGTTATTGCTGATAAACCAGCCTGAACTTTGCATGTGGGTTTTTGTCTGGGTTCACGTATTTTTGTAATATTCTTACCCAGTCATGGATGCTAACTTCCTATCTGTTACAAACCTTTTGTGTCTTATTCTAATTAATATTCACTTACCATGAGTTGGCGAAAAATGTTTTTTCTTTGACTTTTCAGTCAATCGAGCAAGAAGATTGAAAAAAACCCCAATCTAGTGGTGGTGTTTGATGTGACACAATATTTAAAGGTATATGACAGATAATAAACCACCAGGGCACATGAACGCATTCAACATTGAAATCCTTAGCTGTTTTAAAATTGACTTTTCAGTAATTTTCTAGAGGAGGTTGTTACACAAGCACAGGGGAAGACACCTGAAATATGACAAGTGGAATCATTTTGTTTATCCACAGAAGTCTAATCATGTAAGAATAATATATCTCCTTGGGTTGAAAGATGAGTGTGGGTTTTCACATTCCGCAAGTGAATTTTATTTAATGAAAACCATATAAGGTGTACTTGTGTATGTTTACTTGAAATCCCATTAAGTAACTCACTTGATATTTTAAATATGCTTGTGTTTATGTTCTCATGGCATCACAGAAATGAGACTGGGAAGGAGGTGGAAATGAAACGTTACAAAGGAATTTGACAAAAACAGAAGGGGAGACATTTATTTCATTAACAAGATTTGTGAAGGAACTAATGAACTCTCTCCTGTTTTCTACCAGAGACTTATTGCTTCGCTAGGGTTCAAAACACTTTCAGAATCACCATGAGCTGTAACACAGTGCACCTAAACTGGGAGGGCTTGGTTGTTTCTGGGTGTTTGCTGACAGGATCAGCCTTGTGTTGCTCCTAAAGCCAGCAAGCATTCAGCATTTCATGTTGTCTTCTGGAGACTTGCAAAGACATGTATTCCTGTGGGAGCTCTCCAGAAGTAGGGTCAGGATAAACTATTGGTGCAAATAATACTTTCCAAGGCTGAAACATCTGGATAGTTTCGGTGTTCAGCTTACTTAAATTATATTTGCAGTAAATGAGTTTCTGCTCGTGAAATAGATGTAATAATATCAGGACCTAGAAAGGATGAAAAAGTAGATATTTAATAACCTGAGTTCTCTTGAAGAATAGCATTGTGGTGGAATTGTGGGGTTTTCCTTTGCAGAAACTGGCTAACTACTGACTGCATGGTTTTAAACCCCTCTGCCTGGTCAGGATGTAAAGCAGCACTGCCCTCATAAATGCGCATCTTTAACAGCAATTTGAAGCGTTGAAAGATTAGCAAAAAGAGAGATTAGCTAAAAACATAAATACCCCAAAAGTATTCAATTACTTGTCAACGACAGTGACTCAAACAGGAGCTCTGAGAATGGTGACTTTGCTGCATAGAGGGGTGGGGTTGTGCCAAGGCAGCTTTAATGCAGCTTCACTTCACCGTGATCTTGTATTAGTTAAGTTTAAAATTGTGTTCTCTGGCAAACCATAAAAGATTTCAAAAGTATTAGACACCCACTTTTGTGCTGGAATTTAATATGCAACTTTTTATTGGAAAATAATCGTCCTTGTCTGGCGAAATCCACCATGCAATATTTCTGTTAGTAGGCATAATGCAATAAAGACAGGGAGGGCTATTTATCACTACAAATTTTGAGGATTTCAGGATTCTTTTTATTATTTTAATATATTTCTTTGGTATTAAATCAGGAAAATGATAAATTACACCTGTCGAGGCTGTTTTTCCTTTTTCCCAGAAAATGATGTACAACCTAATTTCACTGGTCATTTTGGCTTTTAAAGATATGTATTTTTTTCCTATTAAAAACTCTACCAATAGGGGGTTTTTTTAATAATAATAGTGAAGTACTTTTTATTTCAAACATATGAAGTAGTTTATAACTACTTCCTGGCATTGCAAACTTTGGCCTTTTCACATTATATTAGGGTTTTTTTAAAAGGCATTAAGTATATATTGCTTTGAAAGAAATAGTGTTTTGTTAAGATGCTAGATCCAGTGGATCAATTTTCAGTATTTGAAATAGATTAAATTGTGGCTAGCCTGAAAGGTTAAAACAATATTTTATTTAATTTCAGTATTTTCTGTACATAATCAGCTTTTACACAGTCTTGGAAATCAGTATTTTTCTTTTTTTGTGTGAATAATCATCTTTTTCTAAAGGATAATGTAGAATTAAAAGCAAAACATAATTTCAGCAACTGCACAATATAACAGGAAAAAAAGAAGAAAAACCATAAGAAGGTATCAACAACAAAGGCAACAAATGATTGGGGCTGGTGTCATGGTTTGCATTACTTTCACAATTATTCCAGGTTTGCATATTTTGAAATGTATTAGTCCAATTTGATTTCAAAGCTCAGTTATTTGAATTATAAATCATTATGTCCCTCCTAGCTGATCAGTTGTGAAATATCTTTGAATTCATTTGCATAATGGAATATGTTAGTCATTCCTTTATGTGTGTGAAACCACAGTGCTCCCTCATACGTTTAGTTCTTTCTAATAATTAACTTCTCCTCTGTATATTTTTGTAGCAAAATAACTACAGTTTCATTATTATTTTGTACCGTAACTTGGGATAAAATACTTCTAGTCTCTCAAACATTCTTAATCCTTGTCTTTCTTAGCCCTATGTTATAAAAGGCTCTGCCTTGTAACAGGGCAGGGAACCAACTATGTAGCTTTGCAATATAAAACCAGGTAATGCCATGTTGGATGTTATAGATTGACAAGAGAAACAACTCTTAAAACTTGATTAGGAGATTTTCCAATAGCAGGGAGCTGTAAAACCTGCTCTTACGATTTTACCTGTTTAAAAAGAATTTAATCTACTTAAAATGAAAAGGGAAATTGTTTAATCCCATAAAAGTTATTGAACTCTAGTCAGTGATGTGCAGGAATGGCAGAGTGAAGCAAACACTCAGAAAAAAGCCCCAGTAACAGTAATAAGTGTTGTGAGTAATTGTGAAGTCTCTGTACAGGACTGCAGGGACACATCACCCTGGGTGTTGCTTATGAGCTCATCAGTGCCAGCAACACTGTTCAGTGAACTACTGAGTCCTGTGTTTGTAGCATTCACTGTAGAATATACAAGCCCACAAGTAATTTCCTTCCTTTGGTGCCTTCCATGCTTAGAATGTTTCTGAAGTTTGAGTTTTTCTATGGCATTCCTGAAAATGTGCACTGGTGTGCTGGGATAAAAAACCTTTTATATCCCCATTTTAGAGATGAAGAACTGAGTCAGTGGAATTTAACATAGTTTCTGTAAGTCATACAATGATTTCACGCCAAATCAAGGAGAAGCAGGAGTCAGAAAATCCCAGTCATTGTTTTGGCCACTGTTGTGCTTTTGTTTTGCAAACGTGGCTCGAAGCAGCCGCTGCCTCAGTGCAGAAGCTCTCAAAGGTGCCAGCGTGGCTCTTTTTGCAAGACACAGGATTATCTCCTTTATCCAGCCCCACATGCTTGAATCATCTGAGACAGGGAATGTGTGTGTGTGCTCGTACTGTTAAGAGATGTCATAATTCACAGAGCTAGGAAAGGTTTTGAATTGTAGGAACCGATCTGAACTGTCTGATTTTAGGGCTTCTATAACAGAGTTTTTGCAAACTCAACTTTTTATTTAATACACTTTCTTGTGCTTTTAAAAAGAAACCTTAAGAAAAATATTATTTTTTCTTGTGTAAGTACCTAGAAGATGTGATCTGCAGAATTACTGCAGTCCAGGAGATGCGCTGCTCCTGCATCAGTGTGCAGCTCCCTGGGTCCTTGATATCCGGGCAGGTGCAGACACACTGGAGCTCATCTTGCTCAACCAGGGCCAGGAGCTTTGGCCAGGGGTCAGGTACCTTGGCTGGTCAATGCACAGAGTACCCAGCAGCCCTTCCCCATGGCCCATGGGTAGCAGTGTGGGGGCTGAGGCCGGGTGGTGCTGCAGTTACCTGGGCTGTCACTGGTTAGCGAGCTGTGCAGTGGGAGATTTCGGTTCATGCGTAGGAGTCAGTTAATTTGCTTTCTGTTTTATCAAGTTGGAGAAACTGGGATTTTCATGGAAATACTCATCAATGCATCCAAAATTCTCAGATGTACCCTCTTGGTGTGGACTTTGCTATGGCTCTGAGACTGTATGCTTATAGGAGATTTCCATTCAGGTCTTACATGTCTGAAAATACTTTCAAAGAATCACAGAATTCTTAGGGTTGGAAGAGACCTCTGGAGATCATCCAGTACAACCCTCCTGCTGAGGCTGGGTCGCCTGGAGCAAGTTACATAGGAGCATGTCCGGGTGGGTATGGAATGTCTCCAGAGAGGAGACTCCATGACCTCCCTGAGCAGCCTGTTCCAGTGCTCTGCCACCCTCAGTGTAAATAAGTTTTTCCTCATGTTAAGATGAAACTTCTTGTGTTTTAGTTTATGGCCATTGCTCCTTGTCCTGTCTTTGGGCACCGCTTAAAAGTCTGGCACCATCCTCTGACACCCACCTTGTAGGTATTTATATGCATTGATGAGATCCCCTCTGTCTTCTCCACACTAAACAGGCCCAGCTCCCACAGTCTCTGCCCATAATGGAGATGCTCCGGATCCCTCCATTATCCTTGTGGCCTTGTCTGGACCCTCTCTGGGAGCTCCATATCTCTCCTGTCCTGAGGAGCCAGAGCTGGGCCCAGCCCTGCAGATGTGCCTATCCAGGACTGGGTGGAGGGGCAGGATCCCCTCCCTGACCTGCTCCAATGCTCTTCCTGATGCCCCCAGAATCCCACTGGTCCTCCTGGCCACAAGAGCACACTGCCAGCTTGTGATCAACCTGTCATCCACCAAGACCCCCAGGTCCTTCTTCTCAGAGCTGCTCTCTAGTAGGTCGATCCCCAACCTGTACTGCTACCTGGGGTTGTTCCTCCCCAGCTGCTGGACCTGCACTTGCCCTTGTGTATTCGTGCTTTATTAGACTTTGTTACTTTTCGGTCTGTGTTTGGCCCAGCCACCTGCAAGAGCCTGTTCTTTTTCTGCCAAGTTATGTGAAAACAAGCACTGAGAAATGAGAAGTCCGTCCTTGAAGGAAGTATCTTGTATAACCTGGAGTTAATAGGGGCCCACGGCCCTCCAAGGTTATTTGAAGGAGAAAGTGAAGTGGCTGGTGGTGAAGTAAGCCCCCAGACTCATTTAAGAAAGACCCCTGAGGTGCATTACGCAGGCGCAGGGAAATTCCAATGTCCACATGCGTGAGCAGAGGGGGCATCACTGACATCTCAGGGGAGGGACTGAGGGCCTCTGGCTGGGCAGGGCTGGCCACACCTGCCCGGGTAGACATCACGGGTTTATTGTATAAAGAGCAGAGAGCTCGTGCTGGGAGTGGATTCAAGCTTCACAAGGAGGACAACGTTACCTCTGTGGGGACGCCCGTTACCACATGAGCCTGCCAAAGGTCCGGGGATGCAGCTTCTCTATGGGGAATTCTAAGCATTTCGGGGTCGGTAAGACAACCTCATAAATAACACCTCAGTGAGTGAGGGTGTTGTCTTGGGGGCTTGTTTCCCTTCTCTTTCTTGTCTCTCAGTTTCTCCTGTTGTTTGCTACTTCTTTGTAATAAATGTTATTTTGTTGAACTTTCTGTGGTGTACTGGTTTCCATTCATCAATCTCCCTGCTACACCTTGTTGAACCTCATTAGATTTCTCTCTACCCAGTTCTCCAGCCTATCAAGGTCCCACTGAAAGGCAGCACAGCCTTCAGGTGCATCAGCCACTCCCCCAGTTTTGTATTATGACCAAAGTTGCTGAGGGGCCATTCTATCCCTTCATCCAGATCCCTGATGAACAAGTTGAATAAGGCTGGGTCCAGTATTGCTCCCTGGGGAACCCTGCTGACAACAGGCCTCCAACCGGATTCTGCTCCGCTGATCCCAAGCCTCTGAACTCTGCCATTCAGCCAGTTCTTGATTCCACCCCGCTGTCCATTCATCCAACCCACATTTCCTGAGCTTACCTCTGAAGATGTTTAGGGAGGCAGTGCCAAAGGCCTTGCTGAGTTGAGGAAGACAACATCCACTGCTCTGTCTTAACTTCGGTTAAGTGTTTAGCATAGCTTAGTAGGCATGAGATGCATTTTTATCTGTTGTCACTGAAACAAATTCAGTGTGTTTTTTGATGGGTCTGGAAGATCACCCGTGTGACTTTGAGGCTGTTACCTCAGGGCTGCAGCGCTGCCATTGCCAAGTGCCAGTCAGCTCCAGTGTGGGCACTTGCAAAACCACTTTTTTTTACATGCTGATGACTTGGATCTGTCTGAGGAACAAACACCGTTTACTATCCAAAACTCTCTGTGTATTTATAAAAGTCATTTAGTCCATTTGTCTCTTCTGTGACTAGAACATATGCCGTGAAAAGTAATTGCTTTCATTAATAACAGATTATAGTCTTAAATGTTCTAAAGAATATGTGTATTACATATATTTCTAGATGAACTTCAAATATTATGTTAGGATTTTTTTTTCTTACTCAAAAGTTCCTGAAAGTTTGTCCAACCTGCCTGTTAATCATAATGCTGCAAGGCTGCTTTTCCTTAACACTTGCTACTTACAGTCTCCTGAAAAAGCCTGTGAAAATAGACTGTGAAATGCATGCTTCAGAATCACACAGTAAATTTTCTTACTATGTTAAAAAGCATGTGTAGTAAATTTTGTAGAACACTTAACTTTTCCTACTCTCATTTTTTGACAAAGGAAGCACTTCCCTTTCCTGGGTGTCAGTGAGGATTCAAGCCTCAGTGACCCGAGGTGCCGGACAATGTTCTACACTGCACTCACTCAGCTTCTCCTGGACTTGGGTAAGGTCATCTCCCATGTCCCTGAGATACCTCACTGTCTTGTGTAGTGCTGTGAATTTTTAGGGTTATTAAACCAATCAAACAGCAGTTTATTTGTACAGTAAATATGTTACAGTTGGTATTTAAATCACTGCCTATCGACTCCTGAGATTTATTGCATTGAGCAGCAACATTGTATTTGGTGCCTTTTGTTTCAAGAAATAAGCACCATGAGTTGATTTTATATATTGTCTTAAAGTTTTACAGCATGAAGTGCCCGCTTAAGTGTTTTGCATTTCCAGGTGATCAGGCCAGAACCTCCCAGCTTCTGCCAGAAGGTTTTTTATTTCACTTCTTTGTGCAAGTTCCCAATACACAAAGATCTTCAGAGTTTTAATAAGCATTGAGCAGAGTTTGGCAGTACAGGGAGCAGCACTTAAACTTGCACTTGGGGTTACCTTTTGAGTTGTCCTTTGTGAATGAGAGAGGTTAGCAGGTGTAAAAACAGTGCATGCTTTGGTAGCTGGATGTGATGCAGAGCTTAGTCCAGGCACTGCCCTTGGTCCCCAGAGCTTTGCCTGCCTGGTTAGAGCTCTGCTGTCCAAACAGAGAGGGCTGGGGTTGGCTAAATGAGCGCTCAGACAAATCCTGTCTTAAAGAAGCTGATGGTCAAGACAGTCATAAGCCAGAAGTGATTGTTCCTCCTCTTGCTGTTCATGAGTGTCTGTCCCATCTACAGCTGAACCCTGCTGAAAACAGGGAACTCAAAGGCAAAATGGAGCCACGTTGGTCAGTGTTTCCCTAAAGAATGCACCTGTGAGCTGGACCTGGGTTTCCTTGCAGTTAAACTGCTTTCAGTACTGGCTCAGTGTTGTATAACATAGGTACATTTACAATATAAAATGGGCCAGGCATGCAGGTTCAGTAATTTTTCCTACAGGGGAAAAGTGAGATTTGGTAAAAACGAGATCCACAGGTATTAAAAATTACTTGTCAAAGTAGAAGCTGGATAAATGGATGTCAGACAAAATGCAGACTTGCTATAAGCTGACAAAGGCTATTGTGATTCCTCTGGATTAACAGCTCCACAAGATCTGAAATGATCAGGGGTATCTGGAAAAAGCATAGATCAGTCCTGTGGCTGTTGTCCTTCGTGTTCCTACTGGAGTAAATGTGTTTGGATTTAAACTGATAGAAAAGCACAGCTAGAGATACAAACAGGTAGAAGTTGTGTTTTAGAATCCAAATTTTAAAAGTAAGGTGTACACAAATTGTCCTTTCTGTGTGCTTGTGCAACATTAAATTGCAGTGTTCTTACCTTGTGAATCAAAACATACTTTCAAACCATGAAAACTGGCATTTTTAGACAAAAAGGCATTGTACCAATTGTCTTCTCTGGGCTTTCTTTGTGTTTTTTTGGTTTTGGTTTGTTTTGGTTTTTTTCCAAATTAAATGAAGAGATTTATATAAAATCCTTTTATATGAATGAGAAATAATTTGCATGGAAACAAAACTAAGATTAATTTTTCTTGCTGGCGGTTGCTTTAAGTAATTATGCAGAAGCATTTCTGGAGATTAGTTGAATACAGTTAATTGAGAATATTTCCATTTTCAGGTATTTGCTGTTGGTGTGATTGGCAAAATTTAATTTTAGTAGGAAAGAATGGTAATATCTGGATGCCACATCCATGGAAGTGTCCACGGCCAGTTTGGGTGGGGCTTGGAGCAACTCGGTCTGGTTGTGATCTTATGATTCTATGATATTGATATTTGCTTCAAAATGCACTTCGATTTGTGTTGTTACTTAAACCTCATATGAATATAATTAGAATTTGAATTCCTTGTGTGTCCCAGGTTGTATTTTCAATATTTTTGTGGCATTTAGAATTGCATAATTTTGTCCAAGATCCTTAGTCCAAGATGTTTTGTGTGAAATGTACAGAAACAAAAACTAACAGAACAGCACTGAAAAATTTATGTTTAAATAAAAGCTTTTACTAGAATTAATACATTTTAGTCACCTTTTTTTTCTGCACTACCAAAAGAAGTGGATGTAAGATGCAGGAAATACCTCCAGGAGCTTACAAGCTTACAACAATTTACCATGGGAGGTTTGTTTAGGATAGTTTTTCCTTTCCTTACTAATACTGTGCTGTTCAGGTGATGTCATGTGGCTTGTTCAGGAGTGAAAAAGAAATGTAGAGGCAGTAATTTGTGTTGCTTTTCTAAAACTTCCACATTATTTTATTAATAGAGCGATACTATAGGGGATCCTTATTGTATATTCTTTCTTCTCTGCCTACACTGAAATTTAAAACAGACCTAGCACATTAAACTTTCCTTACCCAATTCCCAAAACTAGCTGGTTTGGCATTAAAGTATTGGTCATAATCAGCATTGGACATTCTGGTAGTTCTTTGGTTTTCTCAGCTGTTTAATAAAGTATGGTTGAGATTCTGCCTTGGGAAGAGATCATCTTGAATTCAGATGTGGACACCTTCTTCCAAGGGTATGGAGCACTCTAGAACAGATGGAGTTTGACTTTACCTGTCTTGGGATAGTTCAGGTTTCTCCTGAGAACTCGGTAAATGGCAGCCGAGCCCTGGTCCTGCACAGGGCAGGATCCAGATGACTCCTGTTAGTCTGCACTCTAGCACAGGACAACACCAGCATGGGACCCTTTCTGAATGATTGGGCCTCATTTTTTATTTTTTTTTCTCCAAGGGAAATCTGGTAAGCAATTAAAGGGAGAGAAGCATCAGGCAATGCAATGCACATAGAAACAGGAGTGTAAGAGGAAGCTGATGCTGGTTGAGCAGAGATGGGGAGCACAGAAACTAATGGTACATTGGAACTGCCCGAGGAGTTGGATTGGCCAAGGGAGGAGATGCAAACAAAGAACTGGATCAGAAGAAGACACAAGGATCCAGAATGCCAAATAAAAATACTGACTCCAGTTGAAAGGAGCAGAGATAAGATGGCAGAGGAAACAGGCAAAGATGGAGAGGAATGGATTTTCCCCAAGTCCACCAGACCCTTTGCTGCCCAGCACAAAGCCCCTCACCCTCTTGGGTTTGCTGCAGGTGCAGGTGCAGGTTACAGATTTGGGCAGATCCTTCACTAGTTTAAGAAAGCTCTTGGGCATAGATGGCACTTTGAAGGCTCCATGGCTGAGCTGACAGTGCAGCAACAGTAAGTTACTGAATGTATGTCCTTTGCTTTAAAAAAAAAAAATCTGGAAAACCCTGTATTAGAGGGGAGCAGTTCAAGTCACAAAGCCAGGTATTCAGGATTGAGGAAATGCCAGAGTTGGGATTGCCACTGCAACTTTCCTCTCCATTGTAAATATTGATGTTGTTACAAGGCATTTTTAATTGCAGGATCACAATTATATCTCTCAGAGGATATTTGACTCTTTCAGTTCAGAAGATGTGTCATTCTAGCTTCATGAAAAGCCACTGAGTATTTTGAATTTTTTTTTTTCTGTGTTACTGCCTGGATTTGTCCGTCTTCTCTTTGCTTTCTGTCGTGACTGTTTGTTCCTCTTGGCATTTTTCTTCTTGGCTTTTTCTGTCGTTCTTACTTTGCATTGGTGACTGGTGACTGGGTGACTGGTTTGGTCTGAGTATACCTGAAGATAAGGGGGCTGGAATTAGGCTCGTTCCAAGTGTGGAAACCAAACTGTAAAGCTTACACCAACTTTGCATAACCAGTTTAACACACAGAAGACTCCTCCTAACCTCACTTGCAACTTAGTTTCCCAGACTTTGCTGATGAAGAGAGGAGGGAAAGAAGCCCTATAGCAAAGAGGTCTTTAAAGAACATAAATTAAATTCCTACTCTGAATTAGTCTCACGGGAAATCAGCCTGTGAGAGGCAGGCTGCCCTCATTAGGGCCTAAAGATAAGTAATGTGAGGACGGATCCTCATGCAAATTGCCATTTCTAAAGAGTCATTGTTCGTAGTTACTGAACAAGTTTCATGACAAAGCAAAATCAATCCAGACTTCCAGGATATCTTTCAGCTGTCTGACAAAGACCATCTCTTTTTCCCTACTACAGAGTCTTGTTTCTTTATCCTAAATTCACACCTTCTGAAACAAATGAGGCAAGTGTGATATGAATAACCCCAGCACAGTCCGGATTCATCTCCAGGGCAGCATCATTGTGTACACCAGCCAGGTGTACAGGAGGCAGGAAAAATAGCATATGAGCATAAAAGATTGTGTCTTAAATATCATACTCAAACTGCACATGTGGAAGAGTCTAATTTATTATTGTAATTTTAAATTTACCATTTTCTAACTGTTGAGTCTTCACTTTCTTACGTGAATGTTCTTGTAGGGCAGTGAACAAATGCTCTCAGGTTAACAGAGGAAAGAGAAATATGGAAAGGAGAAAGGTGTGAAATGTGGAGACAAGCAAGTCTCAGACACAAGTTATTTGGAATCAACAATTTGTGTTCTTTGTTTATAGCTCAGTAAAAATACATCATACCTCAGGTTGTTGTTCCTGTAGGTCACATGAAGTTCCTGTGATGTCAGTGAGATTTCTCTGTGGAAGCCTCAGAGCTTGACCCTTCTGAACAAGTGCAAAGATGATGTGTGTGATGCTTTTGCTGGTTTGTTTTAGTTTCTTTTCCTGTAGGTGAAGATGAGGATGAGTTTGAGAATTTCGTGCTCCCCCTCTCAGTTTCATTTGAAAGTGTGACTCTGATACTCAACAGTAGTTTTGAACAAGAAGAAGCAGAAGGTAGGTTTTTTTCAAGTATAGGGGAAGAAATTATTGGTGGCAAAAACTAATAGTGGGGTAAGAATTCAGCAACAAGTCTGGCACCTTTTCTGTCAGTCTCCCTTGACTGTACATACCTGTATGCTTATCTAGACATGGATGTGTATATACCTGTGTACAGATATCTAATTAGGAATGTAGACAGTAGATATACAAAGACTATGAATACTATTCTGGATAAACTTTGTACAAAGATTTTATAAAGGCCTTGAGATTTTCCAGTGCTTTGCAGATCAAATGACCCCATTTGAAGCTCATTTATAATCCAAGGGACAAATTTTTCTTCAGTCATAGCTTATCTGTTCCATATGTAATATTCCCCTTTCCCATGCAAGTATCCTGTTTGTGTATATTAACATATTTATTTGGGGGTATGAGGAGACATGTAACAGACTTGATAAAACACTGCTGCTTTAAAAGTTTTTTTTTTTTCCAAACAAGAATTTATTATATAAATCAAGACTTTATTAAATGGCTGGGCATATATGTATAAATAGGAACGGGTCTTGAAGTATGGCACCCTTAAACTGAACAAAGTGATTAGGATAACTGATAGCTAAATAAGGTTTTTATGTGCCTGTGGGAGCCATATTAGGATTGATTTGACAAGGCAGTTCAGCTGTGGCAACAGTCATAACATCTAACACAACATTATGTTTTATTAGTAAAATCCTTAAGTGTAGCAAGCTGTTTGTGTCAAAACAACAGTATATTTTAGGGAAGAAAAAGACTTGCTAGATAGAAGCTGCATCATCAGGAATCATAATGTATTAGAGCACTATTGAGATCCCCTTCTGCCACCACTGAATCAGTAGTTAACAGTGCTCGCTGGAGTGCTCACTTCAGCTGCACGGGGTTGTTTTGAGGAAAACCTAACAGCAATTTTTACTTTGCTGTTTTAAAATGTAATGGCAACTTAAATATTGCATCATCATATTTATCCACTTTTTTCACATGAAAATAAACAGATATGCTCAAAGTATTTGGTAAATAATTTGGCTGTGGTACATCACTGACATTACTCAAAGATGTGCTGTTCACAGTCATCACTTGAATTAAGCCAATATTTTTTTTTTTTTTTTAAATAGTACTAGTGGTTATTTCAACAATTATTTATTTCTGGTTTCCTTTGTTGTTGCTTTATGTGTTTAATGGTAATCACTTTTCATTTATAAAATAGTCTCAGTTCATCTATCTTCAATTCATCTCTCATATGTTCAAGTTCTAAATCCTAAAAATTAGAACAAAGAGGTAATTTTGTAGCATTACCCTTTCTAGAGGAAACTGGATTCCTCTCTATGTGAGGATTCAATTTATTAAAATAATTTTGCCATTGTCCTGTCTGGATTGCTTGAAACTTTCTTAGTAGAGAAATTTTAATGGAGTGCCAGTGATATATTCCTAAACTAGCAAGTTCTTAACGACCCTGGAAAGTGACTGCTTGATTACACTTTAACGGTATTTGCAAATAAAATCACAAGTAATTAAGGGGAAATCTCCAGGCTTTTGAGCAAGTTTGATGCATGATAACTGCCTGATTCAGCTTCATCTAGAGTAATGCTGTGTAGACAAGAGCTACTGAGATCAATAGCAACATAATGATAGTGGCAGAATTAAGTGAGTAACCTGAGAACTGTGTCTTCAAAATGCATGCAGCTGCCACCAGCCAGGGCCACACAGTGCACTCCTGCTTCCGTCCTAAATGTTCATCAAAAGACGCCCTGCAGGAAAATGGAGTTAGATGCTCTTTATTGCTGATCGTGTCTCTTGCCACATTTATCAGGGAAATTGGATTAGCAGTTGGCAGCTGCAGGTAGACAAGGTTCTGCAGTGATTAAATATGCAGCTTGGCTGCATTTATTGTGACAGACCTTTAGTAAATTCTACTGTAAGCACCATCTGTCTAATTTGTATAAAGAAAACTTGGTGCTTTAAGCTACTGATAAAGAACTAAATCTGTTGCTTTATCATAAACAAAACTTTTGCTCTAAATTACCTTAAACACAATTTATTAGGTTAAAGCTATTTTTCTATCATAATGAATAAATAATACATGCAAAAGTGCTTTCAGGTACTTCATTTTGCACGTACTGAAAAACAAAACCAGTTCTTCAATAAAATGCTTAGTATTACAATCCACAGGGAGATGACACTGTTAAAATATCACTATGAAAATGATCCAGGACTGCCAAACTCATTTAATTTGTGGCTTTTACTAGGACTTTCTAACTGGCTAGGTGTTTTTTTTAGGTTTTTAGTATTTCTGAAATACACCACTGAAAAACAGCTGTAACAAGGGAACTCTTTCTTTTTAAAATACATTTGTAATCATTATATCTGCATACAAAGCATATGTTTAGGTTTCTTTTCCAGGGAGATCAAACGTAATTGAAGATGGCTGAAGTAATTACGTGTGTATGTGTGTTGCTTTCCTTTTCTTTCCTTCCTTTTTCTTTTTATTTTTTCCTACTTCCTTCTTCACATTTTTGTATTAATAGAAAGAATTTCCAGTATTAAAACAATGCCTAATTTTCTCCTAAGAATATCCAGGTTTCTCTTGACAATGTGGTTAAGTAGTCTATCGCCTGGGCAGCTGGAATCTCAGTAGTACTTTGTTTATAGTTGTGACATCATCAGATTTGCTAGAAATGCCTGGAAAAAGGATCTGAAGAAAAAGCAGTTAAATAGCAACATGCTATCTTTAGCTGGTTTGTAGAAACTCCATGCTGTTAAATTATTTAAAATCCTTGATTTTCAGCTTGCACACATTAAAAGTTTTCACACTAAGTGCCAAATGTTGCAAACAGCACTTTAACAGAATGATTTTGCTTTGATCCCTGTAGCAGTTCCTGAATAATTTATCACAGGTTATTGCCTTAATTCTGGAGAGGGATAGAGCAATAAAGGCAGATGAAAACACTCCAGTTGAAACACCTTGGGGCCTGCTCATTCCTCTGACACGGCTCTTTTGTTGGAACTATTTAGAGGTTATTAAGATGTGTCTCCAGAATTAAGAGTATGCTGTAAGGATGAAGACAGCCATCTTAATTCTAAAGACAAAGCACAATGACCCTTCACCTTTTTTTTCCTTTGTTGTTATTATATAGTAGAATTATGAGGGTAATATTATAGCTGCACCCAGTAGTGCCACTATGGTTAAGGGTCTGTCAGACTTTCCATTATGAGCCCCATTTTGGGGGTGGGGGGCGTGGGGAGGCTCGTCTGTTTTAGATTGTGTTAGTCAGACACTGGCACATGTTGGCAAGTCCTAGGGGATTTTCTGTAGATATTTAAATCTTCAGCTCCTTTCCTTTGAAAAAAATCCATTGAAAAATGTTTTTCAGGACTTTGAAACAAAATACTTGAATGTATTTTTAAAAAGGGCTTTGTTATAATTAAATCTTAAGGAAACCAATCACTGACAGTCAGGGAAGGGTATTTTGAAAATTAAATCTGAACAAAATTCCCTCATTATCAAGAAAAGCAGTGTATAAACCCCATACTCCTGACAAGCTCCTCTTGCTGTTCGTCTTGTATTTGCTGTTCTTCACTTCTCATCTCACTCATTTGGCTGTGCTGGTGCTGCCATTCCCTGTCCTGTTGCCCCAGGAAGGGCTGGCGGGCAGCTGGGAAGGACACAGTAGCTTCTTGTATTCTTCACTTTGCTGGTAAGTTTGCAAGGCACTCCACATCCCACAGGATGACACACACGAAGTAGATGTATAAGTGTATAATGTTGTTTGTCATTAATAAATTTTATGCACGTTAAGTGCTATTTGATTACTCTTAATGGACTTAAACTAGATTGTCTTAGGGTTTTAGGGGGAAGGTTCTTGCTAACTGAGCCCTAAGCAAGCATGGAATCTGGGGTGATTTTTGCTTCTATTAAAGTTTAGGGATATTTTTACAAGTGACTTAAACGGATCAGGATTTACCTCAGGATTCTAGAGGCTATTCAATAGGCTATTTGTCTGGCACTGACTGTGGCAGTGTTATTTTACACAGTTGAGGTCTGATGGATCCCAGCTAAACCACTGGTTTGCTGGGGTTTTACAGGACAAGAATATTATGGTGCCTTGTAAATTGAGGTCGTTTATTAAGAATAGTGTGGTTAATGGTATGAGCTTTTTAATAACAGTATCTGAATTTAAATAGTAGAAAACCAAGAAATGTAGTTTATATAGTAGCTAGTCTCCTTTCTTTAGAGTTTGAGGTCCAATGGTGTCTGAAGTTGCCTGGTGTTTTTGTAGCTTCCCAGAAATCTGGGGTCATAGTTTAAAGAAAGTTGCACATTTACTTTTATTAATAGTTTTTAAAGTCTCACAACCAAACTGTATCTTAAGTATATTTGCAAAAGAGTGTTTTCTTACAACTAGTTTTTTTTAATAAAGACAGAATAAGCATGTTGGAGGAATATGGATTGGGCTGGTTATCCTTTTCTAATCCACATTCTAAGCCACACTAGGATGAGGAGCTCTTTCTCCCTGAGCACCTGCTCAAACAAAGGCAAGTTCATGTCTTGCTAGGGGCTGTAGCTCCCCTTCTCCCAGCTCCAGACTTCCTCTGTCCAGCCTTGCTTATCTCCTTTTTTGTGGCTGGAATGAGCAAAGGAACCAAAATCAACCTGGAATATTTCCACTCCCTTGTATCTATTGCTGCATCTCTGCCATTAGAGAGAAGTATAAAGTGTTGCTGCTGAGTTCTTTTAATTCTTTATATTTTGGCCAACTTGTCTGCTAAACAGTTATTTTCTGTGTGGACAAAGCAGCACACCAAGTATGAAAATACAGATGAGTATAAAGTTACAATTTTATATTGCATCTTCTCAGTATTGAACACTTCCTCTCTAGTGATTTCAGAGTCCCATTAAAGTTAATGAGAGTTGAGACCTCTGAGCATCTTTGCAAGTTCAGGCCATTTCAATGCACAACAGAAAGGAAATGCAAATATTAAAATACTCCCAAGCAATCTCACTAGTGTTTGGTAGAGAACTCAGTTTGTCCTGGGATAAATCTGTGTGTGTGCCACCCAATTCAGCTGGACTGAATATGTGAATCTTATCTTCTGTATTTCTCAACACTATAAATATTACGATGTTAGCACCACATGGTAGTACATTATTGAAAACTCTGGGTTTAAAGAGAGAACTCCTTACTGGGCTTTTTGCCATGCTTCCATGATTATTTTTTTTCCCAGACTGCAGAACTGTGTCCTTTCATTGTGAAAAGAAGTACAAACCCCACCTGCAACACATGGATAAAATTCATTAAAACTACTGAGGTGTCAAAAAGAATATTTACATCTGAGTAAACTGAAAAGTTTGTTTATGTTGTTAAAATATTTTTCATTCACTAGTGTTTCTTATTGATGTCTATTAATTATCCTGAAAATATCCCGTTAATAGGGGCTAATTGTCTATGCATACAGTGTTGTCTGCGTTTGAGCTGGAAGGACTCTGAAGCCACACTTTAGTCATTAAAAGGGAAAAAATGCATCTCAGAACTAATGTTAACACAGGCAGATTTGCATAGTCTTCTCTAAACAGAAAAGTCTTATTTTGAAGAAACCTAACTTGGAAAATTACTTTAAAAAAACCCAACAGAACAACGGAAGATGTTAAAATAACAGTACAATGGGAGTCTCAGTGCAGCCTTAACTGTAGCTTATTATGAGTATCAGTTAGTCTTACACCTCATTCAAAATATTACAAGCTTAAATTAACATTTTATTGTTATTATTACTTTAAATATATTAATACAGGAAGCACTTTTAAACATTAATACTTAGTATTCATATATTATGTTGTAATATGCGTTATTCATTATGAGAGCATATCAAATAATCCCCAGCATTTCCTAAGCATTTTGTCAGTGTTAACACTGGAAAACTTGTGTTTCTCTAAAAAAAAAAAAAAAAAAAAAAAAAAGGTTTGAGCGAGACATTTAAACTAATGAATCAAAATCAGCTATGTGGTCATCATTGGCTGATTATTACCCCATCTGCTCCGTGCTAACGTGAAAATCAATTACCGTGTCTCTTCCCCACTGGCAGCGTATGTTGGCGGGACCTGCGCGGGCTCGCCCTGGCTGAGCACAAAGAGCAGCTCCTCCCGCTGCTCCCGGGATGTGTCCTTTGTGCCCGCACAATGCCCGCTCTGTGCACGCAGGGATGCCAGGCCCCTCGCATTAGTTTAATAGTGTGGCACAGTGGGGAAGAGGAAACAAAGCTAAATGAACTAATGTGTAATCAGCTAAAATTACAGCACAATGGACACCGTGCAGTTAACTGGGAAGGACCACGCAGAGGTCACTTTTCTCTTGTGTTACGCTGCTAATCTAGCAAATGTATCCAAGGAGGTTTCTTTCCTTCATAAGTCCCTAATGTTTTCATAAAAAGAAAAAAAAAAAAAAAAAAAGCCATGTCTTTAATTCCTGACACAGTGTACCTACATTTGGTTCAACATCGGAAGTGCTTAAACAATACTATACAAGTACTATCTGGGGAGATTTATTTCTCTGGTATGAATCATGTCTTTAATTTAGTCAGTTACTTTCTATTTATGTCAACTCTATTAATATCACAACACTTGCAGTCATCTTCATCTAGAAGAAAATGGACGTCTGAAAACAAAAATCTTCACATTGTAGTTGTCTTCAATAAGTGTCTTCAATGTTAATGACAAATCATTGTCTTCAATGGTAATGAACTCTGTTTGCTTTAAATATTGTATACATTTTTAAGACCACACATACAATAATACTCCTGGGCATTTTCTTAACACTACAGAGAAATGTTTTGTATTTTTATAAATACAGTAGCTGTAGTTCTCTCTCAGGCACACAGTCATATTGGTAATAAACTGCTGAAATACACACTGTGAAAATGTTTGTTTTATAATTTAGGTCTCACAAAACTATGAAAATTAATTATGTGTTCGTTTTATGGACAGAAAAAATAACATTCAAGAACAATTACCTAATGTACAGGAAATCAAGCTTTTAAAAATATTTTTAAGTCAATTATGAACTCACTTTCAGGACTGAAAGGCTGTACAGCAAAGCCTGATGATCTGAATGCCATCCTTGGGTGGTGGGGAGTAGGATCCTGATGACCATTCAGAAAACCCCTATTAAAGACCTTCACAAGCCTGCAGTGATTCTGTCTGTGTGCAGGTTCAGCTTGCAGAAAGTAAGTGCAAAACAGAAAGCAGTGTAATCTTTATTTCTCCTAAAATCCGTGGAAAGCATCCCTTATTTTCAGCTTTAGAGGACTAAAGGGGAAAAAAACCCACCACCAACAAACCACCCAAGTCTTGAAGCCAGGCTGTGAATTAGCATCTCATTTTCTAGTGGGCACCACTGGGTACATTTAACTTTGTTAGTACTGTTTGTGCTTGTGTTACCCTAAAACTTAATAAAACGGGAAGATGTGTAAAAGCAGATCAGTGCTGCTTCCATTTCAAATTGGTTTTACTTTGTTTTTCCTAGTACAGCATGAGTGTCGTTTTCCTGTGCGGAACTGCAGATCTCCAGTTGTGGGAGGACTAACAGAGACTTACCTCCTTCCCATTTGAAGAACGTGGATGCATCCATGGGGGTGGCTTTTTAGAGAAGGATCCAGGATATATAATCCCCAGGACCCTTTCCTGATTTCTTTTTAATGTATTTATTCTTCAACTTTATGAATTAAGTTTACTTCAAATAAACAAAAACAGCCTCCAACTTTCAGATTTCGTTATTATATATTTGCAATAAAAATTGATGGAAATGTAGCTTTGTGTGGAATTCAAAGCTCAGGCCTTCTCAGTTCCTTTTCCCTGGTACAGGTTCAAAATACTTTTCTTCCTCACCTTTGGCTGTAAAGGATAAGTGCGTGTTTCTGATCAGTGGATTTTCCCCTCATTTGGATGAGTCCAACTGCATCCAGGTATTGATCCCAAGCATTACAGCAGAATGAGCTGCTATTATCACAACTCTTATTTACTGTAGAGAAAGACAGAAAGGTAAACAGGAGGGGGAGGGAGGGTCAGGTGCCATTTCTGTCATATCAAGTTTAAATATCCTTTGATTAACGCATTTGTAGTTTCAGATATATAATCAGAAAATGGTTTTAATAGCAAAGAAAAACTGTTTTACAAAGAGATTTTATTCTGCTATGTTTGAGGCCCTGGTATTTCAATGTTGAAAATGGCAAATACAAAATGTTAGCCAAAATAAATCCATTTAGTTATATTTGTTAAATAAATAAACAATACAAAGACAATGCAAGGCTAAGCTTTTAATATATCATAAGATGATGTCTATTCTGTATTGATTACTGTCAGAAATAGTCACTTCTAAATCACTGGTAGAAGAAGGTCTTGATAAACATTTCAAGTGTTTGCAGGAAATATTTTGTGTCTAAGGCTTGTCCATAATGAAACAAATTACACTGAGCAATCTCTTGCCTGATCACAGTGATTAGGATTTAAGCTTTGTCCAGTAGATGGCAAAAATGAGCAGAAATAATTTCTTTGAAGTCCTTTTGGTCCAGGGCGGGGAGAGGGGAGGCACAGGGGAGACTGTTGTATCTTGTATTTTACCATTATGATTGAGTTATGGCTCGTGGTTTAGAGGTGTGTTGTCAGGTATGCTGGAGCTGTGCTGCACTACCAAGTGGGGCTGGTTTGTAGCAGCCTTGCTTATACTAATTGAGTTTCTCCAGCAAATCAGGCTCCTTGGAAAAAGGCCAAAGGCTTTTCATAATTGTATTGACAAGAAAATGAATATGATAAATGGTGTTCATTCAGCTGAGACAAGATTTATAGTTTTCCTCTGGCAAGGGATGAAGAGAAAATATTTATAATAATAGTAAAATTTGTTTTAAAGTTGTATTAGGTGATCTCTCAAAAGACTTCATTAAAATATTTCCAAATATTTTAAGCAGCTTCAGGTGTAAAGTGTAGCATCTTCCCAAAGTATCTGATAATGAACGATAAAAGAAAACATCACACAAACAAACAAAACAAAACAAAAACCCCAAACCCCTGGATATGAAAGTCATTTATTCTTCCTGAAATATTGATATGTCAAGCTGTCAATGACGATTGCAGTACCACAGCTTGGGAAAGTTTATTTGCCTTTTGTGTTCAGAACATGTGAGCTCTGGAGTTTGTAGGTCAGTCCTGAGCCAGCAGGTGTGGCCTGGAAAACGCTGAGTACCCACTGGTGTAGAGTCAAAACCTCTTTTTCCCTAGCAGTGGTGATTCTCCTCACATATTTTATTCTGCTATTTACTTCCAGGCTGCCTGGATAAGATGTTGAATGTTTAATCTCGTTTTTCCGTACTAATACCAGACTGCAGTCTGAAGGCCGTATGTCCATGGAGATTCAATTGTGAGTTCAGGGTAATATCCACCTTTTTGTTCCTTTCATTTAGTGTTTCTTACAGTTAGATGGTAACCTATAGCAATCTTTTCCTGTGTTCCTCCGAGCTGATTCTTGGTATTTTATGATTTCTATTGTTTGTAAAAGAATAAGATTGCAATAAGAAAATGGGTTGCAAGAATTAAATTATTAGGTTTACTCAGAGTTGCAGTCAGCTCAGTAGCACCTGATGTCTGTGGGTGAGTGCATGGAACTGCCTATAGAAAATATCTGTGTGTATAGACACAGAGACACTGAGCTCAGAGAAAAGTGGGGTTTCATCTAGTGGTCATTTAAAAGTTCCAGTTGACCTAGATATTGGGCTGGCTGATCCTGTGCTGCTCCAGGTGTGAATCACTAGAATAAACAACGCAATCTTTTCAGCAAACTACCAGTGTTACATATTTATCCAAATTCATATTGTATTTCTTAACAAAATAAAAACATGGGCAGCAATAAGATGGTTTCTTCAAAATTATTCTGTTTTTGAAGAACTAAATTTTTAACTCATGTATTTTAGACAAAACATTGGAAGAGCCAAACCATTGTAAAGGTTGAAGCTTCCTGATCACAAGAAGAGAATGCATTTTCTCATGAAGCAGTAATCTGTAAGAGCAGTCATTGCCTGTTTGCAGGGATTCAAACCTCAGTATCCTTTTTTTTGCAGTTTGAATTCCTTTGAGCTTGAACTGACTACTCAGGTTAAGTTCATGACTTAGCCAGATTCCTTGATTTTTGTGGTTAAACTTAAAAATAATACTCCGCTTGAAACCAATTTATTCCACTTTATTGGATTTATAAAAGAAATGATAAATTGCTGAAGCCTTTCTGTTGACCTCGGCTTTCATAAAATTTGACTATGGTTTCCAGTCTTTCCTGGTCAATGAATATGGACTCAATGCTTCAAGTTTTTGAATTGAGATAGTGAATCATGCTGGATGTATGAGCAGCCTTTGATATTGCTGGCTTTTGCTTGGAGGGTTTGGCCGTGAGATCTGAAAAGGCAAAAGCTTTCTATCCCATGACATTCCACAGTGAGGCTGTTGCACCATCTCCTGCAGTGTTCATGAGGCTACTTGGAAGGTTGAGGATTAGGGATGTACCTTAGGATTAGTTCTGTACCTTATGTGGCATCTGCTGCATCTGGAGAATATGGACCATCCTCTGCTGACAGTGAGATGGGTTGGGAGTCCACCTCAGCAAAAATATAACTGCCATTAGTGAGTTTTTAAAGGTGAGAGGTGGTATGGGTCATCTGTGCATTTGAGGGTGTTTCAGGTAAGTGAGAGTTGACTTTAAATCCCAGTTTATTGCTGGACAACTCTCCATGGTATGTTTAACTCCAGTTTGTGTGATTTGCAATGCAAAGAACCCCATAAGGGAGCGAGAAGCAAGGCCTAAAAGTCATGTCAGCCTCCTCCACTCTGTACAGCTCCCACTGCAGAGCCTCGAGCAGCAGGACTGACCAGCCTTTATTGGCTGACTGGGCAATAGCGTTTTCCTAAGGATAGTCACCATTTCTGCTGTTTAAACAGCACAGAATTATATGACAAAAGACAAAGTTGAAAAATTGAAATAAGTTTATTATTAAACAAAACCGCTGACTAGATTAGTTAGATCATGTTTTAATAGCAAATCTCTTGGTTCCATATAAAAAAACCTGTTTAATTCTTTGCCAGTCAGGCTGTGCTGCCTCATTTCCATTTACCAGTCTGCATTCTTGTCCAAATAAACTCTTTTTCAGCATGCTGGGAAAACTAGAGGTCAGCTTTGTACCAAATTAATGCATGAAGTATTTTGATATTGTCAGTAACTCAGAATACTTTTTAATTACATTGTAGAGTCCACTTAATTTATTTTTTCCTGTAGTGCATTTTTTTAAATTCTGCTTTGAAAGAACAACTATCTCCTGGGTGCTGATGACCAAACAACACTACTGAAAAAGTTCCTAGAAATCTAACTTTCCTGTGTGGCCTCCGCCACACAGTTTGGCCAAATTCTCTTCTTGAATGGTCTGGAAACAGCTTCATACAATCAAATGCACCAAATATATATCAGGTGTCACTGAAATTTGGGGCCCAGGGTTTGCAAATATGTTTTAAATTAAATTGCCATTTGTGACTTAGGCTGTTCATTAAAAATCTGAGCTCATGTTATATGTAAATATAAATATACATATGTGTAGCTTAGCTTCTTACAAACTTGTTCGTTTTCCCACTTAACCATTAATGTTTCCAAAGGATTTAGTGTTCTAAGCAGCAAGTTGCTCAAATGTGCAGGTGCTGACGGTGCCTGTGTCGGAGGGAGCTGTCAGGGTGTGCCTGGCCTGGCCCCCCTGGGGTAGTGCTGTGTGGGGGGAAGTGGTTTGGCAGCTGTGTCATGATTTATCACCCTGCTCTTTGACTTGATCTGGTGAAGATCCCCACATACATTTCTGTCCTACAAAGAGCTGTGGAGCTGTGAGACCATGAACCAGCCTGCACAACCCCCAGCTTGAAGCCGATGGCAGAATTCAAGCAAAACAGGTAAGAAACACAGGAAAACTGGATCAGTGATGAGTACTGCAAGGGTATGTCATTTCTGTGCCATCCTTACGTTTTGCTTACCCTCATGATGTCTGACTTTGCCTTTAAGGCTGCTCCTTTTGTACTTTGGAGCAAAACTCACAAACAGGACTCAGTTTTCAGTGTCCTTGTGTTGCTGTACTGAAGTGGGAGATGGTACAAAATGAGCTGGTTAGGGTTAGTTACAGGAATATGTGAGAGACTGCTATCATTTTATATCCAATGTTAGTAGAAGTGTATGCTTTAACCGGAGATAAATACTGACTACATAATTAAATATCAGGAAATGTCTGCTGTCAAGATGTGCTGCAGGCAGAATTTCTTCCTTAAGCCAAGCAGCACACATTTGTGCCTGTAAAACCACAACTCCCTTCATGGTTCCTTTCGCAACTCAACTCTTCCAGCCAAAAAAGGGAAGGGTAATATCTAATACAGCAGTATTTATAATCAACATGTAGTGACTTCTCCTGCATCTGAACTCTGCTCTGTGGGCTCACCAAGAAGGCCTCAGCATGACTTTGGGAGGTGATTTCAAAACTTAACATTACAGTGGTTAGAACACAATTCTTGGTTTACCACAGGTAACAGATCAATTTATTTTGGGAAATAATCATTACACTCAGAAATATTTGGTGTCCTGCCTGAAAGAAAACCAGATTTTTAAAATTGATAGATAAAGCCTCTGTGCTGTGTATCTTCATGACCAAAGTAATCGGAATTTTCAGCAAGGAAAAACTTTGCCTTGTAAATCAAACTCGTGGAAAAAAGCTGAAATACTTGAAATTTGAAAAAAACCAAAAGAGTTTAATCAAGCCACAGGAAATTGGTGCCTGAATGTTCAGACCTGGCTGCTAGTCAAACACCCCTGTGTAGGATGTGCACTTAGTCCCTGAGTGACTGCCTAAGCTGTAGGATAGAATTCCCTGTGTTGAATTCCCTGCTGTGGCTCCCTGTTTGTTTTGTGTCGACCAGTTATATATTTTATCCTGGTAGTAGTAGTGGGAAAGGTTAACCTGTTTTTATTTGCTTGTGTGCTCTAGTACTGCTGCAGCTTATTTCGAGGAGGAGATTTTTAAAGCATAAACATAGAATTCAAATAATAGTGAACAAAATCCAGGAGGAACTGGTGCAGTAAGTCTTAGGCAAGACACTTCCCCTGTTCATGTATTCTCCTACCCACTGCTCTTCAGAGACTCTGCTTTGGTCCTTTTAGCAGAGATCACCTGGGTGTTTGTACAAGCTGTATACAAGCATTAGCTTGTACAGGTTGTGTGCATTACACAATATACTGTGACTCACTTAAAATATGTTTGAGAGTATCAGACTCTGCATTATGCCACTCTGATAGGGAGATGATGGGCTACTTTGGGGTTTTTGCCTCTCCAAGCCGTTATCATTTTGTATGTATGGAATACACAAATGTTTTATAGCAGGGACATTCTATTCATTCATAAACACTCAGATTTACTCTGGAGTTTGTAGCAAAGGACTCTGCAAATAAGGATTCAATCACCAAAAAATGGGACTTGCAGCAGAGAAAGATCCATCCTGGTCTCTGGGATAGGGCAGACACCAGAGTGCACAGTTGATCAGAGATAGATGAGACTAGATAGGTCACAGAATCACAGAATATTCTGAACTGGAAGGGACCCACAAGGATTGAGTCCAGCTCTTAAATGAATGGCCCATACAGGGATGGATCCCGTGACCTTGGCATTGTCAGCTCTGCTTTACGTCACTCAATGGTGATTCCCTTCCCTTTCAGTCCAAATAAATGCTGAGGGTGTTTCTCTAAAGTTACTTAGAAGCTTAAGACTTTTATTTGAAGTTAACTTTTAGTCCGGAACTAGGATTTAGGCTTCCTTATCACAAAAACAGATCGGAATGAGGCAAAGGACCTTTGGCAAGGACTCTCTTGTGTTTCCAGACTGGGAACAAAGTGGTTCTTGTTGGCTTTGGTAGTGCCTGTGATATGGGCAAACCAACACGGTGCAGTCTCCTTCAGGTCTGAATATTCCTAGAAAGCGTCTCTTACAGTTTACACCTGGAGAATTGCCCTGGGATTGCCACAGATGTTAGCTAACAAAATAACCAGGTGGGATTGGTTTATTTTTAAACACTATACAGATGAAGAAGCAGGCAAAAGTTAGTCTAACCACTTGGGTTATGGATTTTCTGAACTGTGTTCGCGCCACAAGGCATTCCCTAGTCATGGAAAGCTGTGTATGTATTTATCTGTCACCTTTCCTGGCTAAAATTGTTCTGTCTTTTGTCACAGGACTGTTACTCTGGCAACACATGGACTGAAAGCTAGAGTTAGTTTATCAAATAATTGTACTTTGTAATCAGCAAATGTTGGGGGTTTGCTTTTGTTTTAGGAATGAATCCATAGCAGTTTTCTGCTGTGATGACCATCTGAATATTTTTGCTGTTCTTTTTTAAATTTCAGCTTTTAAGTTTTGATGTATCATCTCCAAACGGAATTCTGCTCTTCAGAGAAGCCAGTAAAGTGATTTGTACATATGGTAGGTATTCATTAGCAGGTCCTCTGATGTGTCATTCTTTGCTTGGCTTGTGATATAAAATCCTGTTAGTTGCTGAGCCCTGATGAAGTTGTGGGATCCGTAGCAGGTCTGCAATGCACTGCCAGTGCCATTCCTTGTGAGCGCAGCGCTCCTGGGGCAGCCTTGGGAGCTCTCTTGTCTCCTACCTCAGGGTTCCTTCGTGTACCAGTGTTGCCTGTGTCACTTTTTTAACTCGAAGACCTGTCTTCTGGCAGCTGCAAATGTGTTGCAGTGAAGATACAAATACTCCTGAGGTGTTTGATCTAGGCTGCTGATTGATAGGTGTGGGTTGATTTTATGTATTCAAATTGTATTCCAGCAGTTCCGAAACATAATAGGACCATAACAGCTTTACCCTGGAGCACTGTTAGAAGTATTTATAAGTTGCTCCATTTTACCACTCCCACTCATGAATGCAACTGCAACAGGTCTCTGACACCAGCACTTTATATTACACTACAGCTAACTTTGTAGCTGACAATTGTGCCTTCTAAATATTTTGAAAGGAGCATTACCAAGTTTGTGTAGAGAAATGTCATTTCTAGTTCATGTAAACAGGAAGAGCCATAAATGGCCTGTTTCTTTCAAAGGAAGAAATTGGTGCGTCAAATTTACTTTTACTGCATTCAGGTTGCTTTTTGGGTCTGGAAATTGTGTGTTACAAAAACACACCTGTATTAAAGACTTCAAATGTGAGGTTGCATTTGATCTGTAGGGCATGGAAACAGTACCTATGGAATGCATAGAGCATTTATTTGTAACAGAAAAAATTATAAATAACTCTCAGTCCTTAAATCATTTTTCTGTTTCTTTTGCAAAGCACATAGTTTCTGCTATGTTCTTAAGTAAATTTGTTAGAATAATTAAGCTCAATAAAAATAGGATTTGAAAATGTAGGAAAAGATAAAAAGTAAATCTTTAGATGATTTTAAAAAAAAATCAAATGTAGTTATGAGGATGATTCAGCCCTGCTTGTCTTATGGTACCTGATCCCCTTGCAGACATATTTTCCTTTTTAATTTTTTATTTTAATTTATTTCATTCAGCTTTCACCATCCTTTCTGCACTTAGGAAAAACATAACTATATTATTGGGCATTCATTCAGCTCAGTTGTTTGGCATCAAGTTTCTAAACCTTGCTGAGTAAACCACATGAGTTGGTTTTAACCTGCTTCATTTCTAATTCATGCCTAAAAAAAACCCAAAAAAATCTTTTAAAAAAACTGTTCTGCTTTCAGTTGCAGCTTTTAAGGTGTGTATGTGCAGTTCATAAAATTCTCAGCCTTAAAGTATTGGTTACTCTTGCACAAAAGGACCAGACAACATTTTCTGTATCGTGCTGGGATTTAATTGTGCAACATAAAATGGATTCTCGGCCCAGTGCAACCTAAGAGTTAGAACCAAGCAGTAGAGCTGTGGAGCCCAGGAAGGCCATGTCCAAACTGCTGTCACCCTCTTAAGTTATGTGAAAGATCCTTAGAATGTGTGGCATCTTCCCTGAGATGTGTGCCACAGAAAGAACTGAAGTGGCCATAGAATTGTAGACTGGGTTGGGTTGGAAGGGACCTGTTAAAGGTCACCAGTACATCCCCCCTGCAGTGCGCAAGGACATCTTCAGCTCCATCATTGCATAAGAGCTTTCTCTCATGCTTCTATTCCATGTATTTCATAACTGTTTTCCTGTGGAAGGATGTGACTCAGCACAGGTTTAAGAGGAAAACTGTTCTTAATGTGCTCCAGAAGAAACCTTTAAAATCACCTATCAGCTGAAAGTGGAAAAAAGATGGAGATGTGGGAGAGGGCCTCCATTCAGTATCTGTGGGAAGGTTATTTTGCTTTTAAAGGACATGGACGTTACCCTCAGTGTCCGAAGGGGCCCATCAGTGATTCCTCTGCTGCTTAGGTATGACATTTAGAGGTATTCTTTAGGGTTTCTGTTCAGTGGTTATCAGTCTTTATCCCAGGGCTGGCCTCCCAGAGCCCTTCCTCTGGGAGCAGGGACTCCTCAGGATGCAGCTGGCTCTGGTGGCACAGCTGGGCAGCACGGCCTGGCCATCGCCTGCTCAGCTCCGGGCACCAGAATGAGCACCCGGCTCAGCCCTGTTTCACACTGCTACACCTGCTGCTGAAGGGTCACTGCCTCCATTCTGCCAACGTTTTACTGCCCACTGAGTATTTCAAGATGCCACAATTGATCATCTTTGAATAATTACTGTTAACATTTTGAGTTTTTATGACCAAGTAATAGTTTATGAGATTTCTGTTCCAGTGTACAGAAAGAGGTAACTTCTGAAAATGCACTGTAGGAATTCATAAATTATGTATGATCTTTTGAACATACAAATTCCTATAAAAATGAGGGGATTTCACATTCCTTTTAAATGCCGCCTTGAAAATCTTTAATAGTTGTTCTTTTAATGAAAACTGTAATCCATAATACTCTATGCCCTTTTTTAAGTGTATTTGTCTTCTAAGCCTGTGTAATCTTGGCAGACATCTGAGGAAAACTAAACAAGTAAAACAAATGATCATCATAAAATTTTGTTCTTAAACAATGTTTCCAGCCCCAGAATTTTCCAGTTCTGAAAAATTCAGATGTGATTCAGATAAAAGAATTAACCCGTACATGCCTTCTAATCCTTGGGCTCAGTTTTCAAGTTTCCTACTGTACCATTCCTGCAAGTAACTGAAAATTGCAAAAATAGTTGAGATTCCTGCACTCAGCATGATTTTATGACTGAAGCATTAGAAGAGAGAGTAGAAGATGCAGCAAATGTCAGGAGATGACAACAGACAGTGTGTGCCCATTTATCTTACCAAGTCAGACAGACCTCTTGTATATGCCTGCAGCTTATGATGAACTCCTCCGAGCTGATCAAAGAGACACTTTAACTCAGGATAGATTTGACTGAAATCTGTATGATAATAATTACCTTTTTAAACTGAGAGAAACACAAAGTGATGGCATGAGGCAGAGGGAGATAAATGGAAGTGAACATCTCTTCCTTTCATCACACTGTCCTTGTGGGAAGATCCTTTCAGTCTCTGTCTCTGTTAGTCCACTGACCAAGTGGGTTGCTCTAGACTCTGCCCAGGCTCCTCTCATCCCTGAGAAGTTCTTCTTTCCACCACCTGGAGACCTGGCTGTGTTTGCTCCTCTTGGCAAACTCCTGTCTGAACATCAGGCTTCCAGCTCTGCTTGTTACCTCTCACTTCTCCTCCTTGCTGTGCCCTTGACAGTGGGAGTTTCCAGCCTCTGGCTCTGTAGGGAAAGACTTTGTCCCTCTCCTACAGACAGCCTAGCTTGGCTGTTCCTTTTTTTGAGAAGAACATAACATAAATCAATAAATGAAAATATGGCTTAATTGTATTGTGCTTTCATTGGGAAGTGGAATTTAAATTTGTTTTAGAACAGGATTTTTTCCTCCTCTCTCACATGTAATGATATACAGAACATGCATGTAAAAGTATTTACAGAGATTTCATTTACGCCAAATAAAACACAAAAATTTCTGATTAAGTCATAGGTCAACTGGGAGTTTTCTTTCTATGTAAACCTACAGGTACATAAAAATGTGATCTGAGATATGACTCTGTCCAGTCAATACTTAGACAAGGAATTAGTGTCTGAAGTGAGGTGGCATCAGGTGATTCTTCTCACCCACATCAGGGCACACTGGTCATTGCTGACATCATGTTCATTCTAAATCTGGACTACACTAATCAAAGGGTTGGACTTGATGATCTCTGAGGTCCTTTCCAACCCGTGTGATTCTGTGAAATCAGTTTTGGATAACCCACAGATACTTCAGAGATATGGCCTTCTTCAGGTGATGAAAATCAGCTAGAATTTATATGTGGCTTTGTTCTGTGTGGGCCCTGTGCTGTTGTGTACAGGAAATCACTGTGGAAATGACTCTGAAACAAACATTTGGTCACCTAGTGTGCCACTTTCTTTCCATCTTCAGTTTTGCCCAAGTTTGTGATGTCTATTTGTGTCTGAGTGGTACCTCCATTTCCTTTCTCTATGACCTTTAAGGTCTGTGCTTGGGCTGAAAATAGGAGAAGGAAAAGGTAGAACTGTGTTGGGGGGTGGAAATGTAAGAAATAGCTTGTGAGTATGGATGCTAAAATCTTTAATGCTAGACTAAAGCATAGCCTCTTTTCTCCCTAGACTAGCATTTAGCGGTTTCATATATTTGAGTGCAAAGCAGAAAAAAATCCACAATGCCAATTTTTAAGATATGCTAAGTATTGTCAGTGGTCAGGGAATAAAATCTGAAAGATGAGTTGGTTTGTAGTTTTGAAAAGGAGCACTTCAGCAAGTGTTTAGTTCTGCTATGCGATCACGGAAGTACTGGTGTGTCCTCTTCTGCTCATTTATCACTAATACAGTGCTGCAGACAGGTCTGAGATGCCTTTGCAAATGCTATCTGTTCAAAAGATGGGAAGCCTGCCGTAGGATGCACTTAGTCAGACAATTATCCTTGTTGGGGCTCCACAGCTTCTTGGCAAGGGCTGTTGTGTCTTGTCCATTACGGCTGGAGCCGGTCTGAGGGAGTGATAGAGTGATTTAAAATAAACATCTGAGAGGAGAGAATTGAATGGAGTTGGAATAGTGTAGTTCCCTATTCTTCATCCCCAATATATTTCACTTTTAATTCTGCATGTACAAATCTCCTTACTATATGTTTTTAAACTCCCAGTGGTATAGGAATGATGTTTCGATGCATCTTAGGACCATCCATTTTTGTTTTGTGGTTTCTTTACATTTTAGTAAACCTCTTCCCTTTCATTAGAAGAGGCTGACATAAAAATAATATTTTCAATATGCTGTTTTTATTTATCTACATTCTGTCATGATATACTTTGATGTAAGTTTTTAATTTTGCTTCAGCTTTCAGCTGCTGTAGCAGTTACTGCTCAGGGTCAGCGATGAGGTTAGCCACAGTAGCACAAAACAATTTCCTGTGCTCACAGCCCAGGTAGCATTTGGATGTGGATTAAATTTTACCACATTTTCCAGTAGCCAGACACAATTATTTCTAATGAGCTTTAAATTGCTTCCAGAACATGTATTTCAAAACTTAGCGTGGTAATCCATTCAGTGCCAACTTCATAAGATAACGGGTCTTCTTCAAAATTTTGTTTAAACTGATTCTTGCTGTCTAACAGGTATTTCTCAGCAGCAGCTGAGCTTGGCAGTGGAGTGCTCAGTGCTCTCCTCTGTGTTGGTCTGCCCTCCTCTCTCCTGTGACAGTGGTTCCAGAATATATTGCACTTCATTATGAACTCATGTTTTGGAATCAGTTTCTTTTGGCAAATTTACCTTGGGCATGCTCATTGGGCTGATTTGAGAGGTTTTATGCACATTTTGTTGTTGTGAAAGCTTTAAAAAAATCATTTCTTGAAGCTCTCATCTTTATGATTCACATTTCCTGTTTTGTCTGGTCCTTTCTTTGTACTGCCCAGCATTCCAAGTGCCTAGAAGGTGTACGTTCAACCGTCTTTATGGGCAGTGGTGAATAATAAAAATAGGAAAGGGGAAAAGGCAAAAAACACTTTTCTCTATAAATGTGATACATTTTCACAACCTTTGTTTAATCTCACCAAAGTCTTTTTTATCTTCATCTAATTCACACATGTTAAAATATGATTTAGTTGTATTATTATCCAAAGTGCTTATTGGTGTGAAATCTAGAACAAGCCCTGCTGAAATGAAACTCAGCCATAAGGAAATCATTTTATATTATAGCTTCTCCTGTAAAAGCAATTAAGGAGGAGAGCTGAAAGGAAAGCTGCGTGTCCTGACGTGCTCCCGTGTCTGGGGGGAGTGAGAGAAGGAGCTGGGAGGGCCCTGGAGTGCTGAGCCCTGGGGTGCTGAGCCGGGGGGATGTTCTCTGTGGGCAGAGCAGCCCAGCCTGGTGTTGGCTGGCTCAGTACTTCCCTCTGCATACACACACTTTTCCAGCTCCTTTGGTTGTACTAAGGAGTCTTTCAGTAATTAACTCATTAAAATTTGCAGCCAAATTCAAGCCTCTATTTCCTCTCCAGCAGTTTCACCAATATCTTTAAAAATGCTTTTCTAATTCCTGTCAGAATTTTGTATCACCTCTGAGGCTCAGAGTACACAATTTTTGTGACATTGCTGTCAAATGCAGGGCAAAAAGTTGGATTAAAGTCAGTATATTTTAAGTTTGTGTGATGCAATTTCTCCCCCATTAAGAAGAAATTGGTGCAAGTTGGATTTTTTCATTTGATTTTTAACTCTAGTAACACTGGGACTTCACTGATTAGTCTCTACAGAGTTTTTGTTTTGACAGGAGCTATGAATTTCAAACACAATTTTTAAATTCAACATGTCGAATGTCGCTTTTATGTTTATTTAATTTCTTTAAATTGTTTCTTTTAACAATAGGATACAATTTATAAAATTGTATTTTGGTCTTCCACTACAGAGATTATAAATGTTAGCATATCCTCAGTAGCTGAGGAGTTGTTCTTGACCTGATTCCAAGTACCTCAGTAAATTAGTTTATGTTCAGTAGTATCCGTAGTGTGTAAAAATATTCCCCTGAACCTCCTGCTAAATGTTGGAAGTAGATCATTCTTTTTTTTATCTAGTCAGGCATGGCACTTCATATTTTTTCAATAACTAATGCTAAACCACAACTGTGTTGGAGCACTGCACCCTCTGCATCGCGCTGGGACCCGGCACCGCCTGGTCTTTCACCTCTGCTGCTCCTTTGAAATCAGCAGTTCCCACTCTTAGGCCCTTTTAAAATGAGTCCATGAACACAGAACGGTTCTCTGTGTACTCTGTCCACTTGCAAAAAGCAGTTTTTTATGTCACACTAGACCCAAATTCTGCTCAGTGTTTCACTGAGGAGGGATGGGCCCCCATTGCTGCACTGCCAGGGCTGGGCCTTCCCACAGTCAGTCCTTTATGCTCCTCAGTGGGTTTTAATTATTGGGTGAGGTTTTGGTGAAGTAATAACAATGGAATATGAGCACTAGTGGATACCTGCTAGAATTCATGTTCCCAGGCTAAGGGACTCCTCGGGTTTTTCCAGCTTCTTTTCTCATCATCCATTTTTCACATTGAATTCCAGTTAATTTCCATGTTAAGTACCTAATTGCCTTCTTGACGAACTACTAAGCTTTTGCCATCTGTTGTTGCTTATTGCACCAAATATTTGAATGACCTGGGACTGTAGGATATCATGCTTGGACAGCTCAGCTACAAACCCAAGGCTGTTCCTTTCTTGGATCCAGAACTTTGCTTATTTCTGAAGCCAGGCAGGTGTTGGTGTTCCTGAAGTTGAGATTTGCAGCAGTGAATTTAATAGTGAAGACCAGCTCAGGTTGGTTTACAGCACTCTTACCTTTCTGTCCCATTTGTGCCCTGAGAATTGTACCATTCAACAGTGGTTTCCAGAAACAGTCTGTGCCTTTCCACTTGATCTCACAGACAGAATTTTGCATTTCATTTTATTGTTTTTCACAGAATTTTGAATTCACTGATTTTTCTCAATAACTAGACCAGGACTTGTCCAAAAGGTTAATGCTAATTAAGCCGGTCTGTCTAGGATATATTTAAATAATGCACTGTATGAAGCTAAATGGAGTTTAATTTTTTGTAAGTGTAATTTCTCAGTAATATAAAGTATTAAATTAATATCCAGCTACACTAGATGACTTTCTTATTTTTCTGCTATGTTTTACTTTTCAAAGATGTTTTGGATACCAGTCCTGTTTAGTATAACAGAGATTTAACACCATTTGGAGCTAATTACTGTGCAGCAGCAGTCACTGCAATTTTTCCTCTTCCCCAGTTACACTGTGTTTGAGAATGCAGCATTTGGTTAAGAGAGGTGCTTACATGACCATTTACAAATGTCAAAACCACTTTATATTCTTATTAATAAATTTTTTGTTGTTTTATTAAGAAGGCTTGATTTTGATTTTAAGTGACCACCTTTCCTAGCTAAATATTTGCTTTTCTTTTCCCTTACATAATTCTAATTCACCATTCTGGCTTCCTACAGACCCTAGTTTCTTCTTCTATGCAATTCCTGATCATACTCCCAGTCTTTTTTTGTGAATCTACTTTTCCTTTACAACCTGATAGATAAATTACCTTGTACTTGCTAGAAGTGGTGAAAAATATGAATGTTTTAAACAGTAACTTATATCTTTCCGTCCTTGAATCAAATGACACCAAATGGGTGTCACCAAATGCATTCAAATAATAAATAAATAAAAAGACTTTGATGCATTAGGTGTTTAGAAACAAGATTTTTCCCCCTCATTTTTTTAATTATATGATGTAAATTCATCATTGCTGATAATCAGTAGAATTAAGGAAAAGAATTAAAAGGAGGTAGGTAGATGATGTGCAAGTGGAAATTTGCATGGGTAAAAAGGAGAGCTGTGTAGAGACTGTTCCAGCTAATATTAGGCTTCAATATGTACTAAATGATGCTATGTGTCATCTCAGGCAAAGTTTTAGGGCATTTTTTAATTGCCTCAGACCAAAATTGCACCATCATAACTCCCTTTCCCAGCTGGCAGCGTTTGGATTGTGAACAGGTAATGCCCAGTTTTCTCACTGCTCCTTGATCCAAGTTGAGATCAGAGCCAGGACACGGTGATTACACACCGAGAGCAGACAAGCCAAGTGTCTCATTTGTTGTGCTGTTGTTCATAGGAATGATTTTAAAATGTTCAGCTCTGTGTTATTTTCCACAAGTTAAAATTACCAAGAATGATGAGTAGTTACAAAGCAAAGACCTGGCACTTGGGTTGTGTGCAGGCCAAGCCTGTCAAGGTCAGCATCAGATGGGGTCAGCCTAGTCAGGCTGCTTTGAGGCAGGACCAGTGCTTCGGCTTTGCTGTGCTCATACCACTCGTTTTGCTCACTTTCATTAATTGCTTCAGGTTTGAAAAAAACTGTCATGAAGACAAACTCACTCTGGGGCGTTGTGAAGATGAGCATTAAATTGTTACAATGACACTTAGAAAACTTGGTCATGAGACCTTGTGAACATGGGGATTGCAGTGGGATCTGCTGCAGGGTGGATCCAAAGTCACTATTGCCTGTTAATAGCAACAACAAATATTTACCAGTAGCTGTTATTTTTACGTTATAAACACGGAGTTGAATTAAAAAGTTGTTCCCATCTATGACTGGTAAAATAGAGGCTTTTGTAATGGACATATTTGTTTTCTGAGGAATATATTTAGTGTGTGTATACATCAGCAAGCATCCCAAGAGAGCATTATGGTAATGGATCAAAACCAGGCTTTGCTGCAGCTTGAGAAACTGTAAAACCATGTGTTGCAACTCTGTTCAGCTTAAGGAATTCATGCTCATAGACCCAGTCATGGTCTGGCTGTACGTCAATGATGGGAATTCTAGAGCTTGTATTTTAAATTTTGCATACTAATTGCTTAGTGGCTTTTAAGCTCTAATGATGCTTACTTAACAGATCTTTTACATCAAATGCAGAAACAATTTTTCTTCCACACAGTAATGAAAATAAAGACAAAAATAGTATTAGATACTGCCATCAAAATATTTTAGATTTGCAGCTGCTTATTTTAATTTCTTCCTTTCTTTTTATGAAAACAGCTAATCAGATCCTCTCTCTTGGGACTTTGTCAAAGGATCAGGTTTATCCATTGAAACTCAAGGGCATTTCCATCTGTTACTCTGCATTGAAGTCTGCCTTATGTGGAAATTATGTCAGCTTCGGCATCTTCAAGTTGTACGGGGACAACCACTTCGACAATGTACTTCAGGCCTTTGTCAAACTGCTGCTTTCAGTATCCCACAGTGACCTGCTAGCAAGCAATTACACATCTTGGGAGTCTTTAGGTGACACGTGAAATAACAGTACCACAGGCTTTGTACCGGTATAATGAGACAGAGGGATCCGGAACAGCTCAAACAGAGTTTTCAGTTCAATTACTTGAATTTATTTATATAATGACATCTGAAACACAGATATGACTGAAGTGCCTTGTGAAAAGGGAGCTTTTCCAGAACTCTCACTAGGCTTGTAAAAGAGAGAAGTGCAATTTTTTTTCCCTTTCTATACTTGCAAACACGTTTCATTGTCTGCACGCACCGTAAAGCATCCTCAAATAACCAGCTACTCTGCAATTAGTTTCAATCTGCAAATTGTCACTGTGAATTCCCCATAAAATGGAAAAGTTTAAAATTAAAGTACACCGTATTCCCACTTCTTTGTTGGAAGATAGCAGATCTTGCATAATATCAGCTTGAATTTGAACTGGGCCTTTTTCTTCATGATACTTTAGTCCAGAGCTGTCCCTGTCTTGCAGAAAGGGACAAATCTGGGATAATTAAAAACCATTAATACCCAGATTTATTTTTGCCACATAAAGAAAGTCCGTGGAAGTGAAAATTTGCTCTGAATTAAAGTTGGTGTATTGGCCTAATTGCACATTCCCAGCTATCCAACACTTAATTCCCTAAACAAGAGGAAGACACTGGTTGGATTGGGCTGATACGTTCAAGCAGGTGTCTTTGCCTGAGCAAAGGCTGTTACAGGAGCTCACATAAGCAGCAAAAAAAGTCTATTTTTGAGATGGTTTGGGGAAATCCATGATAAATCATACTGAGATTTCCTGCAGAAGGTCAGATATGCCCGGGGTCCTGGGCAGAACATTATCCTGCTTCTCCCAGACTGACAGCAGGTTGAATGATGAAGCACTGTAGCAGTTTTGGACTATCCTGAGCATATTTTAAACTAATAGCAAGTTACATCCACTGGTAAATTTGAAAAGTTGAAATCTACTGAAGACAGGAAAATATTTTAGCTCTATAAATATTCTGATTCATTGACTAATTTTAAATTTATCATATCACAACATCTCTAAGATCATTCTTCTGTCATCTGTTAATGTTATTAACGTTAGTCTGTGGTAATATCTATATTTTCTATGAATGTGTACTCTTTTTTTTCAGCAATATCAAAAACTAAGCCAGTCTTATTACCCACTTTTGGAGTGTCTGACCCAAGATCACATGAGTTTCATTACCAGTTTAGAACCTCACATCTTACTCTGACCTCAATATCTGGAGGACTCACTACAGTAGGTAAGAATTACTTACACTTGGCTAAAGGAAGAATTCGTGTATTTAGATATCTCAGATTTTCAAAGCAGCACATTCATTTGTATCTTAAAAAAATTAATATCAAGGGACAGTAGAAGATGCTGGCTTTTGAACATTTAAAGAATGTGACTGGAATTGTACTGAAAATTCATGCATTTGTTATTCAGAAGGAAAATATTAATGTGTGTACAAGTATCTGTGGGGTTTTGTTTTTATTTGATCAGCATGGCTGTTGTATAAATAACGCTTGTTCTGCACAGCTGTGATGTGATTTGAGGAATGTAAAGGTATCTGCCTGTGGAAAAAAGAAACTTTTTACTCAGTACTTCCTGAATACGCTTTAGAGGAGAATAAGAGCCAGGGAAGGATACATGGAGTACGATACAAATACAGCAGGTCTGATTGCAATTCGTTTAATTCACTTACACTATTTAATTTATGCTTTTGAACCAGATGACTGTCCAAACACTTGGGGTTTGGGCAGAGAGGTGTTAGTCTAAAGTAATTTGGAATATGGAGAAGGAAATAGCATTTGTGAGAAATAAAAACAAATCATGCAGTTACATTCTGGTCACCCAGGAATACCATGCACAGTTTTTGACTGGGAAGCTATTCAAAACCTTGAGTTGTATTTATTGATTAGGCTGTTATTAGGGGGAGAAAAATAGGAATGTAGAACATTAGTGTGTATAGATGTTCTTGTGTAATAGGTGGTGTTGCTTATCACTACCCAGTGCCAGTCAGGCCCCAGAGGAATGCAGGAAGGCACCGAGGCTCACGGAGCACTCGTGTGGCAAAACATTCAGCAGTTTGTGGGAGCCCTCTGAGAGGAGATGGGCAGTGAACAGCTGAGCAGCAGCGCTGAGCAAGTATTCAGGTCATTCTGTCATGTAACACCGAAATCCATCCTGTCCCAGATATTTCGGGTGCTTTGTCACCATTCTGCCCATGGGCTGGTCCTGCCGGGAGCCTGCCTGTTGCCGGGCTGCAGGCGGATATATTGCACTGAACCTCGGCTTGGCCAACAGTTGCCAGTGCCACTGATCCTGAGCTCTGTTATCCTTCACATCTCTTGCATTTGAGACACTGGTTATATTCATTTTTATAATTCACTAGCATACCAAGTTTAATTTGCCCATCTCTTTGAAACTCAAACTGAACTAATGTAAAAGAGAGAGAAGAAAATGTGAAAGCTGAGTAAGTTATAACTTTCAGGTGTTCTCTTTATTCTCCCCTCTCAAAAAGGTAGGAGGAGTATGAAAAGTATGTCTTTCCAGCTTTAGCTTCAAACTTTTGTGGTTTAGGTATCTGGGAGTTTAATCATGGAGAATTACTAATTTTTTAGGAACATATTGGATAACTTGTATTCTGTAGAACTAATATTCTGCTGAGAAAAGTGTCAGAAATTTTAACAGCTTATTTTTTTCATATTTCATTTTCATATTTCATTTCATAGATTTGTTTAGCCAATGCTCTCCTTCAGTTCATCTTGATGTCCTTAAGGCACCTAAAATAAATAAAAATAAACAGAGGGTGGAATGCCATCCTTGGAGATATTCCTAAATACTGGACAAGATCCTGAGGAACCTGTCTGGTGCTCACCCTGTTTTTGACAGGAGGTTGGATGGAAGATTGTCTCATTTGGTTTCTGCCTCCCTCTTTAGGATCCTACAGGTATTTTTTGCTTGAATTCACTTCCGTCCAAACTGCCTGTGCAGCCCCTAATCTTTGGGAAGGTCTCTCACACATTCAGAGTAGTACTTGATGGTTGATGAAAAGCTCACCATGAGCTGGCAGTGAGCACTGGTAGCCCAGAAAGCCAACAGAATCCTGTGCTGCATCCAAAGGAGCGTGGCCAGCCGGTGAATAGAGGGGATTCTCCGGAGACCCCACCTGGAGTGCTGTGCACAGTTCTGGTGTTCCTAACACAAGAGGGCCATGGAACTGTTGGAGCAAGGCCAGAGGAGGCCACAAAGTTGATAAGGAGACTGGAGCACCTCCCCTACAAAGACAGGCTGAGAAAGTTGGGGCTGTTCAGCCTAGAGAAGAGAAGGTTGTGTGGAGACCTCACAGCACCTTCCAGCGTCTGAAGGGTCTACAGGAAAGCTGGAGAGGGACACTGTCAGGAACTGTAGGGGCAGGACAAGGGGAAATGTGTACAAACTGAAAGAGGGGAAATTTAGGTTAGATATTAGGCACAAACTCTTTGCTGTGAGGGTGGTGAGACACTGGCACAGGTTGCCCAGGGAGGCTGTGGATGCCCCAACCCTGGCCGTGTTCAGGGCCAGGTTGAATAAAGCCTTGAGCAACCTGGGATAGTGAGAGGTGTCCCTACCCATGGCAGGGGGGGTTGGGATTGAATGGTCTCTAAGTTCCTTCCAACCCTTGACATTCTATGATTCTTCTTAACTTCTCATGATCAGTCAGCTGAAAAATGCTTCTTTTTTCCCCCTTTCCATCTTGGAGTGATAAAGTGATGATTTTTCCTTTATATCATGTTTCTTAATGCTGCATGTATCAAGAATTGATATTCAAGCCTGCCATTAAATTCCTCATTTGTGTTAAAGAAATTTTATTTTCCATACTCCTATAATGACATATCCAGAGGAATTACTCTTTGGCTCTTAATGTTAATTTACTTGGTTTTAATCATCTCAAGAGTTAGTTACCTACCTTTTAACCATTTTAAAATGTTGGTATTTTTGACATTACCAATTGTAATACAGTGAAATATGGATTTATTTCCTGCATGTTATTTGGTCACATACTTCCTTCTGCCCTTGGAAAATGGGTAAGTAGATCCAAGCATTGCCTTTTTCACTGAATTGTATCAGTGCCACAAGAACATCTCAGAATAGTAGGGCTCAGGGCTATAAGCCATCTGAGGGGAAATTGTGTTTTGAACTGATTAGGACATAGAAGTCATTTTCAGAAATGTTTATAAAAATTAAATAGCTGTCTTTTTATTTAAAAAATTAAATACCAGGAGATCACTTCTCTTTCACAGAAAACAGTATATGACATTTTTTCTCTGTTCTCTTTACGTATGTGAAACCTTTGAGACTCTCATTGTTGTCAGCTGTAGGACAAACAGTCCCCAAATCCTTTTTTCTGAGGAGTGTTCATTCTGTTGCTGAGTAAATACCTTGCTTGATTCCCTACTTTATAAGCACTGTGAAGGAATACGTATTCCTTCTGAGGCACCTTGCTGTAAATCAGCTGTAATGGAAGCCCTCATCCAAGCTTTTACTGGGAGGATAAACACTGCAATAGTTCCCTTCTAAAGTGTTTACCTGGCTTTTTCACAGCTGACTCAGTGGATCAGAGCCTTTTAAGGCAGTCTGTCTGGCATGTTGTCACTAATCTCTGCAAAGCTTTTCTAATTCTCTTATGATTAATAGTATAGTATGCTATTCATTGAGGAAAAAATAAAACATTTTTTCTGTCTTGCTGCCTAATTTAGATGTTAAATTGCTAAATACATTTACTTTCCAGGTTTAGTCTCAAAGGCAAAGAATGCCAGTATTGAACTATGAGCAGTTGGTGGGCACAGAAAATACCATTTAACTCTCTCTCCTTGCCTTTATGTGAAAAAAACCCCGAATCTTTTAATTTGCACAGATTCAGCAATGTTGTTGAACTGTTGAAAAGCAATTCCCCTTCAGTTTGCTGTTGTCATTTGCTGAGACCAAAAGTCATCCTCAAGTCTTCCGGGGCTTTTGTTGGCTTTTCTAAAATAATCTAACTCACTCTAACATACATGCTCAATTTGCAGCTACTTGAGCCAATGGCTGATTGGAATTGCATACATAAGGCAAAACCACACAGATAACAAAAAAGTGCATGTAAGGTTAGTCCCTGAACATGAAATGAATGCACTCTGGCAAAGGAGGACCTCCAAGAGCTGGTGACTGGTGCCAGACTCGTCATCTGTGTCCTCTGCCCGTCCCCAGCCCCCACCTCACCATCAGGGAGGTCCAGAGAGCTCAGTTTTGCTTGACAAAGCTGCTAGGCCCATGCTGGCACACACAGAGCTGGCTGTGGTGTTTCTGTAAATTATTAGTTCACAGGTGATAGAGCTGAGTCAACCAGAAGTGAGAAACACGGTTTGACTGCATTTTTCCTGATTATCCCAAGCTTTTATCTCAGTTTCTTTTGTAATTCTGTCTGTCCATAGCCTAGAACTGGTAGCTCCTCACTGCTCCTGTTTGTTCTATTTATTCAGTTGGCTTGTCTCACTAAGATTTAGTGAGAACACTATTATGCCCAGCACAGGGTTCCACATGCCCAGAAGAGTCATTCAAGGGAGTTTGCTTGACGCTCCCTGTCTGCAATCAAAAGGAAAAATGAGCATAGGGAAGCATATTTGATATATAGTTATGGGCACATTTAAGTAGCTCTTAACACTCATATCAGATTCTCATGAGCAAATGATAGTGTGGACCTGTCTGCTGTCCTGCTAAAATCACTTACTGTCGAATGTAAAATACCTACTTGTACAGTATCAGCATGTTTAGAACTACTGCTGTTTTGTAAACTGATGATAGTGATTTACTTTGTATTATTCAATTTAAAAAGAAATAGAGTTAAGCACTGGTTAGGAAATACAGCAGAGCCATCCTATGAAATATGTATTTTCAAATCTCTCTCTTGTTGTTATTGATGGTGATTCAATTCCACCATGAATTGCATTTCTAGTTTATATGCAGGACTATTTTGGTTGAGAATATGGTAGTGCTGCCTTTGCTTTGGCAAGACTGACAGCTTTGAACTCAGCTTTGCTCCAGCAATGTCTTGCCCTCCTGCCCTGTTGGGTTCAGCTCTTGGAAGGTCACCAGTCCCGTGGAGACAGAGTTGAGATGCTCCAGCTCATTTCTGTGAGCTATTAGATCACTCCCAGCTCCAGCTGCTGAGTCAGCTGGTTGCTTTGGAAGATCAAGGCTTAGGACTTGTATCTTCTCTGCCTGTAAATGTCCCTTGACTGTTTCCTCCAAAACACCCTTAGCAAGATGCAGTTAGGATTTCAGTGGTGAAGGGTTAATAGTGTCAGTGCAGAGCTTAAGGAGTTAAACAGACACAGATCAAAATACTTCAGGGTCTAGAGGGATGTGTTTAAATGAACCCTGCAAGGTTGGCAGGCCTCCAAATTAGCATAGTTTAAAGAATTCAAGGTACATTTAATTGGATCCTTCTAATCCCTTTTCCCTTAGAATGAGCATTTTAACAGTTTAATTCCTTTTGCAACCCCCACATCCCTTACTCCAGTGGCCCATCTAAAATAAATACTGTGAACTATAAAAGGCCTAGACAAGTTCTTGCTGAAGCCAGTGGCAACAGGATGGAGTCCTCAACACTCCACTCATTTGGATCTGATGTTTGGAATTGCAGAGAATATCAGACAGTGCTAAACCTTGCACCCAGCAGTTAAGCTGCTGCACGTACGTAAGGAGCTTCCATCAGCTGGTGTTGGGATGGAGCCGGCAACGGTCAAACGTGTGGCCCTGGCCAGGATGACAGGGAGCTGGGAGACAGCACAGGGGGCCATGTCCAGGTTCCCAGGGAGTCCCTCAGTGCCAGGACAGAGGAAACAGCCCCTGGGCAGGGGAAGGTGCCCTGCTGTTTGCCAGAGGAAGTTCAAGAGGAGCCTGCATTAGAAGCATGGGCCAGAACACTGTTTTTAATGTATCTGAACTGTATTTAATGTACTTTAACCCACTTGAATTACAGTTGTTAAGCAAAATTACTAACTGGCGGTTTTGTGATGACCTTTTTACTGCCCTTAATGGCCCTGGTTCTGTGTTTGACACCTGGCATGGGCTCCTTGGGACAGGGAAGCACAGTGACACACTACTTGAGAAAAGCCTGGACAGCAGCTCTGCTTGGTTTAGCCTTGTCTTCTCGATAGGCAGATCAAACCAGAATTTTAGTTTCCAGGAAACTGGAGTCTGTTGAATGTGAAGCTGAATATTAGTAAAATATTAGCTCTCATCCTGCACTTCCCACTACGCAGAGGGGCTGCTGTATTTACAGCTGCAGAAGACAGTCACTGGAGTTAAAGAATCCTTAGTTTATGGAGTTCCCAGTCCCCCAACAGCAAAGTTTAATACCACTGTTCCTTAGTAAAAGCAGTCTTCAAAGCTAGTCAGCCTGTGTGTCAAAACTGGACTTGTTGATTTATCAGTTAGCCAAAGACAGTAAATGCTGAGCTCTCCAAGTACTTTAAAATGTCATTATTAGTTATTCTTTTATAGAAGCAATTTCAAAACTCATTTTTCATTTTTTTCACAGATATGATTGTCTCCTCCAGCTGTTGTGCTGATTTAGACTACATTGTCACCTACCTCTTCAGGAACCTTGCTAAAGAAGACAAGAAGACTCTCATATGTACATATGTATTATATATTACATATAAAACATTTGTATTGTTACATTTCTGAATTTTCCTGATTTTTTGTGGTACTGGACAAGCATTGGCTATTTCATGACAAAACAAACCTCCCTATGCTGGTATGCAACCCTGAGTAGCTTCGACCGTGTTCTCATGACAACCAAAGACTGGAGGTATTTTGTATCATACTGAACAGTGTAGGATCTGTACTTGGCTGTACAGTATCTTACAACTTGGTGTTTCATTTTGGCTCATAAAAAGAGGTATGTGAGATCATCAATACATTTCTGTAGACAATTGGGAAGGAAAGTCTCTAAAGTATTTTAGGAGGATGAAGAACAAATTCTGGCATTGAACCGCACATTTGGTAATGAAATGTGTAAATTCAATGTATGCTGTCAAGTTTGAATATTTTATTTTGCAGTAGGTAACTCTGGGATTTTTTTCTATTACAGGTAAATACAATACAAATTAAATCTCATGCGTCTGAAAAGGAAGTGGCCACTGTACTGCTTAGGAGAGATTGCCCCTTCCCAGCCCCCCCAGGTTTTCCCAGGCCTAGTTTATTACAGGGAGATCAGGATGTTCATAACTACAGATCCCCACATTTGCTCTGTGCCACATGCCCTTAAAATCTCATTAAACTATTTGAAAATGTGTATTTACATGAATCTCTGGATTCCTAAGGCAGTTGCAGAGATGCTCTTTAAGGAGGTATGTTTCGCAGGCCAGGAGGCTTTTAATGGAAACGGAAGTTATTAACAAAATGCAAATGACTAGTGTGGTCATCTTTGTGTTTCCCTAAGAGGTAGGTGTCATTTGGAAAAAGCTTGGCATACAGTCAGTTACTGTTGGCATTTGCTTGCTGTTCTAATTGAAGGGGAAAAGGAACTAATGGTAGCTAATATGTTCCTGGCACTATATTGTGAGAATGTTAGTGGTGTTTGTTATTGACGTCATTATCAGAATATGATGACTCCCGTGTCATATTACAGATTCTTATGATTTACATGGCCAGCAGGGGTTTCATGGAAGCAGCAGTGAGCATTGGGGTCTGTTGGATTGCTCTGTGCTATGCCACGTGCCATGATTGAAGGGAAGGGGCAGGGCACAAGCTGGGCTCTGGGCTGCCCTCCATTTGTGGCAATCCTGATGTAATACCTTGTCTGTTAATACACAGTAATCTTTCACTTTACAGCATATGACTAGGCGGTGATCTGTCTTTATTAACTTCAGATTCTGCAGAATACGTTATATTTATTTTGAATGCAGGCTTTCACATACTCTTTTAAATATTAATGGCTGGTCTCCAGCAGTCAGCATAAATATGATTTGCATTAGCACTAGTCATATCATATTGAGTGCCTTTGATGTCAACTACTCAGGGTACTAATATCTGACATCATCTCCCGAGGTCACTGACAACTTTGACCTTTATTCTCATGCACAGTTTCTGGAGTCTCAGAAGCTCTTTTGAATTGATTTGAAATTTTGACTCTTCCCTTTATGAGGCAGTAAAATTGATAATTATTCAGATGGGAACTGAGCACTGAGCAAAAAATCAATTCCACCCGCTCTCTACTGCGTATAAAATTACTTCTGAGTCTGCCGGACTGAACGGATGGCCAAGGTAAAAGCAGCAGGCAGGAATAGTGGAGAGGATTAGCTGGACAAAACTAATAGCCTAAAGGGATGGCTTTGGAGATGAGGGAGTGTGCCGGTTGGGGGTTATTATCAGCAATGATGGGACTCATTGATCATATATTTACATCAGGTTTCCATTGGGTTATAAATCAGCCCTGAATAGAAACGGAACCCAGGGCCTCGCTCTACCGGAGGGACAGCGTATTAGATTATTCTCACTTTCACACTCAGATGAAAAGTGAGACATTGATTATTCATCGGCTGGCCATTAAACACTGGATTTGACTATCGTGGAAGCTAATGAACAAGATTGCTGCTTCCTAACCAGCGGTTTCAGTTTTCAGGACATCTGTTTGGGCTCAGTAATGCATAACCCTGTTAAGGATTGGGTCACAGACACTTAACGGCGATGAAAAACTGGGCCCTGCTGGCAAAGCGTGCTCCGGTTTGGAGGTCTGTCAGCTCTGTACCTGCGCTGCTGCCGCAGAGAGTTGCTGGTCAGGTCTCGGGTTCTCGGGGGGGCTCCGGCAGTAGCTGGATAATGACCTGTACCCGCTCGGGTCCTGCCCAGCGGCTGCTCCCGGCGCCCCTCGGACCGTGCGGGGGCGGCCCGGGCCGGGGAAGCTCCCGGCGGGGCCGGGCAGGGGCGGCTCCGGGGCAGCCACGGGAAGCGCAGCTTTCCCACGGGGAGCTCTCTCGTGACTCTCCCGCTCTCCCGCGGCGGGAGCCGCCGCCTCCGCCCGGCTCGGCCGTGTGCGGGTGTCCCGCTGCTCCCAAGCCTGCGCGGCGTCACCGCGCCGCGGGTCCGGCAGGGCGGCATCATCATCATCATCATCATCATCATCATCACCACTATCATCATCACCACCATCACCCCGCCCCGCTCCCGCCCCGCGCCGCAGCCGCGCTCCGGCGCTGCCCCCGGCGGCGGTCGGAGCGATCAGCGCGGTGTGTCCGTGCCCGTGACCTGCGGAAGCCTCGAGCAGCAGAGCCGTGTCATTCCCCCGTGACTGTACAAAGAGAGGAAGCAATAGAGATCATGGAAGCGAAACAGCTCCTTAATGTTCAGGAGCAAGTTTGAGCATCCTTCTGAAGCTCCTCAGTGGTTGTTGGCTTTGGCCCGGGTTTTGCTGTGTCCCGAGCTCGTACCCCCGGCCGAGCAGCGCAGCCTGAGCTCCATCTGCAGCCACTTCGTGAGGGGGTCTTACAGCTACACCGAATTAACACGTGAAGTAATTTGACATGTATGAGTAGAACGGAGTATTAACTTTATTATATTCAGCAATTTCTCTTCTCTTCTGAACACTTTGATTAATAAATTTAAAAGGCTCCTACTTTGCTGTTATTCTGGGATTGAGAAGTGAAGCCTCTGCTGCTTCACTTTATAAATGAAATTGTAATTTTTGGTCTTAAGGTGCTGCCTTTATCTTCTGTTAATGCTGATCCTGCTGAACTGCGCACATTAGGCTGTTAGTTCAATTTTGGTAAAGTACCATTCCTATTAGTTCTTTCCAAAAATCAATCAGTTTTGTAGCATCTTTCACCTGTAGTTCTAACAAATGTTTTTAAGATTTAGGCATGATAGGTAAAAAATTCTTGCTTGCACAACCGTTTTTTAAATGCTTCTGTGCTGGATGTGGAGGGGATGAATGTTTGGTTGGTTGAATAGAAATGGGATTTCAGTGGCATTCCAGTGTTCATTTCCTTTCCCGGGCATTTCTTGGCCAGGGGTTAAAAGGTATGGGGTCAAGTGAGGGAGGCCAGTGCTCCATGATTAATCTGCATCATTTTCAGAAGAATATGTGGACAAGAACGAGGTGAAGTTTTGGTGAGTTTGAGCACAGCAGCAGTGTTTGGATTCGATCTGCACACACCTCCTGGCCGGAGGTCCAGCCAGCTGCTGGCAGGTCTGCTTCATGTCTCAGCCCAGGTGGGCCCACAGCAGGGGACAGTGTTATGGGGCTGGGTGTCTGTAGGACGAGGCTGTGCCTGTGCTGAACCCTTCAAGGGTTCAGTTTTTCAGGGGTCGGTGGCTGGGGAGTGCTGCAGGAGGGGACTGTCAGCAGGCATGTGGGAAGAGCCAGCATTCAGTGCTGTAGGAGAATCTGGTGGAATACAAGGGCTGGAGAGGGATCTCTGGGAAAGGAGTGTTGCAGTAGGTAGGTGGGAAGGTGTGTGGGTGAACAAAGAACGTTGAGGGCATGCGTCATGGTAGAAGAGGGAGCCAGGATGGGGTGGGAAGTGCCAGGTAAGAGGAGGGTGTGTGGTGTGGCAGCGCCGGGGGAAACTTGCCCGTGCTGCCCAGTGGAGCAGAGCACTGGTGACCAAGGGCTGCACCCAGTGACGGGAGGTACCAAGTGAAGCAGTACAGCAGCACTGCCTGGCAAGAGTAAAACAGAAAGTAAAGGTGCCTGTTGCAATGAAAAGTCAAGTGGCGTTATTAATAAAAAAGTATTATAAATTGCACCTTTCATTTTTCCCCTTTTACATAGTAAAATAAGTGATATTTTTGGGTTTGAAATAAACCTCAATGCTATATACAGCTAGTGTGGAGTTATGCACAGTAATAGAAATAAAAACCTGCAGCAGAGCTGTGTTTATAATGTGTTTCATGGCCCAGGCAGCAGCACTTGCATATAAGCACATCACAAAGAAATCTGAATTGCACTGACAGAGGGTACTCGTGCAAGATACTGAGTACCTAAGCACCTTGACTCATGTATGTAAGCATATGCTTCATTTTAAGAACAGATCAAACCCACAGGTGTGATTGTTCCTATGCTTCAAATCAAATGTATTTCAAGGCTCAGCTAAATCAGGATGAGAGTACTCAGCTTTTGTCAGCTCAGGGCTTGAAAGGTTTGATACAGCAGTGAGAGGGATTTTCCCTGGGACATCTGTTCCAGCCTCTTAGCCCAATTTAAAAATGTTATGCAATACTACCATAACTTTCTTTATTAATTGAAAGGGATGGAGAGATACCAGCTGTAGCCCAAGCCAGCAGAGACTTGGGTGGCTAAGCAACAGAAAAGGCACCATATTGAGTGAGCCAAAATTCAGTCTCCAAGTCATTTATTTTAACCAGTGACAATACGTTTAGACTCTAGTGTTTCGATTTGATTGATGGTTTAATATCATATATAATCTTTTTAATGAAGGGAACCCATTTAAATATGTTAACATTTGCACTAGTAGTCTCCCATGTACATAACTGCGTTTAATCATTACTCTGATTGTTTTTGTGGTTGTGTAATTTGTAGCAGCAAAATAACTATGTCAAAACTGTGTTATCTTAATGAAAAATATGGTTACTTCTCTTTTATATGTGCTTCTTACTGTTCATGGATAAAAGTGGCAGCAGCCTCAGTCTCAAGTATATTGCTAAATGTATAGTTATCACTACGTGTGCTGCCAATTAAGAAATCAAAAAAATTAATGAGCTTAGTGTCTTTTCTAATTCTGCTTTGTTTAAAACCTCATTGTGATTTGTTATCATGTGAATCGAGTAATTTAATTTTAAGACTTTTAATGTTAAAATACATCATCATTAGTGATGTATCTGAAGATTTCACGCTCTTAATAATGGTGCTAAATCAAATTGGGAATCCCCTCTTAATCATCCAAGCTGTGCTCTAGTTCACACAAGCAGTTTTGGGGCTGGGGAGAAGTTCAGTTCCGCACAGTAACAAGTATTGTACCGAGCCCACGGTGCAAACAAAAGGGCCGCGCGCTCGGCCGCACGCCCTGCGCGAGGTGTCGGTGCTGGATGCGCCCCGGGCGAGGCAGCTGGTGTGTGTATGCTTTTGTTTATCCCTTGCTGGTTTATGTAGCCTTTAGGCCAGCACATGAAACAATCGCTTCTACAGGGTCAGCTGCTGGTCAGAAGCAAAGTAAGAAAAGACTTTGCCTTAAAATGCCTCAGCCATCATTTCAGTGCAGCTGGCACCTGCTACTGGTGCGCAGCGGGAGGGTTAGGGGTCAAAGAGGCAGTTGTTCTAAACTCAGTGATGGCTTAAAGGGACTTGTAGATTAATCTACTTTATTAACTTCTGTATATTAGATAACTATTGCAGTGAATGACAGTCCGTCTTTCTGAATAAGTCCCTTCACCTCATTCTCTTTTAAATTGGCTTTTGAGTAATGAATATTAAATAGAATACATTTCAGGGTAATTAAGTGGAAACATTAGGATGATGTTGTTTTACAATCATATCTATAAGTTTCTTGTATATTTATCTTGCATTATTACTGTTCATTGCTTTTTGCTAGCAGAACAAAAAGCATAAATGTTTCAATTAAAGAAGAGGAACTGGCCATATTTCTCGCTAAACACATGTCTTTGTGCTGCATAAATACTTTCAAAAAACAAATAAGTTTAGGGAGAAGTATAAAAATGTTTTATTTCTTGTTTATCCCCTGCAATGTAATACTTTACTTAGAAATGTTTGATTTCTGCTGGCTGTGGTTGTTTTATATAAAACACCAAGAGATGCTGGTTTGGGGAAGGGCAAAAAATATCACTGTTCCGTAGAATCTAACTAGTGATATGAATAGCACCAATAATTTTGTAAAGTTCACATTATAATTCAAAATCCAGTTAGAAGTGATGCTTGCAGTCTGGAAAGAAAGCAATATCTTTACAAAATGGATAGGGAAAGGTAACAATCCATTCTATGATCTGCTACTGGCAGATTTGCCATGTGAGTGATGAAACTTGCTCTCAGTGAAGAAACCACCTCCCCTTTCCCCATTTGGAAAAAAGAAAAAAAAAAATTCTACAATAGCAGCAGTTTACAAGGATGTTTAATTGCTGTTGGATCTGACAGCAGTGGCTGGGGCAGCTCACAGAGGCCAAGGTGGTGCCGGCACTGGATCCAGTGTTTGAGGAGGAGATTCCTGCGGCATCCTGATGGTCAGGGCTCACTGTGATCCAGAGCAAAGGCACTGGCGGGTGAGGGGGCTGGTATGTGCCCAAACCTTTGTAGTGACTGGCGTGCACTAAATATGTGTCCCTCTTAATCCTGGCAGATGTCTGATTTTCAGGACTCTGGAATTGAACTTCAAAATCCACATTTTTCTTAGGCTAATAAATTATTGTCAGTTTTGGTTTTTTGTGATCCTGAGAGATACTGTGTGCTCAAGGTGTCTTCTGAAATCATGGCATCCAGTTGGGTTTTTTCCTCTAGAGTTTACTTGTTTGGAGCTTTTTACTGAAAATTGAGATTCCTGTGTATTTGCATGTGTGTCTCCAGAAACCTGCGCAGTTTTAAAATAAAATAAAATAAAATAAAATAAAATAAAATAAATATAAAAAAGCCCCAATGTCACAATGGATTGATGAGATTGGGGAACACTGTTACTTTATCTCAGCTTGGCCTAGCATAGTTTAGGTAAGCTTAGTTTAACATGAGCAAATTCTCCTGGTGCTTTTCCGGGCACATCAGATGAGAGATTTGATCTGTTGGAAGAGCACCACACACAAAGGGCTGCAACACCACAAGGGGTTTGACCTTTCAGTAGAACCATGTTTCTGAATTCATGAGTCGTTTCCCTTTAAAAAAAAAAGAAATAGGAAAAATTAAAAATGAAGTGTGTGCAACCATTCTTTAAAATCTTTTTAGCGTGACAAGTAAAGTAATCTTCCATTGATACTTAAAAGTCCATCTGCAGAAATTCAGGCAGAATGTTAGAGAGATGCAATATCTATTGAAATGTTGAGTGTCAAACTGCCAGGGTAATGTATTTAGTATGAAATATAATATTCAGTGCATTTTGTTTTGATGACTCCATGAAATAGCCGTGTGCTCTTACCCTTTGTTGTTGTTGTGAAAGATGATATTCACTGAGAAGTGTTGGTGGCTGCTCAGGACACAGGAGCAATATGCTTATTACCAGCTTTATCATCTGTCTTTTGTGTTTATTTGCAATAGCTGTGGTTGCAGTTCAGTTCATCAGGATAACAAAACCACTTTTAATTGTTCCACAGAAGAAATTAGAATCAATTTATGAACAGTTTGAGAACAGAAGAGGCTTGCATCTGTTAGGCAATTGGCAATTAATACTCAGATTAAAGTTGTGTGCTGGTACAGCAGCAGAGTGGGTCACTGGGCCCCACGGACCATCCTCGCACAGTGGTCACACCCAAGCTGCGGGTTTTCTTCCACTCTCATTTCCTTCAAGGTGTGTTTTAAAGCTGGGACCGTCCTGTCCCTGCTGATCATCTCCGTATCAGTGCTAAGCTAAGGTAAATATGGGTAAAATAATTACCCTGGCTCTAATTGTCTCTGTGCTACTGGTTACTGTTGCTGTGTGGGGGAAGCCTCTGGCTCTGCTGCTGGCAGGCGTCCACACGGTCTGAGCCCACGCTCAGCTCCTGCAAATCCCAGCTGCCCTGGGGCAGCAGCACCACGGCTGTGCCAACAGAGCTCTGCAAAGCTCCTGGTGATGCTGCAGGGCCGGGTGGGTTATGTGAGAGATGTTAGGCTGGGCCTGATTGAAGGTGAGCACAAGCTTAAGGCCCGTTTACAGATTATGTGGAGTTTATTCCCAAGGGTTCCATGGAGCCCACATCACTTGGTGTTAGCCTGAGGTGAGTTCAGATTCAGGGATAAGTGCACGCTCAGCAAGAGATACCTCCAAGTTCCTTGGATGGAGGATTTAGAGCTGATCTCGAGCTCAGCCTTTCCCTTTATTTGCAGATTTTTACATCTCTGGAACATTTCTGTAGATTTGAATTTCAGAATAGCCTCACACTGGTTTTAGACTAGATTATTTTATTTTTCCAGTCGTAGCATTTTCTGACCTTGTCTTCTCTCGCCACTTGACTGGCATTTTGGAAAGTCTTCTTATGACAGAGATTTCAGAGGACTAATGATCCAGCTGCCAGAGATCCCAATTCCTACGCTGAAAATTCCCAGATACTTTTGTGCATCAACCCCCAGCACTTGGTGCAAGGGAAGGCAGCAGAATTGGGGAGGAGAAAGGTGAAGGCTTGTGTTTCAGGAATTTAAAGAAGGTGCACACTAAGTCCTGGTGTCAGTTAAGGGGAAGCCCGAAAGATTTAGATATGGGACCATCTACATTCGTGAAGATAGACTCTTTCTGGAAGGTGTTGGTTAAACTTATGCTGTCTTCTCCCAGGAGGATTAAATAATGTGTAACTGGTCATTCGGGTAGAGTGACTCATAGTAGGCACCAACTTCACCCTGTGTCACCTCTCAGACAAGAGTACTGACTGTGCAAAGAAGGGGACTGGGAAAAATGCTCACGGATCTTGGAAGATGAGCCTGTGTTTACAAAGCGCTGAACCAGTCCAATTCTTCATATGCTGCTAAAAGCAGAGGGGACTGGGTATTAATTTTTTGGTAATGTTTTTAAAGAGCTCAGCCTTCTCGTACATCAAACCATCCTGAAGTGTTACAAATTATGGCAGACTGTGCATTCCAGAAGTCCCAGTTAATCACAATTCTGTCATCTTTAAAAGCAGCTGTAACACCATATAGTTACAGCCACTTGTTTAGAAATGGTTGAATCTTAAATGAACAGCTTAGGTTAATTTAGGATGACACTGTAGTAGCTGTAACTGAAAATCTCTGCCTGCTACCAGCTAAAAAATGCAGATTAAGGATTGATGTCACAATCTTAAATTATTCCAGCCTGAGGTGGAATAACTTGCTGTCTATCAGGAAGCACAGATGGATAGATAGGAAGAAGCTGTGCAGATACACGAGTTTGTAAACATCTGTCAGCTACTGCAGATACCCAAATACAAGATCTTACACTTCAGGCTGTGTGTGAGTATGTGACATTCAACAGAGGGTTTACATGAAATTCAGTGCAGACAGAAGCAAGTCAACACACTCTGGAAGGTAATAATTAATGAAATCCCCTCCTCCCTGCAGAAAGAGGAGGGATTTAATTCATCAGGCATTGTCAGTGTTGCTGTTGTTAACTGTTCAGCTTCCAGAATTTAATGTAGCCAGCCCTCAGACGAGGCAAAACTGCTCCATCCTGTGAGACTTAGTGCTTTCCTATGAGTGAGTCTACAGTGGCCAGCTGGCATTGCTTCTCCAGCCCTCGTAGGTGCCAGCCCACCCAGGAGCATGGTGTGCCTTAACTGGCCCTGAGTATGATAGTCCTCCCTATAAAAAATTCCAATGCAACTGTAATTTGAAAATAACATGTTCTGCCATGTTAGAATGGATTCTCAGAGGGGAAGATGTTACAATTACTGTTTGAATACCCGCTAGTGCAGGGCAGAGTTGTGCTGTGAACAGCTCATGTGCAGGCCGGAGGGAGTTGAGAGAGGAAAAGAAAGAGGGAAGGAAAGGGAGCTGCAGTGTCACCACCCTCCCACACTTTGCCTGCTCTGATAACACTTTTTCTTGGACTAATGGGATTTCATTATGTGAGGGAGAGGAACATGGTTTTTAAACTCTTTAATATTACAAATCTCAACTGATGTGCTCTTTCTGACGGTTAAATATTTTTAGTTCAGGAATAACAGGTTTCATGGCTTTCATGAAAAATAAAGGTTTTAGTTTTCTTACTTCATCTGGAAATTTTAGCTTTGAACATGGAAACTATCAATGTGAAAGTCAGGCTTTCTAGTAAAATAAATATTTTAAAACAACAGATTAAAGTTTAAGGTATTTAATAATCTTGAGGCATTTAAATCTTCCTCGTGTGATTAGTAAGTGATGATCCGTTTACTGCTATAGGAAGAATTGATGATGAAAGAACTAAGAATTCCAAAGGATATTTAAATTAATAATCACAGCTCCTAAATTAAGAGCAGACTATGTGAATCTGGAGCTATAAAAACCTACCAAATTTTGTATGCTAAACAATGAAAAAGTCTGAATTTTTTACAATTCTGAGTGGAAACAATGAGTGTTATTACCAGATGAATATTAAATTAAAAGTTGTGCATTTTCTTGACAATTCTAAATCCTTTGGAAAGGAGACATACTGCTGTCTCTGGTGTTAATATAATGTTCTTCATGTTAAAATTTGATTAGTTGCAGCAGAGTAAAAGATTCATCCCAACATATGGGAAAGAGAAATGAGTTACAGTACCCGCAGTGATGCAAATGTTCTATTGATAATGTGGCACAGCAAAAACAACCTTTTTAATGGAAGGGCAGTTTCTCTTCCAGCTTCATTGAGAAGAAGTTTTCATAATGAAGGTTATCTTGACCAACAGTTTCCTCCTCCATCCAAGGCTCTGAAGGAGGATTAATTTATTGGAAGAACAGTTCTTTATTCTTGCCAGTTCTGTCAATAGCTCCTTTTGTAAAGAACAAATACGTCAGGAGAAACATTATTGACCCAGACAAAGTAATGCCCTGTGTTTAAGACAACAGAGGCAAGGTCACTGTTTTGAACTAAATATAAAATAGATTATCTGTTCCCCCACCCCTTTCCTTTTCAATGTCTCTTTCCGCTCCTTGAGCCCTTGTTTTGTGCCCGAGTCAGCGGCAGGACCCGGGTCAGCCCCAGCTGTCCCAGCTGCCACAGTACTCGGGTCTGCGCAGGGTCCGTCATTCTCCTAAAGCAAAATGTTTCTATTTCTACTAATAGGATGTTTTCCACCTAGGAAAAAAATCCGTGTGCTTCATCAATTCTGCTTCTGTGCCCCATGGTGTGTCTTGCCACTGAGTTGCTTTGTGATCACCAGTTAGATGATGAGACTCCTGGCAAAGCCGGAGCATTCAGGGAGTGCCGTAGCCTGGCTTTCCCACTCACACCTGTGGGCTAAATACATGCAAGTACCCCCAAACCCCAGCAGCAGCTTCTGATTCCAGTGGAGCTGAATCGGGGATGACATGAGGTCTGAAGGAGGACACTGTGGGCGTCACTTGGAAGAAGGTGTTCTATATTACGTGAAAATAGTAGAGAGGCAAGACAGGGAGTGTCAGTGAGATGAGACGGAATGAAAGCCTGATACCTCTGGTCAAGGAAGAGTTAAAGTCTGGTGCACCACCAGTAACCCAGTGCTGTTTGCTGGGGCAAAGCTCTGATACAAAGTAGGATGAGCCTCCTGCAGGTGAGCATTGGTGCAGGCTCTCTCTCTCAGACAGAAGCTCTTTTCCAGCAGGGTGGTCTCCTTGGCTGCTTTGCAGTGCAGTCTCTCAGGGGGTGTCAGCAGCACTGTAAAGCAAAGAAGGATTTGCAATGCACAGTTTGCTGTAGGCTCATGCAGAAGTAGCACTAGAAATCGGAACTACAGAGTAAAACAAAGCAGCGGTGACCGGTGACCAGTGAGAGAGAGAAACGTGGAAAGCAAAAAAAAGGAAGTTTAAGGCTGTTGTTATGGACTTTTTTGCCCTGCATCCTGTAATTAGGCTAAGTAATTGTCCTCTGCTCATGCAGTAATACACTCCCGACAGCCTCCACAGAGATCTTGGTGTGACAGATAGGTTTGCCCTGATTTTACACATACAACTCATAGTGCTGGGCCAAATACCCTGATTATTCCTCTTTCAGTCTTTGAAAGAAGTGGGATGACTAAGGCACCTGCAAAGACAACATGATAGGATTCCAAATTGTCCACCTCTGCAAGTAATAAACTAATAACTTCAGAACAGGCCTTACTGGCTGTTGCAGAGCTCATGGGCAGGTGTTTGGCCTTGTTCCCACTAGTGCAGAGGAACCACTGGTCCCAACAGTTCCTTTCACCACAGAAGGTATGTCTGGGAGCACTCAGTTCCAGTTTAGCTGAAAGGAATGGGTTGGCCCATGAAGAAAACAATCATGCACATGACTGGGACGAGTACTGCCTAACTCTTGAACAGAGTGGGGGCCCCTATATGGCTGAAGATTTCAGAGAGGGTTCTCTTTCACTAGTCCTTAAGTGTCAGAAGTGGAATTAAAAACATTTGACAGTAGAATCTTGTCAGAGAAAAAGCTCAGAGCGGGAGGGAGGGTTTCACCATTGCCTGTCCTGGTTGGCCAATATCAGAACACACAATTAGTAGTTATTAGGTTACTTGATATTGGCTTTGTTTTTATGAATTAAAACTTTCATTGTATTCCTTGCTTCTTTCAGTGCTGTCAGTACTACTTATTCATAGAGACAAATAAGTGTTTTCCAGGGGAATTTAGGAAATTTTGCTCATCTTCCATATTTAGGCCAAAAACTCCTAAAGTATTTGCTTTGCAGTTGCAAACGTAGAGCTTCTTTGCAGCTTTGAGCTTTGCTTTGCAACTTCTTTGCTTTGCAACTTAGAGCTTCTGGGCTAGAGACCTTAAAGACAATTTCATGAGTTATTTGGTAAAAGTGAAGTTTGAAGAGGTGGTACTTTCCCTCTGGGTCAGCTGGGACCTGAGCATGCCCTGTTCAGGTTAATCATCACACTGAAGGTCTCTCCATGCTTAGCACATTTTTTAAGAAATATGGGCATGTGAGGTGTGGTGCTCAGACAAATTCACAGCTTGAGTGAGTTTGTTTTATTACTTAAAAAAATGTTTCTGTCCTAACAGCTGGCTTTGGTACAAACTACAGAGATGAAAACCTAGAGAGGAATGAATTATAAAAAGTCATTATTCTTCATGTTTGGAAAACAAGCCCCTATTAGTGTTCATGCAGAGGTTTGGAATTGTTTGCATTGGTTCCAAGGCAGCGTGGAACTGTTTTTGTCCTATGAGTAATGGAAAACAGTTTGCCTGATACATTACTGTGAAGTCAAGTGAGGAATTGGCCTTTCCCACGCCAGACCATATGTTCCTAACCTGAAAGCTGAAATTATTTCTGGATCTCTCTGTTCCAGGTGATTTGTAGTGCTAGGATTCATCTTTTTCATTTAGTGAAACATGCTGTTTGACTTCGCCTTGGTCAGTTATTACAGGCTAGTTTGCAATGTGTCAGCTCTCTGGAGACCCCGCTTGTAGCTACTCATTGGCCTAGAAGAAAGGATTTAATGATTTTCTACTTCCTCTGTGTTTGGTTTTAGGGTGTAGATATTTTATAAACGTGAGTCAAACTATTTACTGGTGACATTTTACAAATTTTCACTCTGTTTAATCTCTGAGTAATGTTTTTACGTTTGTAGATGTTGTGGCCTTTGGCATTCTGGACTAATATGTCTCAAGGATGTCTTAGAGCATTTTATCTTTAAATGGATTCTATCATTATTTTTTAATTTCTTTGTACAAAAATTGTGTCAGTCCCTAAAATAAGCCCTATCCTTCCCAGCTGCCCACACCAGAAGTACAGAAGTACAGCAGGATGAGAAGAGGGCTCAGAGGTAGGGTGCTCCATGGGGCGCTGGGTGGGTGCCAGCCAACAAGCAGAGTGAATTGTGCCACTTTTGTTGGGTGCCAACAGAACGTAATTATGTGAGCTGATAGATCTCAGTGCTTTATAAAGCTGATGAAGTGGCTTTATCCCTGCTGTACAGCTCTGGAAAGCAAGTCACAGAAGTAAAGTGAAATGTCTAAACTCGGAGGTTGGGTTTGTAACTGTGGTGGAAATGGTACAGATTTATAGACCTCTTGCTGTAATCACAGTTGCCTTTGTCGAAAGAGGGAGTGTTCCCTACCAGTGCCTGGCAGTGTCACACACCACAGGAAAACAAGAATCTTGAAGAGCAGCCTGGGATGCCTCTGAAACTTGTACAGATCTGGTCACACGTGTACTGATCTCTGGAAATAGTTTCACAATGGGGAAAATCCCTGTAGTAAGCTCCAAAGCCTGTACCTTAAATCTGAGTTCATATTTGGGTTTATTTCAACTTTGTCTTTAGAGCCAAGCTTTGGCATTAATTTTCTTTAACTTTCTTTTGCCTGGTAGTTTTGGTTATGGAAATTTTTGTTTGGACGAATGACACGTGTGATACCATGTTCATATAGGAAATGTCAGTGATTCCAGCAGGGTTAGTAAAGGTTTCATGAATTTTTCCTTCTCAGCACATCACACAGTATAAGAACAGCATTCATGTTCATGTAAACTGCCTGAATTTTCTTTCAGATGATGTCAATCCTAATGAACACCATCATTTTTGAAGACTGCCAATGGTCTGTGTCAAGATCACTGCTTGGACTTACACTTCTCAATGAGAAGCTGAGTGTTCAACAAATTCCACCAAATTCACTCTTCATGTGCCAGAATAGTTAAAACATCAAACAGAGCTGCCTGTTGCCCTTCAAATCGCCCATCTCTTACCTTGGGACCTCGCTCCATTATGCTCACATTAGGAGTGGAGAATAGGTTTCAGCTCACGCACTGTGTAAGTATCTTACTGATTAGTTCGCACAGGTTGAGTGGCTTAATTTTGATGAAAAATCCCCTCAAACTTTTATCCCAACTTTTACACCCGAGCTTGGATCATGCAAGTATATGATTAACCTTTTTCTAATAAATTTTATGTCTTCATATTTCTAGAATCAAGCAGGCATAGAAGTTATGAAAGCTCATTAGGCTTTTAGATAGAAAGATGAAACAAGAATGCTGTGAAAATCACCTCAGAAAAATTGCTTCCTAGAAAAATAGTTAACCAATTTCTTTCTCTGAAAGGTTTCCCAAGAACAACTAGCTTTGGGGGGTATTATCTGAGCACAAGCGCTTAAGTACTGGCATTGATTGCAATTTGGATTGTGCGCGTCTGTGGCAGATTCTAAAAACCAGGAAATACTCTGCAATTTGCCCTTTCAATACAATCTGAAGCTATGAATTTGGATATACCCATCATGTTTCCCTGGTGACTTAATAGAGACAATATTGTCTGAAATGGAAGCCGTCTGAGTAAATGCATGCGTGTTGATCTAAATGTGTGCATTTTTTGTGTGGCAAGCTGTTGTTTCTGAAGATATTGACCTGTTGTCTGTGCCTTTCTGCAGAGCCAGCTCTAACTTTATTCTGAATTGCTTTATCTCCTGGGCAGTCACAAGCCTCGGTGTATAACTGCTTTGGAGAATGAATTGTCTATACAATAAGAGGGCGCTGGAAAAAAATCAGACACTAAGATTAGCAGCAATCGCATACATTAAAATTCAAACTGAAATCCCAGCCATGGAAGGAAACTAATAGAAGAAGAAAATATATCAAGAAGAGAAGCGCTGTCTCATCATTCACCTGTGCTGAAGGATCCAATTTTAGCCATATCCAACAGCACTGTCATTCATCTTCTTGGTGTGTTATTGTGATTTAAATCCAAGCTCTATAAGAGAGAGCAGTTCTTTTAAAATGATTGAGAGGGAATAAGGGCAAATTCAGTGTTTAGGAAAACTTTATGACATCACAATATTATACTTTACAGATGGAAGCAATATTTCCTACTTTGGAAGGAAAACTAATCATTTTCTATCTGCTCTGAGTCACTGCATCATTATAAAAGTGGGAAATAAGTAGTTTTGTGCATTCCCAATCTTGTTCAAGACGACACTTTTGTTTATATAATGCTTCTGATTTATAGCGTTTAAGGATTAGCCTGACTACATATTAATTATGTGGGTTTGATACTTCAATATAAGAAGAAATTAAATATTTCACTTGAAGATAAAACCATGGAGCTGTAAATCTTAAGGAATAAATTTGTGACTGGCAGAATACTCTTTTTACTGAAATTAGACTAGTTCTAATGACTATGGGGTTTGCTTAGCAGACACGGATATGTACAAGCACTTTTACTTACGAACAAGTCTTACATTTCTTTTGGAAGGGTGGAGAACAAGAAATAGGATTTAAAATATTTGTATTGCCCCTATTGCATCAAGGTTATTTGTTTCATGTTCAGAAAAAGTAGGACACGTACTTACAGCTCTAAAAGTCATCTGTGCTTGGCTCATTTCAGTGCAGTGCTGATTTTTATTGAGAATGGCTTCCTTTATTTTAGGTAGGGTCTCTGTCTCTACAGTTCTTGAGATAGCCAGAACACAGTTACCATGTTTTACTGCTTGTTTTCTTCTTCTTTTGTTTTAATGAGATCGTCTTTGCCTATAATTCATTTCAAAGGGAATGCATCGGGTTTACTTAGTGACTCAGAAAAACTGGCATTGATACATGCTTGCACCAGTGGGTTAGTTAGGCCAAAATGGGAATTGTAGCCAGGGTCCACCCTAGCACAGCACTAAGTCTTGTGAGACAGCACCAGCTCAGTATCACTGGGATGGTTGCACGTGGCTCCTGGCGTTGTTTCCCTACTGAAGTGCAGCGGCAGATTTCATTTAAATGCTGGGGCAAGAGTTTGGCAGGAAAACCTGTATCCTGGTAACTGTCTCCTTCTTGCTGTTGTCCTTCAACCAAAGCACAAGGCATTCACCTGGATGGGCTGAGGTGTGTTATTTAAGGCCTTGAGCAACCTGGTGTAGTGGAAGGTGTCCCTGCCCAGCCCCAGATGGGTTGGGACTAGATGATCAATGCTTCTGTGATAGCAGAGAGGCCTCGGAATCTTTAATGGTTCTTAACTGAAGGATGGTCAATTTAGATAATATATAAGGAAAACATTTTTTACATTGAGGGTGGTAAAACACTGACACAGGTTGCCCACAGATGTTCCATCTGTGGAAATATTCAAGGTCAGGCTGGACAAGGCTTTGAGTAACCTGATCTAGTTGAAGATGTCCCTGCTCACTGCAGGGGGTTGGACTGAGTGACTTTTAAAGGTCCCTTCCAACACAAACTCTCCCATAATTCTAAACCCCAGGGCTCAGAACAGCTCCATGGTGTTGATACACGGATGCCATGGGATGCTGTGTTCAGGAATGGTAGGCAGAGATGTTATTCCTTGCTGTTGCTTGAGGGTGCTGTTGATGCTTTCTCTTGTGGGGTTGACTGAAGTTCCTGGAACAGACACTGGACGAGGTCTCAGGGTTGTGGCCTTCAGGTAGCCTGAACTTCTCATTTGTCACTGTGAGACAGGGCTTCTGTGCTGGGCACAGGTCCTTTGCACCTGCTCTCAGGGGATGTTCAGTTTTGGGTTCCTAAGTAGTTTAGGACCCAGCTGTGTGATCAGCTCCTGCCTCTGCTTCCAGTGCTGCTGTGTTGGCAGCAAAGAGTAACACAAAGAAGGGTGTTTCTGGTTTGAGAGGAACTGTGCTGAGGGCACAGAATTTGCCAAGGAGACATTAAAGCAAACACTTCCCATAATCCTGTGGAATTGTCACGGCTTATCTTTAGCGTTACAACTTTACTACATTTTCTTTTATTATCCCACATTTTTGCATGTGTACAGAAGAGCTGTAATTTTGATGGTAATGGTGTGTGTTTATTTTGAGATTTTTTTTAAGGTTTAAATAGGTTTACACCTGTTAAAGGTTTTTAAAAAAATTTGACAAACAAATCCCAGGCTTTCGTGCTTTCTAACACTGTACGACACCCTTCAAGTTACATTAACTTCAAAAGTATACTAAATTTTGCATACTAAAAAGTGATTTTCAATCTACCTTTAACAAGTTCTCTTTTTATACACCTAGAATTTGTGGAAGACGGGCAATATTCCTCTAGACTGCAATATCAGATTTCTCAGAAACCTTGCCAGGTATGTGGGCACAGGTTCATCAGAGTGGTTCATTCTCCTCTGAATAATTGTAAGTGCTTATCCCAGGGATGTGCTTACGCCCAAGGCCATCAGGCTCTGACTGACACGGCCGATGTAATAAAGACTAAATGGGGTTATATGACTTGCTTGGCTGTAGTAGCGGGTTGGTGGAGCACTAGAGGGACCCTCCTGTTCCATATTTCTAAGATAAACCAAAGTTCTTCTCAGGTAATACAGAGTTCTGCTTTAAGTAGTCCATAGACCTGCAAGAATATAATGGGAATAGTAATATAGAAAGGATGGAGATGATGGAGCTTCTCGAGAGCCCACAGCAAAGAACCCAAATTTGCACCATTCTGAAAAGACTTGAAAAGTACTCAAGGATATTCCTGCCACCTCTCCTGGGAGGCTTTCTGTGTTGAAACTGATTAGGGGCCAACACCCACTGCTGATCCCACTCCACTGCAGTCCTGCTGTACAGCTGGTGCCGGTGCAGGTCGGGGGGTCAGTGCCTGGCCCCAGGTTGGGTCAGAGCCCTGCCTGCTGCTGGCCAGGCTCCTCGCCCAGAGGGCACCACGGGACTCGCTCACAACTTCACCAGGTGCATAACTTTGGGGTTAAATTTCCAAACCTCACTTTTAATATTCTCTGCTGTGCTACTGCAGCACTTCAGTGACCTTAGGGCCACCTCGCTGAGCAGCCTGACAGCAAGCATGGAGTTCTGGACCAGGGCTTCAGGAGCCTGATGGAAGGAGTTGAGCAAAACCTTTCGATGAAGAGCAGAGACAGGTAAGTTCATAACATATACGTAAGTCGAAAAAAATAAAAGACAAATGGAAATTTTAACTGGGAAAAATGGTAACATAGGAAGTATTCCAGGTCGCCTTAAACTGCAGTTCCTTTTGAAAGAAAAGATAATACCCTGTCAAAGAATTCATCCCCAAACTTAACAGAGCCCGATCATTTGATAATTATGTGTTTTCCTTGTCAGAAATGTATCTCCTAATTTAATCACAAAGTCAAGCTTTGCCAGACTGCAGCTGCTGCACTTGGAACAACCTGCCTCATTTCAGCAGGTGAACCTCAGAGCTTCCCTTTTCCAACTGAAACCCCTCTAATAAAACCTTTGCTTCAGCCTCCAATGCTGCCATTGCTCTGACAGTGCCTTCTCTTGCTGTGGTTGGGGTCAAAGAACTGCTTGGGAAGTGGCAGAATGAGAAGGGATCCAGTGGGGCCACTTACACATTGTAGATAAATGAGGCAAGGACTATCTTTTTTTCTTAACACCAATCAAAAATTCAGCCAATTTTGCCCTCATTTGAAAAACAGAATAGAAGCCTTCACAAAAGAAATGGCAAGTTCATCTGCACTTCATGATCACACTCACTTTTTTTTTTCCTAGCTAGCTGTGTTTTCTCTTCCATGTACATTATTCAACCAAAGCAGACCTTGAGAGAGAATAGAGACACAGTCTGAGTTCAGACTGGAACTTCCTGGAAAGCTTGGAACAAACTGGAAATGGGCTTGGAGAGAAGCAATGGCTAAAACCATTTAGTGATTTTATTTCTCTAATTTCTTCTCTGTTTGTTAGTGGGAAAATTATGTTGGAATTTTTTTAATCTCAAATAATTTTGCAGTAATTATGGTCTCCATAATTTTTTTCCTATTAAATTCTGGTACTACAGATGTAAGTTTTCCCTATGGTCTGGCTGTGGATGATAGCCAGAGATGGGGGAATGTGGAAGGAAACTCAGAGAAGCACAGAGATCACATTGATGGCACTAATAAATCAGACAGACTTTGTGTAACTTGTACTACAGATCAGCAAAAGACCTGAGGGAAAGGCAGGGGTCCACTGGGAAGGAGGGAAAACGTGCTAAAACAAAATAGAACTGGGCTGACAGTGGTGATCTGTGGCATTCAGTCTCACCTTAGAGCTGTAAATGCCCAGGGGATTAATTTGACTGAATGGTCCTTCAGGATTTAAATTTTAAAAAAAACTATTAAAAACTGAGTAAAATTCATTGTTATAACCTGATAGTTTCTTAGTTCAGTATCTTATATTTATTGAAGGCAAGAAGAGGATGAGAGGACATGGCCCCAAGTTGCACCAAAGGAGATTCAGACATTAGGATATTAGGAAAAAATTCTCCACAGAAAGGCTTGTCAAGCATTGGAAGAGGCAGTCCAGGGTAGTGGCGGAGTCACCATCCCCCAAAGTGTTCAGAAGCTGTGTAGCTGTGGCACTTAAGGACATGGTTTAGTGGTGAATATGATGCTGCTTTGTTGGATTTGGTGATCTTGAAGGGCTTTTCCAACCTTACCAATTCCATGATTCTACGAAGTCCTTAAGACAACATTGTTTTCTGAGAAGGACACTCTTCAGTGTGCGTTTTCTCTGAGCTGCCTTACTCTGAGCACTGCAAACCTGTGGGACAAGACAGGGATCATGGATCATCCAGCCAAGGCTGGGGGGAGCTGAGTGGGGAATCAGCTCTGCTGCCTGTGCTCGCCCTGCTTGGGGCACAGACAGAGGCTGCCATGGCTCCAGCTGCCAGAAAATACTGGATTTGGCAAATGCAAGACTCAAATACCCCTGCATTGAAATGGGAGAGGTCTCAGAGAGCCCTGCAGAGAGCTCTCAGATAGGCAGTGGGGCAGAAGGTGCCTGAGAGCTTTTGTGGAAGTGCAGGTAGGGAGGGATGGGTGTGAGGGGCAGACAGATAACTGGGCTGAAGGAGTAGCTCATCTGTCTCAGCCCCATCCACCTGGGTAACTTGGGGAGATCTCTGGGCCATCACTGTCTCCACAAGCAGTGAGGTGACACGATGGCCCTCTGGCCTCAGCTCTGGGTTTGTAACCCCTCTCAGAGTTATTCTGTGGAACAGGAGGCTCCTTTTAACTGTGATTGTTTAAAATTGGGAAGAAATCAGTTTCCATTAGTAAGGAAATAAGCGCAAACGTAAAAAATTATGAATAAAGAATAAACTGATAATTGCATCCTGTTCCTCCATACACAGCAAGCCCCAGCTCACCACACTGCTGCCAGACATCCCCATGCAGCGGAGGCAGGCAGGGTTATTGCCCCTGATCCTGCAAGAGACCTTTGCTGAGATCCCATCAGTTTTGCAGGCACCTGTCCCCACAGTCCTGTGCAGGAAGGAGCCCTCAGGAGCTGTTCTTGGGGAGACTTTATTAGCTTCGCTGTTGTGAGCCAGCAGAGTCTGACACAGTCACAGCAAAGAGCATGGAGGCAACAAAGAACATTTGAAAACTAAATGCAGAGTGCAGATTTGTCTGGTACTATAAGTCATTTTTGTGTGGTCTTGGGATTGTTTTGGTGTTTAGTTTTCTTTAACAGAGTCACAGAATGGTTTGGGTTGGAAGGGACCTTAAAGATCACTTTATTCCAACCCCCTTGCCATGGGCAGGAACATCTTCCACTAGACCAAACACACAGATGAGATGTGATAAATGGCAATTAAACTGTTCATTTCAGGTGAGGAATAGACCAAGGGAGTAATTCCTATTTGAGCTGCCGTGCAGGCTGTGTGAGTTGTCCTTCAGCCTCAGGTATGATGCCACTGAATGGACTACACCTGCAAGTGGTAAACTGTGGTGGGGCATTTTTGTGTGCTTCTTCTGTGCCAGATGAGTGGTGCTACCACATTTCACCAAGGCAGGTTGAAGTCTGACACCTCTCCTGGGGAAAGAAGGTGGGTCTGGTCAGGGATGGCCTTGATGACCATCTGGACATGTCCCAAAGAGCCCTTTGCTGGAGGCTGGGGAGGAAGGACATGTTCTAAGTCATGTGAGATGGGAAGGTTTCTTGTTGCAGTCATTTCCCATCTGACTTCTAAAATGTGTCCCAAGTCAGTAGGCTGAGTTTATAACCCTGCCCATACTTATATTCTCCTGTTATTTTATAGAACTGGTTTCTGAGGGCACCTAGTGATTCTGTTTGTGAGTCTTCCTCTAGTTTTCTTTCAATTTAATATACATTATAGTTATTATTTTTACCAGTTCTTGCAGTGCAGCTCTGACTCTCAGGTCTCCTTTAACCAAATGTTTGGGGTTTCTTTGTCCCAGGTTCACTCAGAACATGTTGGTCGTGTCCAAAGCTTTGCACAGAGAAGGGGCCTTTGATCCTGGGGGTCTGGATATAATGAGCTGACAAGGACTTCGGAAACAGAGCACTGGCTAATAAACCAACTCTGAAAGTTTTGGGACCCTGTTATACTCTTGGAGAGATTTTTGACCCTTGTGAAAACTTTCTTTAAGATGCCTTTTGCCTTTTTGTATCTCTGGCCTAAATGAAAGGATTTATAATAGTGATAACAATGAAAAACCAGTCTTAGTTTGAAGAATGTTTTCAGCCTTTCTTATCAAAATTTATAATCCTGTTAGTTTATCTTTATGAAACAGCATAGAAACAGTACTTAACCAAAGAACAAAATAAATATGCATTCTTTCTAATCTTGTATCAGTTAATGATTCTCAGTTCTGCATGTAAGTAATACCTCATCAGGTAAAACCTCCAAGCTCACTCGTGAAGACATATTTGTTTGACAATGAGATGAAAGCCAGTACGAGCTTTATAGGACATCTTTTTGAAATAATAAAATTACTAGTTTTTACAAAATGTTATATGTTTCTTTTCAGCGCACATGGTTAATGACAACGTGGACAACAAAGTAGAAGACTAAAAATGAGCAAGAAAATTAAGAATATTACACAGAGTTAAATAAGAGTTGATGGAGTAAGCCTCAGTGAAGTAGTGATGATGTTTTAATTTCACAAGTACACATTTTCCAGGTCTTTGGAAAAGGGGGGGGGGGGGGGGGGAACAGAAGAAAATAAAGTTGTTAAAACACTTTAAAAAGAATGAAGTCTATCCACCACTACAAAAAAAAGAAAGCAGATAGTTACAGAGACCTATGGTGGGGAGCGTGGGGTTTCCTGCCATGGCAGGAGAGGCTGTGCCAGCTGGGGAGATGCAAATGAATTGAAAGAAGATCTAACAAAAATTAGCACTGCTTAAGCAGTAAGTCAATTAGTTTTCAATGTGGAAAAGCTATTACAAACTTGGATTGGGATTGGGTTGGGTTTTTCATTATTTACCTAAGGAAAAAAAAAATGCACGTGTTTTTCATGCTTGCTGATATTTTTTAATTTAGTAATATTTCACCACTGCTTAGATAAGAATGGGAATCATTAGTTGTGGCCAACAGGGAGGAAAAGTTCATACCTGTATTTCTTACAGGGTTTTTCCCGGTCTTTTTCTTTGCAACTGCTACTTTTCTGCACATTTTAGTTTTAGGAACTGCAGCTGCAAGGAAGGTGTTTTGTTCAGCACTTTGCTGTTTATATTTGAACTCAGCTCAAGAAAGTATTTCATTTGCAGCCAAAGCATCTTATTTCCAGGAGTGCTGAGCCCCTGAGAAGTAGTGAGTGGAGGCCACTGGAGAGCTGCAGGTGTGGGGTGTTGATGCTGTGTGCCGGGGCGTGTCACCACTGCAAACACCTATGGGTCACTACAGGTAACTTGCCATTTTGGTCTGGAAAGAAAGCAGGCACCTGTGCTGCTCAGTTGGGTTTTAAAAGCTGCAGAACTGATCTTCCAGAGCCTTGGGGAGGGGCCCTGGCAGTGCTGCCTCCTGTGACAGCTCTGAGGGAAAACGCTGCCGTGGCCTCGCAGCTCCCTGCGTTGGCACCAAAGGCTCAGGTGAGTGGCAGTGAGTTCTGTGACTGCATTGTGTTTGTTAACTGGTTTGTTAACATCATGGCCATGTGCTCCCAAACCAGCCCCTTTTCTGGGTAAATTGGCTGCTTTGCCAAGAGCTGAAGCTTGGCATATGGAAAGGGAGAGGACAGTGTCCCAGAACTCATGCCCAAGCTTCAGGCTTTGCTCTAATACCCAGCTGCAGACTTGCTGGAGCACTCAGACATGTCTCTGAAACACCCCTTCTGACATTCCCTGTTTACAGGTGAGGCCCCAAACAGCATCTTCTAAACTGGGCAAACTGGATGTGTATTTAAAAGAGTGTTTTCACCTTGGTTAACAATGGACAACAGGAACATATTTAGGGTAGCTGGTTGTATAAGTACACTTGCTTTTAGGTTAGGAAAGGGAGAGCAGAGCAAATAGAGAGGTTTATGGCTCCAGGCTCTTTGTTAAGAGTTTACTCTCAGCTCTTTTAAGGGGCTCGGTCACAGTGGGAGCAGCCCAGGCTTTCCCCCGTGTTTACAAAGCACGTGCAATGCCTCACACAGTTTTTGAAAAGATGTAATTACCTTAAGAGCTTTGGAATTTTTTTTCACCTTTAAAAAAAGTGAAAACAGTGGAATGGGAAATGTCAAAGGGAGACGCTGCTCAGAGCCCAAGCGATTTCCTTGCAAGGAACCAATGTGATAATGCAAATGGCTGGGGACTGTAAAGTAGGGCTGATTCTCCCCCAAGTGCATTTTATATCCTCAGAGTGAAAAGCACCAACTGCTGAGGCTGAGGTCAGTGTCTGTCCCTCTGTGAGCAAGAGCAAACCACCCCAGAGCTTCCCACGGGCCAGGCAGGCCAGGGCAGCACTGGGGCAAGCACTGTTTGAATGCCATGGTTTGCTTGCAAAAGGAGGCTCTGAAGAACTCAGCCCCAGAATATGCACACCTTACAGAGTAATTCCTTAGCCTTGTTAATGTTTTATTGCACAATGTGTTTACAGTGACAGCAAACCTTTCAAACTGTGGTGGGATAACACACTTCCTCGCCATATTAAAAAATAATGTTAGTGTAGATTTTATGTACCAGGGTGTAGACTGCTGCTAAGAGGCTGCTTTGACAGCTTTCTTTTTGAGGTTTACAGAAAGCATAATAAAATATGTAAGTTACATTTCTACAAACAAAAACTATAACATAAGTTATTTATAAGCATGAGATACAAATGGTATCATGATAAATAAACCTTAATGGATACCTGTGGCATCCATCCTAATGTAATTTGCCCAGCAAAAGTCATATTTAGTAGGAAAACCTGGCAGCAGCTGTGTGTTGGTATATAAAATAAGAATGAAAGAGGGAAGGAAGTGGTGCTGAAATCCCGGCTGCTTCCCCGGGTGCATCCGCGACCTGCTGTACCTCCCTGCCTTCTCCTTCACCTGGGGCTGGCACTGCTGCTTAGGGGAGACCAGATGTCTCTGCATCTTTCAGGATTTGTCCACAATACCAGGATGTTCCCTGTCGGCTTCACTACAGCCTGATTTTATCAGAGGTGGCAGAAAGAAATCGAGCCCCATCTGCCCATCAGCCTCTGTGCTCCCCTCCCTTACAGCAGTGGCTCTTTCCCCAGCACCTCCCCTGTACCCTCCCCGTCTCCTGTTGCCTCAGCCATTTGTGGAACGGTGCATGGATTCTGAACTAAAATAAAATTTTGACTTTCCTAATATAGCAGTTAAGGTTACCTACCCCACAAAGATGAGCTTTGGAACAGGAATTGAAACTACTAAGGCATGTTCCTCTGTCAGAGACTGCGGCTCCCATGAGCATTGGCTCTGTGAGTGGGGTTTTATGGCTTCCGCCTGCTGGGACACGGAGGACAGAGAGTTTTATCAGTGTCCATGTGCCCAGCCTGTTGGGCTGAGCTCATGGGGCAGGTGTCTTAATCTCCTTCAGGTTGGGATATAGGGAGTGTCCCTTGTTCTGCTGGGGAAAGGGCTGCTGAAGACAGAGCTCTGCTACCCCACCCTCCCCTCTGTCTGTGTGGGGTGAGGCTCTCCCCAGCTGGAGACAGGAGGGGCACAGCCCTCCAAGCCCAAAGGAAGGGGCAGAGGGGAATCACCTTTAGCTCTGCAGCACCAGAGATCTTCCCATCGAAAAAGAGCAGCTGACTTAACCCTTGTGGGCTGACAAAACTGTAGATCTGCTCTGCTGAGCACCAGGAGCTGAGTGCCTGCCCACGGTGCTGCCCCATGAGAGCTCGACCACAGGCTGGCATCCGGGGTCCTGCTCCATCACTGGGATGGGGCAGCCACACCACTGCTCTGTCCTGGGGCCTGTTGGCCACAGTAGTCCCTACCCGGGGGGGCTCAGCCCTGACAGGGAGGACACACAGGGTTTCACAAAGCCCTGCAGAAGGTACAACTGTCAGGACTGCGTCCCCTTCCAGTGCACACACCTCAGTCCTTCCACTGTGTGTCCCTGGCTGGGCACAGCTGGGTATGGGCAGAGCTCAGGCAGCTTCTCGCTGCACGTTTTTGTTGTCCCACTCTTCCTTCCCTTCCCATGCCAGGACACAGAGTACCCATGTCCCTCTCCAGCCTGAACACCAGCGTCACCCACCAGCTCCACAACAGTGCTGCTTCCAGGGCTATGGCTGAAAAGCAACTTGTGTCCTCTGTCATGTTGACTTCCACGTGAATTGTATGTAATCACTCAAAACCATGCTGGGTTCATGCAGGAATAACCACCCAGAAAGGGCTGTGGAGCACAGGACCAGCCTTGCCCACCCCAAGACCTGCTGCCAAAGACAGGAGCTACAGCAGGAACATCACAGTGTCTGCTGCTGCTGTCTTGTGCTGTGAGATATTGCTGTTCTCTGTCACACTGTAGGTAAAAACAAAACGCAAAGCCATGAGTGATGCCCTTGTGGGGTGGCACGTTCCCAAAGTTGCTGGTGCCTCCTGCACCACCAGGGAGCCAGACCAGCTCACAACCCTAAATTCCTTCATATTAAGGGAGGGTCTGTGGACAATAGAGGAGTTTGGTACCTGAGAGTTGACATGGCCTTGTGGAGGCAGTGTGACAGCTCGCGAGGCAGCATGAAGATGCTTCTGAAGACCTGACCTGTAGGTTAAGTGCTGGTCAAACCCCTCTTTCTCCAAGCAATTGCCTTCCAGCTGTTAGGCAGCACCTAGGGTACCATTGCTGGTCCCAGACCCAGATGGAAAGAGCCATGGTAGGCACTGGAGCTTCTAGACCTTGGACATGGAGGTTACAGTGTGCCTGGTATGTGGCCCAGGACATCACAGCTGGAGTGCTGAGGAAGGGACGATGCAAGAGGAGCTGGAATTGCAGAAGTGCAGCTAATTGGATGTACTGAGACAGCTCTCTGGAGCACTGGGAGTCAGACTTGGCTGGACCAAAGCCCCAGCGCAGAAGTTCAGCAGCAATGGAATGTGCTCAGCAATTTCAGGTGTAATCCAGCCTCTTCACTACCTGGGCTCAGTGATGCCCCTGAGCCTGTATTTCCACAGCATTGTTGCAGGCACATTTGATGCTGCCACTCTCCCAGGATGAGCCCAATGTGCATCGCAGGCCTGGGCACCACCATGACCACTCAGCTGTGCCGAGTTGCACCTCTAACCCCCACAGCTGCATCACAAACACAGTGGTTGCAGGCTGTAGGGCTGTTCAAAGCCTATGCACTGGACAGGCTCCAGGCTTTGCGGTGGTGTCTCCTCTCGAGCCAGGCACAGCCTCACAGCCGTGGTGGGTGGGCACAGAGGGTGATTAGCAGTGTTTATGATGTGTTTTTATTATCTCATCCTACAGGAAGCACTTTAAAAGTCAAACAGTGGCATTGGGCACTGCCAGACACATTGAGGAATTCTGCAAGGATACGGGTCCTTTGAGGACTTGGTCCTGCAAGGATGCCCTCCCTACAGTCCTCTGTGTTTTGAGCCCAAAGACATTCCTGGGGCTGAGGAGTGAGTGTGTGCACCACAACCAAACCTGGTGACTGTGGCAGGCTGCAGCACGACCCCCTCTATATCCCCTCCATGGCAGCCAGGCCTGGGAGAAACTCTGGGTTTCAGGGATGAGTGAGACAGATGCTGCATCTCTGTCCCCTGTGACTCCCAGTGACAAACTGGATGGGAGACTCTTCTGCCCAGTGGTGCCAGGGAGGTGGTCACTCCTCTTACACAGCGCTAGTTAATTTTTTTTCCCCTGCTTAACTGTGTCCTTTGCAGGTGGCTGGAGGAGGGCTCTCTGGTCCTGGTCAGTCTTAATGACTCAGCCATGCTCCCTGACAGGCCAAAGGAGCCATGGCCCAGCCTGGCAGTGGGGCTGCACGGAGCTTCTCTCTGCCAGCACCACGGGCTCGGCCCCTTATCTCAGTTAATGTTTGTACAATATGCAGAGTTTTAAAGGAATGACAATGCCCCCTCTCACTCCACAGCAGCCTTCCCACACATTCCCAGAACCCTCCCTTCCCAGCCTCCTCCTGCCTGCATGGCTCATGGCCACCCAACCGGGCACCGTCCCACCAGTGCTGCAGCTGCCCGGGCCCCCTGTGCTGGGCCAGAGGCACCTGCAGCCTGTGATCAGGTGGCACTCACAGGCTGGTCTCCGGGCATGCTGTGTTACACTGTGCCGTGCAAAGGCCATGCTGCGCTGTGCCATTCCGTGCCACTCCACACAAAGGCAATGCCATGCCATGCTGTGCCATGCCAAGGCTATGCTACGCCACACTTTGCTACGGGGTTCCTTACACTCAGCTGCCCCCCTGGGATGGGGAGCTGCGCCTGCCCAGGGGTTCTGCTGCCTCCCCCTGCCTGGCGGGGTCAGCCCTGAGTCGGGTCGGGGTCCCCGATGGCACAGAGTGGCCGAGGTTTGGGCGGTAACGCCCATCTCCGCACCGCGGTCACCCCGCGGGTCTCTGGCCCTGCTGGGGGTCGCAGCACCGCGCCGTGCCAGGAGGACCCGGGGACCCGGCTACGGCCCAGGTCGCGCCGTCGGGGCCGCAGATCCGCTCGCGCCGGGCGGGGACCGGGAGAGAGGGCGCGGAGCCCCGCAAGGAGCCAGGTACCGCGGCATTTGGCAAAGCGGAAGCGGATTTTGGGTTGGAAGCGGTGCCGTGCGGGGCTGTTCGGGGCTCCGCGCGGGGCTCCGCGCGGGGCTCTGCGCGCCCCCAGCCCGCGGAGGGACGAGGAAGACGGGACGAGGCGGCTGCGGGAGAGCTGCATTTAAGGATACCATACGTCCGGGGTTATTAATTATAAAACATAATTAAAGTAAAACTGCAGAACGTCAACATATTAAATTTAAAAGCTAATATTAAAATAGCGTTAATATTTAATAAGGTAGCTGAGCGTTACAGAGCTGTACGCTGATACTCTATATTTAACTGTGTAAAACCAGGAGAGTTTTCCCAAAGAAAAATGTATTGTTTAGCTGATTATCAAAGACTCTGTGATATATTATCCATTTCACAAAAATAATATAGATATCTTTTTAAATATAGTAATAAAAACATACTAGCGCCTTTTAAATATACTATTACTTACCACCCCTTTTCATATTGTACTATCACAGACACTTTGGAATTGGTTTAAAAGCACATCATTCATTATTCAAAGCTCATCTTTGCATATTATTCCAGCTCAAGTCTGCCAGGCTCCCTGTGAAATCGTTCACAAAATTGATAACAGCAGACACACACGCAATAAAAAGATCGCCTTGGGCAGCCCGAGCTCCCATTATGCAGATCGAGCTGCAATTTTCTCTAACAAAGCCTGCCCTGATCCAGGACTGGGTGGCACTTTATTTTTTTCTTTATTTATTTAGCTTCCACGGATTGCCTTTTTTTTTTTTTTTTTTT
>VXAY01005812.1:265173-300384 GCA_013399855.1 Oxyruncus cristatus
GGCACCGGGCCCGTCGCTCCCCGCGGGGTCCGGGCGCGGGCTGAGCGTGTCCCCCGGCAGGCGGCAGACGGCGGAGGAGCGGGAGGCCGAGCGGCAGCAGGCGAGCCGGCTGATGCTGCAGCTGCAGCACGACGCCTTCCAGAAGTCGCTGAACGAGTCGATCCAGCCCGACCCGCTGTGTCTGCACAACTCGTCGCTGTTCGCGCTGCAGAACCTGCAGCCCTGGGAGGAGGAGAGCGCGAAGATCCCCCCGGTCACCTCCCTCGTCTGAGCCCGGCAGCCAGGGCACTCAGCGGACTGGCCCGCGGAGCGCGGCCGGCAGCTCCCCCTGCCCCGGGGCCGCGATTCCCCCCCGACGGGGCAGGGGGCGAGGGCGGCGAGCGGCGCCCACGGGGCTGGGACTGGGACAGACCGGAGCCGGGGCCGGAGCCGCTTCCCCGAGGCTGGCGCGGAGCGGAGCCGCTTGTATATTTGTGTCGATGTTCCACTAGGAAGGGAAATATGTCACTTTTTGTAAGAAGTGTTAATACTTTAATTTATTTATGCATCGAGATTTTGGGCACTACTAATATGGAATTATATAAAACCTCGATTATTTATATCGAAATCTGAACATAGGTATTTTGTGTTGGCTTTGGAACAAAAGGCTATTTTTTTTCGTGTTCTGAGGATAGTGTAAAGAAAAAAATACCTCCCTATCACTTAGCGGAGGGGACTCGGTGGAGCCGGTGATGACTCATTAGCTTAGGAAACCCTATTAAACTGAAAAACGGTAGCTCCCATCTGTCCCAGGTGAAGTTAATGTCAGCTGTAATTTATTCACCGTAGTAATAAGGGCTCCTTCCAGGCACCACACGCCGTTCTGTCCTCACCTTTCCCAGCCGATGAGCTTTAGAGCCCCGAAACAGCAGTCGCTCCCTGTGCCACCGGCTCTCGAGAAAGCGCCTTATGTTTCATAATAAAGAAGATTTGGGGTTGACACAGACCATGTATAATACTTTGTACTTGCCGAGACGTGTAAATAAACGTTTTCTTTACAAACGCCTCTCCTCTCTCTGACTGCCGCCGCGACGGGGGGAGCCGAGCCGAGCCCGCCGGGCCGGGCGCTGCGGGGCGGGCGGCGGAGATGGAGGTGAGAGGCCGGAACGGGGGCGGCGAGAGGACCAGGGAGTGGGCCGGGGGCGTCGGGCGGGCTCGGAGCGGGGCCGGGCCGCTGGTACGCGATGCTGCCGGTCGCTCCCCGCTCCGCCGGTGCTGGGGAGAAGCGTCCAGGAGCTGCCCCAGATTTGGGACACGATCGGCAACGCCGCGTGGGAGCGAGCGGAGGGAGGGGAGCGGGGCCGCGGCTCTGCTGGTGCGGGCCCCGCCGGGCCCCGGGAATTCCCCCCTCGCCGTCCCGGCGCTCCCGCTGGCGGGGCCCGGCGGTTTTCGTTTAGCTGCCTTCGCTGGGCGCACTGCGCCGGCAGCGGGACGGGGCGGCCGTGGCTCCCGGTGCCCGCCCCCAGCACCGGGGTGAGGGGGGATTTTTTAAGAACAGCTTCCCGTAGTTCTCGGGCCCGGATGTCCCGGCCTCCAGCAACAGGGGAAGCTGCAAAACTGACCTTTTTAGAAAGCAGGGCAGGACGAGGCGCGGCCGTGGCCGCGTCCCCGGGAGGGGGGCTGGGTGGCTCTGCCGCTCCCGCGGTCACCGGGAGGCTGCAGGAGCGTAACACCGTTCCCTGGCTCGCCGGTCCCGGTCCCGGCTGCGGCACAGGGAGGTTTAGGGCCGGGCAGCCGCACAGGGCGAGGGATGGAGGAAATATTTCCTTGACCAGTCCTTTCCTTAGTGGGACCAGAGCCCGGGCTCCGGTCGTATCCGGGGTTTGATTTGTCGGGAGGAGGCTGTGGAGGTCCCACGGCAGGGCCAAATCCAGTCACAGCGAGGTGATGGTGCTGAACCGTGCAGCTGCTCGACTAGCGCCGTTCACCAGCCGGAACGTGCGGCCTGAGCTGGAACACCGATCGAGGGAAAGTCTCTGGCAGGGAAGGGAAAAAAAAAACACCAACGGGGAAATCTATACCGGGCGACAAGATGCGGGGGATCGCCGCACTCCAGTCCACTGTCCCCACCAGAGCCCCAGGACTGCCTTGCCCCAGCCCCAACCTGGCCCCATTTGGTGCTTTCGTTATCCCGCCGCGCGGCGATGCCAGAGCTGCCGGCCCTCGGCGTTCCTGTCGGCATCGGCAGTGTATGCCGGGCAGAGAGCGAGAAAACTCCCCGGTATCGTACGCAGAACAGCCCGGAGAAACGCGCGTGTTAGCGAAAACGTGGAAGAGTCAAGCTCTGAAGGGGGATGAAATACAACGGGGACCCACATTCACGTGGGTATTGGTGTTGTGTTCTACCTGTACCCCCGAATATCTGTAACTGTACTGTGTTCAACACATCGTTGTTTTTTAACTGTTCGAGCACCCCGGAACCATTAACTTATGTGTTCCCGATTTCCCTGCAATTTTTCCCAAACTGCTGTAAGCCAGCAGCAGCGTGTTCTCAGAGAGCGAAATGATGCTGCGTTCTGCAGTAACCAGCTTTGTGGCAGGCGACGATCTTGCGCGAAGCACCGTCTGCTTAGAGCCCTGTTACGAACGGCAGTGCCATGGGAGTCTGAACTCGGGGGGGACAGCCCAGGCAGGGCTCGGGGTCCCCTCGCCGCTGCTGCCCGTGGGCAGCAGCGGGCAGCGGGATTGAGCCTCAGGGCACCACAATTTGTCAAAGGACTTCAGAAACCAGAAACAAACTTCCCTTTGAGTCATCAAATAGTGGGACTTGCGTCGTGGGGGCTGCCTTGGGCTTGCTGGTGTCTTTGTTCCCGAGGAGCTGTTCTCGAGGATTTGAGCTGTGCTGAGGATGAGGGAGACAGTCTCCTGCATCCACATCTTGTAAGACAAGAGTGTGCAGGCGGTATGGGGCAATTGATGTGTGTGGTGGTGTTGAAGGGACAGAAGCAGGGATTACCTCCAATTACTCTGTCCAGCTAATCCAGTGTTTACAGGAGCCTCGGGAAAACATCAGTTGGAACAAACACACAGTATTTCCCTCTGGATGAGAGCAGTGTTCTCTGCCAGCCTGGTTCAGGTGTGACAGGGTTGTCTGATGGTCCCTGCTGTGTATATCTGAAGGTCTGTCAACAGAGAGGGACCCCCGTGAGGGCTTGCATGGGCTTCAGACCCCACCAGCTTGAGCCTCTTTGTACCAAAGAATGTAATCCTTGGTACAAAGGAGGGTGTGGGTGCCCTGCAGAGGAGAGGACACCTTTTGGGAGTGGGCTGGCTGTTGTCCTGATCCTGTTGATCGACCTGTCCACATATTGCACTTGGGCTGTGGAGTGGACAACTCGAGTTGAGCAGGTGTTTTACTTCCCAGCTTCTGAAACAGCCTTCCTGCAACATGGGCCCTGGCTAATTGTGGGGGGACATGGTTTTTCTTTCACCCTCCCCCTCATCACATAATGCTCCTTTATCTCCACGGGAGACTCCTTAAAAGACTGCAGTCAGCAGAGGATGAGACCGGTGGAGGGCAGGCAGTGTGAGGGCAGCAGCAGCTCCTGCGGCTGTATTGCAGCACGGCTATTTCACAGGGAGTCATTTGAGTGTAGGCAGTGAAAGTCTTGATGGAGAGATGTGGTCTGAGAGTGCTGAAGATGCTGCACATCCCATCAAGCTGAGTTTTAATCTGTTGATGCTTGATGCCGCTATGAAATTGATGATTCTTAGCTTTTGGACGATCTTTCTGAAGCAGTCTCAAACCTGCAAGTGAAACAGCTCCGTGCATTTGTGCCCTGTAAAGCCTATGTACTCACACTCTCCCCCATTTGGAAGTTTTAAGCCCAGAAAAACTTTCATTTGTTGAACAAGGATGGGAAAATGCAATGAGAGTTAAGGATTATTGAATCATCAATGGAACTTAACTCTGGGCAGGTTGCTTTCCAAACTTTGATGAACCATGTGTGTAAGTGATTTCCCTTCTAGGACCAAGCAGTTGAGTGGGGGGATGCACAGGCAGAGCTCGGCAAAACTGGAGGAACACGGACTGTTTCTTCAGAGCTCCTCATGACTTTGCTTTAAGCCCCAGCCCAAAGCAGCTCCTGTACCAAGCCCGCACACACAACCCCTCTCAGGACAAAAATGGCTCCACAATTTGCCTCTCTCAGCATTATTTTGTGCCCAGGGTATTAGATGTTGCAAAGTAATGCACGGTGATCAGATCTGTATAGGCAATTCTTTCCCTAAATGGCCTTAAAATCAATGGGTTATTAGCTCTCCTCCACTCCATGATGAAAGCCTCGTGCTGTTAAACATGCAAACTACACAATATTCAAAGCCTTGGTTTACAAAAGTGTTTTGCTCAGCCAGGTCATAATTTAGCTCGTTTATAGCTGACATAAATAATACTGAGGTTGATGTCTTGCTCACACCTATGAATTTTCCTTGAAGTATGTATTTCTGCGCTAAAATCATCCCCACTCCTGATGAGTAATAACTTAAGGGCTGTGACTCACCCAGGTGAGCACTTGCTCGTGTAGCTGCTCCCCCTCAGTTGGTAGATTCTCTCCTTACGTGTTGCCTGAGCAAGCTGGACCAGGTAAATGTGGTATTTGCTTCCGTGCAGGTGGGCATTTTTTGGAGGAGAGGTATATACGCCCCCTTTGGTTTCGGTATTTAGGGCATTTCCCTTCAATGCTGTTTTCCTTGCCTCGTCTCTTGAGTCCAGTAAGCTCTGAACTTTTTCCTGACTCAGCAGCAGAATAAATATTTCTACTTGGTGCCCACTTGTTTTTGAGGATCTGAATTTGCCTCCTGGAGGCACCCAGGTGGCTTTGATGTGCAGGGTTATAGTGCAGTTTGTGGCAGTTTGGCACCTATGTGCTTTTCCCGCTTTTTGAGGGGGTCTTTCTGCATTTCTATGCATTTCATATGTCTTAAAAATCTGCTGTTAAGTCAGCAGTATTGGTATTTAGATATATACTCCCATGTATTTAATTTAAGGATAAGAAATAAAATATTCTCCCCAGGTCATTGTGGCAATATGAAACATCTGCCTAAAGGCATCTCTGCATTGTGCATTCAGAAATGTTCATGTGTCCTTTGTAGGATGTTCTCAGAGCTGAAAACATTGGGAATGTGGAGCCTGAGCCCCATGAACTGCTGTTATCATGGAACCACAGAATGGTTTAGGTTGGAAGGGGCATTAAAGCTCATGGACAGGGACACCTTACACTAGACCAGGTTGCTCCAAGCCCTGTCGAACCCATTCTTGGACACTTTGGTGTTAGTGATGTTGGGTGTCCACACACTGTGCTGCACCAAGCAGGGCCTGAGCTAGCTGGGGTGCTGAGTGGGGCAGGATGCAAACACCCTCACATGCCCGGACCTTAGGCCATTTTTCAAAAGAAGAAACTAAAATAAATACTAAACTCTGCCTCTGGGTAGTGGACTCACACAGATCTCCCAGTAACATCTGGAGTATCTATACAGATATCAAGGGTGCTGTGTGGGTCCTTGGTGAATGTTCTAACCCGAGCCTGCAAGTATTTAATTCCTGGAGTCCACTGGAGAGTGTTTCTGCTCCACTGTGGAGCATCTTGCACTTTCACATTAAGAGGCAGTGACCTATTGCCAGCATGTGGGATTTCCTGGATCCTTCACTGCTGCTCTGTCCAGTGGCAAGACCACAGGGATCAGACTCAGCTCCTTCTGTCCCTATGCCAGCCAGTCCCACAAAACCAGCCCTGTGCTCGTACCTGTGCTTCCTCCCAGCTTGAGCCCATTTGCTGGAGTTTGGGAGCAGTGTGTTGGGAGGAAATGGGCACATGGAAGAAAACTGCCCCCTCTCCATCTCTGTCATACATCTGAGCTGCTTGAACAAATCTCTGCACCATTGGGCAGTTCTGGATGTTACCTGTTGGCAGAGAGATTCATTTCACTCCGTGTGTGACCAGCTTCCTTCGTGAACTAATCCAAGTGGGAAGCAGTGCCATGGCAAACTGGTGTGAGCCGTGTGGCCTGGTGAAGGTTCTCAAGCTTAGCAGAAGGTTGGATTGTCTGGTCCATCATCTGTGTACCCAAACCTCCAGCTCCCTATTCAGGTGAATGTGCATTTTCATATACTTCTTACTAGGGACACCAGGCATGATCTCATTGTCTTGGTTTTATTGTCTTTCATCTTTGAAGTTCCAAGTAGCAGCTGGATGGAGGGGATAAAATTCATTACCATGGTTTGCCTACAGTATTACTAGGCTGCTTCAGTCTTTTGAAAATGGAAGGTCATCAACCCCTGCCAGGCTCCTTAAATGACTTAAACTCGATGCCACAGGTGTTCCAGAATGCTCAAATGATCCCATTAATTTGGCATCCAATATATGCTGCATTATACATACCGACTTCCATTGGCACATGCCACATCCAATCCATTAGTTGTGTGCAAATGCACTTAAGTTTTTTATTGCTCTTAGTTTTGTGTCATCAGCAAAGAAAGGTAAAGTTGATCTTCATCTAAATCACTGACATGGATTATTGCAATTGATTACAACGAAGAAAGAGCTTTTCAAGTTTCAAAGTTATGTTGTCTTTTATTTCCCCAAGTAGTAATCTGTACTGTTTAAGTTATTGCACAAGAACCGTCTCAGTAAGAGCTGTCCGTATTACATTCCTCGTTGAGAACATTTGTGTGGTGGGCTGTCATGATTCCCCAGTTCTTTACAGAACGCTGCTTTTATTCCTTTTGGTGGCAGAAAGGCACTTGATGTGCTTCACTCAATCCAGATAGAGAAGGAAGAAAAGGAGCAAGCTGTGTACCTGCTGAAGCTAATGTTTGGGACATTGTGTTTTAACTTATGATTAGAAAATAACTATTTTATTTACAGTTTAATCCACCATTCTTCCCAAGCTTAGCCCCTTAATTGGGCTAGTGTGTTATCTATCTCTGGAAATACTTGACACCCAGGTATCCAGAGAGCAATGCACAAGGGAAGGATGTGGCCCAGCTTCACACCATTTTTTTGACCAGTACAACTGCAAAAAAAAAAAAAAAAAAGAGTGAAACTGCTAATCTGTCTTTCCAAATCACCCCGCTTGCCCTGTGCCAGAACTGCTCTGTGCATGCAGGTGCTGCTTTACAGCTTGATGATCCCCAGCGTTTACGCTGTGCCCTTCTTGGGCAGATACTTGCACCCAGGCTCGTCTTTGCACAGCTTGGGAGTCTTGTTAAAAGTTGTGTGGTTAAAATCAACTCTATATTTGCAAGAGTGATGCCTCAGCTTGAATTTAAGGTGCTGAACTCCCAGGTATTTTCATGAGGCAGTAGGTGCCAACCTGGTTGTGAAAAGACCCTCCGCATTTTCAGGGCAGCGTGGCAGTACCTCGCCTCAGCTTTTCTCCCACACCTTCAGGTCTCTTCAAAACTACACACCTGCCCTAAGGGCAGCAGTTCTTAGAACATGACCCTGAAACATAACTGAAGGACTAATTATTAGTTAATAAAGCTTGTGGTTTATGGACTGGAGTGATAGAAAAGCCTGGCTAGAGTACAGTGCTGTTAAACACCAGGACTGCTGGAACAGTTTGGCTGTTTTAATACAAGCGAGAGGGCCAGCTCTTCAGTTGGTGTAAATCAGCAAAGATCCATTAAGTTCAGTGGATCTCATCTACTTTACATCATCTGAGGACATGACCCTGAGAACTTAATTGGTGGTACAATATAAAGACATTACAGTCTCTTCTCTCGTTCGTCTGCACACGCCGTTCCCATTAATGGTAATGGGACCAGCCTGTAAGGAATACGCAGCCACGGGTGGGTACGGCTGGTGCCAGCCCCATGGCTGGTCCCACCAGGGCTGGTGCTCTGTTAAGCTGCTCTCGGCCTCCAAAGAGCCCATGCTCTCAAGTGAAGTGGGAAAACAAAGCAAAACAGTTAATAATTAAAGAATCCTTCAACTCCCTTGGAGTGGTGGGACAGAGCAAGGGCTCCGAGGGTGCCTGCGTAGGGCTTAGCATGTGCTGTGGTCCTTGCCACGTTGGCATCCTGCCAAGGGGATGTGAGGACAGAGTGAGTGGGAGAGCAACATCTCTCACTCCACTGCTGTGGATAGGTATGGCATGAGCCATGGCGTGAGCTGTGCTTCCCTTGGAAATCTGGAAAATACGGAATTTTGGCACAGCAGAAAATATTTCTAGGTCTGGACAAAAGGTAGCCCAGGAGCAGCCTGGGATGAAGCTTCCTGCCTACAGCCCACAGGCAAAGGCTCCAGGTTGTGCTGTTCTTCCATGCCAGCTCTTCCCCTGTCCCCTCCAAATGTGTGCTCAACTCTGGCTCTGGGGGCAGAGGAGAAGCAGAGAGGATGGGGATGCTTTAACTGTCACAGAGCTAAGACTGGGAGCAGGCAACAGTGCTCCTTCAAGACTGTTTGTCAAGCCCCTTCTGTTATGTCTTTTAGACCCTTGAGGTTGGCATATGGGTAGGCAGGTGGGTGCATCTGCAGGGCGATGTGTAGGAGATGGTTCCTTCACAGACAGTGGAGACCTATCAGTAATTCATCTTGTTTTCATTCTGGCATCTAAAAACTGTCAGAGGAGCTGCAGTCCTGCACGCTGCTTCATGGGTTATCCTAATCTGTGCTCCTGAGCAGAATTTCAAAGTACTTAGTCATGCTTTTCCTGGAGTTTCTTAAAATATTCTTCCTCCTCCTCATGACATTTCTTCTGTGGGCATCCTTTCTCCATGTTCCCTCTACATTCCTGGCTGCAGCATACGTTGCCATCTCTCTGGTCACAGCCTGGTCTTGTGGTCTTTCTGGTCTTGTGCAGCTCCTCAGCTTTTATTTTCAGTCAGTTTTGGCAGCTGCTGAGGCCCCTGCTCCCAAGTTTCCTCTGCTTCCAGCCTTCCTCTCTGCACAGGTGCATGTTTGCTCTCCACTGAGAGCCAAGAGACCTCTCAGCATTTTACTGCTCAAATGGCATCCTAATGTTGCTCTGTCTTCTTTTTGAAGGGTTGCAGAGGAAAAAAAAGTGGGATGTTACATCTTGCCCAGAGAAGCTGAGATGGGTAATTGATTCTGAAAGCAGTTTGCACGGCCGGGGACTCACTTGCTGGAGCTGCCGCATTGCACTGGGGAGCTTTGCCGTTTCGGTGCTCCAGCGGAGCAGCTGTTGTACCCGGCATTGCTTCCAGATTGTCATGGGCTGTGAAGGTTCTCCTGTCCTCAGACTGTTCATCAGGAATGTTTTCAACTTGTATTTGGCCCCTCTATTCAGCAGGAGGCCGACGGCAAGCATGGGGCTGGTGGGGAAGGAGCCTTTTCTGTTCTGAACTGGCACGTCAAGGTTAGTGGTTTCACTTTGAATCTCCATTTTAGAGTCATCAAGCCCAGTGCACACATGCCTCATGCTACTTTTCCATGTGGCAAAAGAAGACTGTCTCTGAGAGCCCAAGCAGGGAAAAAGGCTTTTCCACCCCTCCAAGGCTGAAATAGTTCAGAGTACCTGGAATAAGTGAAGTGCTCAGGATAAAAACATTTGCAGGACCTTTTTTGAGATCTGAAACATGATCATCCTCTAAACCATCAAGGGTAGAAACTGTAGGATTTTAGGGTTTTTTTTCTGCCTTATCATGCTTGTGGCTTTCCTACATTGATCTTTATGCAATTGACTTTCTCTATCTCAATTTCTGCCAAGTGATCATTGGGGAAAGGATGTAGTTCTGCTACATGGAGAGGCTGGAGTAAAATCACTGCCCTCTTTTCACTGCCATACTGAATAAGGCAGAGAAAATAAAGCAGCCTGTGTCCCTTCCTCATGTCAGGACTCTTTTTGAAGCCACAGTCACTTTTGCAAAAATGTTCTTAGATGGATTTTATGACTGTCTACGTGACCGATTCTCAAACTGCTCTGAGGGAGATCCTTCGGGAACAAATCTCCAGTTCCCCCATTCAAGCTTTTCTGTACTGTTCGAGATTCACATGGACAACTGATTTCCCCTGTTCACCCTGCCACACCCAGAGAAGTCTGCGAGGGCAGTTGTCCTCTGCTACCCCACCGAGCAGAGTCTGTCAGCCCTTTATCAGACCCAGGCTTGTGGTCCTACAGCCCAGATGGGACTTCTGTGAGTGGGAACTAAACCAGAGGAAACCATGTTGAAGTGCACAACACAAATCACTGTTCACTAGTTCAGATGAAACAAAGAGACCCTGCCTCAGTCTTGTCCATCTCTGTTTACTTCCGCCCCACTTTCTTTACATTCCAGTCTGCCGCTTTCCAGCTGCAGCTGGAACACCTCACATAGCACTGGCTTCTCTTCTCAATAGTGTTTGTTGCTTTGCTCCTCTTCTCTGGCCAAAGACTGTTCATTCTTCTCACTTAAGATTAACAATGGGTTAAGGCACAGAGGTAGAAATGCACATGAAGTGTGATGCATACTCTGGCCCTGTTGGTTGTGGCAGTGAGTGAAGTGGGAAACCTCTGATGGATTTAGGATCAATGGAGCACAAACTGGTGGGGCTGGAGGGCAGGAACTGATGGAAGTGCAATAAGTGGGAAAGCTGCAGGTGAAGGTCTGTGAGAGGAGATATCCCAGACCTCTGTCCATACACAGAAAGCTAAGGAGGGAGGGAGCCAGGAGTAAAAAAGAAGAGCAAAGCTGGAGGTGGAAGTGATGGGAACATCTGGGAGAGAGCTGGGGAGTGGCTGTGCAGAGCTGCAGTGATAGGGAAGGGACATCAGGATGCATGGAGCAGTGGGAAGGAAGCTCTGCCATGAGGCTCTGCTGGACTTTTAGGTGGAAAAGAAATCTTTTTTGTGTTTAAAACTACACTGCAGTGGGGCTGTATGTGAGCAAGCAACCAGGTATTACCGTAGAAATGGAAATGGTTTGGCATGAGTTCATGCTGAGGGGCAGAGAGAGAGTGCACAGTGCACTGTGCACAGTGTTTTGGGGTTGCACTGGATAGTGAGCACTGGGACAGCTCCATGGTGAAGTCACCAGCCTACTGGGCAAGACAGAAAACGGCAAACATGCTAAAACACGGCAAGAAGGACTCAAAAATCCTACAGCGTGGAGTAAGCAGTGGTCATGGAATAGCTGAAGAAGGTGGGTGAAAGGAAGAGAAATGGGCCCTGAGGAAGCCCAGGCGAATCCCCTCTGAACGACAGGATGCTCTTAGGAGCCAGCGACTCGCAGCGAGCGGCTGGAGCACCCCCGGGCAAACGGGACGCCGGCGGTGCTGCTCGGCGACATCTGTGCTCGGTGACAATAGCACGGCCTGACAAGTTCATTGTAGCTCGGCACGGGGCAGCAGGTGGGAGAGGCAGTGAGTGCAGCCACCTGCTCGGCCGCCTGTGTGTCCTTCCCCCGGGGCTGCCGCGGGGGCTCCGCCGCATCCCAGACCCTGGGAGGGGTGCCCGCTGTGCTGCCCCCAGGTAGGGCGAGGGGTTGACACCCACTGATGGGGTTCATGCTGGAGGGGGTCTCTTAAAGTAGCTGTGGAAGTGTCAAGATTTTACCTTTTATAGATTTCACTTGGTCAGAGAGTAGCTTTTTTCTTTCCTTCTTTCTGTCCTTCTTTCTGTCCTTCTTTCTTTCCTTCTTTCTTTCCTTCTTTCTTTCCTTCTTTCTTTCCTTCTCTTTCTTTCTTTCTTTCTTTCTTTCTTTCTTTCTTTCTTTCTTTCTTTCTTTCTTTCTTTCTTTCTTTCTTTCTTTCTTTCTTTCTTTCTTTCTTTCTTTCTTTCTTTCTTTCTTTCTTTCTTTCTTTCTTTCTTTCTTTCTTTCTTTCTTTCCTTTCTTTTCTTTCTTTTCTTTCTTTTCTTTCTTTCTTTTCTTTCTTTTCTTTCTTTCTAAAAAATTAAATCTCCTTTCAGATAATTTTTGTGTCTGGAATTTAGTGACGTGTCATGGAAGGCTCGAACATGTATGAAAATAGATGAGGCAAAAACAAAGCAGCCAAGCCAAATCCCACACCTGTAACTCTTCCTGAACCCACCAGGCAGTGGGAGAGCTCAGCTGCTCCCAGTGCTTGGCTTGTGCTGCCTGAATGTCATTAGTGTACAATAGGGTTTGATCGGAATTGGCATCGCTCTTGCCAGCGAGTGAATGGGCTGAGAGCGACTGAAGCAGCCGAGGATTCAGTCTCCTGCACCGTGCTTAGTAAGTACTCGTGCAACAGTCAGGTCTGGTTTAGAGGCCAAAGTCAATTCTGAATAACACCAATAAACTCGGGCTGTTCACTCCTAATCAGCCCTGCTGTAGCTCAGGGAGAGCCAAGAGGGAATTTTTTCCCCTCTCTCTGTGTAAGTGCCAGGAACAGCAGGATCTGCCAGATTTGGGGCAGCATGAGGAACTCGCTGTGTCGTGATGTTTGCTATACAAGTCTTTTCTGAGCTGTTCGACGATTCCTCGTATGCTGGGACAGAGCGTTCATAGAGCTGTTCTGAGTTACTGAAAATCTGGCTCACGGGCCCCATTTAACAATCTTGTTGGCTGCCAAATGCTTCAGTGCACGTTTCAGTCTGAGTTTTCATCTTCATAACTGGTGTGTTTAGTTTTCCTGGTTGCGTGTACAAACGCTTTTCTGGACCGACAGCCCCGTGCGGGAGCCGGAGGCGGCGGGGGCGCGGCTCCCGCCGGGCGGTCGGGCAGAGCCGTGTATTTTTGGCTGGCTGGGCTTGCAATGACCACCCCGCCAACCCCCGCCTCGGGCTTTGTGTGCTGCTCAAGTGCTGTAGAGGATCCCCTCGGGCTGTGCTGCACACAGCTGCAGGGAGCAAACGCAGACCCGAACGCACAGATCCCAGTTCTTTGGTGGCGTTAAAATAGCAGGCTTGCTTCTGGTGCGACAGGCAAAATACCCACGAACGGGGAGGGAAAAGAGTAGGTGGAAATAGTGCTGTCGTCACGCAAAAGCCAAGCGCCGCGTTGCTCGTTTTGATGCCAGATATGATACGGCCGAGCTGGTTTCACCGGAACAGCTGCCGGGAACTCAAGGGGATGCAGCACCTTCCGGGGGGACACAGCCTGTCTGTCCATCCTCCTGTCCCCTCTAGTCTCCAGTTTTAAACTGGTCTTAAAAACGATTGCAAGGCTTGCTTCTTCAGCTGTGCTTCGCCAGCTCAACGAGCACAGCATTCGAGTTCTCTAATCAAAAATGCGTTTCCAGATTTCAAGGAATCCCAGGGTTAGAAGTTTTTTTGGTACCAACCTCTGGCGTTTTAAGATGTCCGTTTAGAACAGCAGGAAGATTTAAAGGGGTGTTTAAAAAAATCAGCCTAAGGTATTTGGAGATTTGCTTTTAATTATGAAGAGTAAATTAAAATGTAGTTGTTCCATGGCAAGGTCATCTTAATTCAGCGTCTAATTATACAGGTATTAAATTTCTCCTGAATATAGCCTTATTTGAGCTAATTCGTTTAAAAAGTAATCCAGCCTTGAATGAAATATCCCTAATGATGAAGAATCGATTCAAAATGTAAGTGCTTAATCACAGCCACAGCAAAAATTAATATATTGCACTTTTTTTTTTTTTTTGGGGGCCTGGGTTTATATAATTTTAGCTTCTAGCTCTTGGAACCAGTTTGCTTAATGCTGCTGAGTCCTACATAGCAGATTCAGGTTTACTTCACCTCCTGATTTCTCTTTGTTCAAACTTAACAAAAAAACTGCTCCCATCCTCTTTCTTTACTTTCAGAGAGGTCTCTCCCGCTAAAAATGTGCTTCGCTGGTGGCCAAGGCAAAGTCCAGGAGAAGAGGATGCTCTCAGGAAATCAGTGTGATGCTTTCCTGCTTCTTACATGTTTTGTTGTACAGCTTCAGTTTTTGTGCTGTGGCTCTTCTAGTGGTAGAAATAATCTTCCCAACATCAACACAAAATTAGCAACAGTCTGTTACCAGAATGGCTTGAATTTGTTTTCCCAGGAAATTGTGCAAATGACCTTATTCTTATTTTATCTTGGAATGGTATGTAACCACATCTCACTCCAGAAACTACTGGGGGACAAGCTGGAGGGCTGAGACTCCTCCCAGCAGCTCTGAGAGCATGAAGGAGTCACTTTGGCAATGTGGGATAACGACTGTAGTTAGATCTTGATTATGCTAAAGAGGCCAGGGGTGAAATAATTAAAATATAGATATTTGCTTTCTCCCAAGTTTCAGCGTTAACAGCCCATTCTGCCAAGCAGGGCTTCTTCATGTGTCAAGGATCTTGGATGCTTCAGAGATGGAAAGTCTCAAGGATATTAGTCTCTCTTATTCTCGAGTCACGGGATTAGTCTCAAACCAATTAAATTAGATTTTAATTCTCGAGCTGAGTTTGTTTGCCCGTTCCATGAGCACACACGCTGTCAGGGTAAAGCCTTGTTTGCCTCTATCCTGCCCAGTGCCCTCCGGCGCGGGCCGGGAGGGGGGTCAGACCCCACCGAGATACCTGGGGGGCCGGGGCGCTGCTGCCCAGGGCCAGGCGGGGATGCGGCACCGCAGCGGGACCCCCCAAATAACGCCTGCACTGCCGCTCCGTCAAAGGGGCTCTTGTCCTGCCTGGCCAAAATTTATTGGTGGGAGGGCTGAAAATTGATGGCTCTGAAAGCTGCATTGTAGGGGGCTCTGTCGCCGGGAAAGGGGCATGTTAATGGGGTATTGTGCGGGCCGCCCCGAGCCTTGGATGCGCTGCCGGCCGTGAAAAGTTCGAAGGAGAAGCCTTTTTCCGCCGGCGCTTCCTCCGCTGATTTACGGCTGCTCCCCTGCGCTCGGAAGTGCTGCGACATTCCCCAGTAAATAGGGATGTATGAACGATTTTCTCTCCTTCCTTTCCCTCCTCTTATCTGCTCTTCCCAAATATGTAAACTCTGAGCGGGCTTTATTCTTCTTCAATGATCATTCAATTGTCTCCAGACTATATCTTTTGGTAAATTTATTGCTGGCTATTTAAAAAAAAAAACAAAACACCCTCAAATGCATTTTGCATATTAACACGTAACTCTTGTTCCTGTGTGCTCAGTTTGGAAATAGTAGGATTGCTTTTATAAAGAAAAAAATGGCAAATAAAATTGGCCTCAGCACCGTTGCTTTGCAATTCTTATGAACAGTAAAGTGCCTCTTACAGTCATTGATGTTAAAAGCTATTTCTAAATTATGGTGCCATTTATTATCTCTAGTGTCCAAAGTAAGTTTAAATGATGCTTATAATTCATGTTTTACCAAATTTCCTTTTCCCCCTGAGGATACCTCTGATTAACTTATGCACATTTAAGCGCTTTTTAAATTCTTCTTTTATTGCCATTATGCTCTGAAAATCTCAGCGATTCTCAAAAATGGGTAATAAACTTGAGATAAAATGCTGCAGTTTTAGATCAATGCTGACATATCACTGTGGTGATTTCTTCAGAGCTAAAGTGATAATGCTTCATATTTACAGAATATATACTAGGTTATTACTACAGTATTACCATTTTGTTCTAAGATGAAATGAGTAATTTACCAATTTATTAAACAGTTACATTTAAGTATTGCTTAGGACATTACCACACCAATCTGTTTACTTAGCTTGAAGAGTTACCATTAAGAAACCCTGTTTATTTAGGTAAAATTTGTAATGCTTGTCCCCTTCATTAAGAAACTTATTTTTCTGCAAGCCTAATTGCCTGGAAATGAGTTTCTCCTTATTTACTGTGGTGAATTTTGCTAAGCCAGCTAAAAATGTCACCCTCACAAGAAATGCTGGAGAAATTAATAATACATACATGGAACAGTTTTAATTAGTATAATACCAAATGTTAATAAAAGATTTATGATTCAGTTAAAGGTTCTAACGATCACAACAGGAAAAGGGTTGAAATGTGGCGGTGGCAATCTGTTAAAAACAAACAAATGCTGCCAAACTCTCCAAACTGAGCACAGAGGAGATGTTTTTTCCCTTTTCCTGTCCTTATGTGAGTCCTGGCTCAATGATCTGTAAGGTCAGGTTCTGACCCCATGGAAACCAGCGTAAATCCAGAATGGCAAGGAAATAGCCGAGGGGGTTATCCTGGTGTGATGGGAGGGGAGAAGCCCAGTGCAGTGGAAGAGGCTGCATTTGACTCAGCTGGTGCTGTCAGGGTGGGAGCAGCCAGTTCCTGCCTGGGAAACCCAAACCCCAGCCAGCCCCAAACAGGTTTAGCAGAGCTTCAGCATGGCTGGCACAACCTTAGAGCCCAGTTCTAGGAAATAGTCCATGTTTTACGTAGCTCAGAAGGCCAGCAGTGGAGGATGGACATAGAACCACCTTGGCTCCAGCCAAATGTAAAAGTAATATGCAGTGAATGAATTTCCAGAGGTTATGTCCTCTAGAGGAGCACATCAAATAGCATCTCAAGACCCAGATATCTCAGGTGTCCTTTGCAGCTCTGCCTCAGGTTGCACAGAGACAGCCCCTGCTGAAAGCTGAGCCTGTGGCCGGACAGAAGTAAAGACAAAGTCTCTGCAGAGCTGGGCTGGTGAGGGTTGGTGAGGGAAGGCATCACATTCTCCATCTCAGGTCTTTGAATGCTGGAATGAGGTTTTTAAGAGAGACACCTCTGTAGCTGCATGGGTGGTATGGCAGGGGAAGGCAGTGTGTGGGGGTACACTGAGGGACATCGGACACTACTGAGGCCTGCTCTGAGGGTCTTTAGTCAGATGAGGTAAATTAAGATCTTGCCTTAAACTCCTTGGAATGTACCTGGCTGGGCATCTCACTGGTGTCTTCAAGATGAAACCCTGAAATACGGTGCTGAAAACATGAACGGTAAGATTCAGAGCAGAAATGGATATTGCTTGCTTGGGAGATTTTGGGATAGGCACAAATGCTGTGATCTTTATTGTGTTCTCAGATGTTGTCTGGATTTGACTCACAGCAGCACTGACAGCAGTGGGCTTCTCTCTTCTGGCATAGTTTGGGGATACTCAAAGCAAGTATCAGAAGCCAGTCTTATCCCACATCCCATTACGATGCTCAAGCTCAGATTGCACGTGCTGGATCTCACTCCCTGCCAGGATCCATTAGGAGCAAGGTGCCATGGCACTGCACTGTGCACAGGTAACGGGTTATCCAGGGATGAACCAGGATAAGCCAGCAGCGTGACTGATTTGAGGGGCAGCAAGCGCAGAGATGAGCTGTGGATGAGCTTTCCCAGCAGGTTTGCTCCAGATGAAGGCCTGCCACTGGAGGATGAATATGTTGGAAATGTAGGATGAATGCTTTGCTGCAGGGCTGTGTTTCTTTGCTGCATTGGATGAGGACAGTACTCCAGAACAAATAACTGATGGGAAAGTTTGTGTCCGCAATGAGAATAGATGCCTCATACCGGCTACAACCTACAGCTTTTGCAGCAGTGAATGGTTTGTAGTAAACCAGGAGCACTTTGTCATTTCCTTTCACCAGGGTGCTGGGCTGGGCACAGCTCAGGGAGGTGCTGGTGACCTCCTCTTGTTCTTCAGTGGTAAAACTCTTCCTTGCTCAGGGGGCAAAGCCCTTCATCTTGGCATTCACGATGCTGGAGTGGATGCACACTATGTTCTGGAGCTGTTTCCTTTTTTAAAATTCCTCTTAGGAAGCTCTCTCTAAAAAAACTGAACGGGATTCCCAAGCTGAGTCTCTGGTGCCACCTGCCCAGTGCCCTGCCTAGGGAGGTACTTGCTCTGTTCTGGAGAACAAAGGAATGTCAGAGATTTACTGAATTGTCTGGGCAATACGGAGAGTTTATTCATTCCTAAACTTCAGAATGTGACTTTCCTTATTTGTTCTTTCCCAGGTCAGAAAAGGAAACATGATACTTATTCTTGCTAATGTAATAATATTGATTAAGTCATAAAGCACATATAAATACATATTGACTCATATTACATTCAAGTATCTATCACTTACTACTTGTTCCTCAATAACACTATAGTTATGTAAAAAAAATTGCACTAAAATTGGCATTACCTCAAGGATAGTAGGGTCTGCCATCACTATTAATATTATTTTTTGACAAAAAAAGCTTTGAAGAGGATGCAAGTATGAAAAATGGAAAACCACCTCCCTTTTTCATCAGTGATCAGATATTTCTGGCTGTACCAATCATTCAGGCACAGGTCCTGACCTCTGCTTATCAGGTCAGTACTTCAGTTGTGTTGGAAAACTCTGTTGTGGGTGAGGTCCTGAGCAGTGGGATGAGAGGATGAGTATCTTCAGCACCAGCACATCCACTGCAGAGCTGGGAGCTGCTGCAGTCCGTGGCTGGAAGGGAAGGGCAGGTGTTGGTGGCAGCCTGCTTGGCTGGGTGTTGGAGCACAGTGGGCAGCTGCCTGCCCACAGCTGTGTTTGCATCTCATCTGCTCCCACTAAACTGATGTTTAAATGCTAAAGTCAATATTCAGACCCTCACAATCCCCACTTAATTCTAGAGGTTCCTCCCACTTCACCCTGCTTTCTGCCTCCCAAGTCTCTCAAGCGCCAAGACTTTGCCAGGTTTCAAACGTTATCACAGAGAGTTACGTGTACTCTGGTAGTGTGCAGCAGGCATTCAGCTGCATCCATGGGTGGCAGGGTGGCCCCTCACCTGGGATCTGTTGGGTGCTCAGTGCCTGTGTCCCAAAAAAGCTGATTGGATCTTGCACGTCTGCAGATGTGGTGGGCACAGAGCAAGGACTTCCCGTGTTGACCAGATGAAGGCACTGGCTGTATAAGGCAGGGAGGGCTGGCTTGGGGCATACCTTAGAAAATAGGGTCAATTTTCTGCTGTAATTTTAGTAGAGGAGGGACTTCGATCTGGGTCTTTGTCATCCTAAGGACAGGATCACTTTACTGTTTTGAGTGAGAAAGAACTCATGTGGTTCACAAACCTGGGAGCAGGAAGAGCAGCCACAGCCATCCCTCTGGTAGGAACAGGTTCCTCTCTCCAGTGAGGACCCAAGAGCTTTGGTGCTCTCAGCTTCTGTCTTGATATATTGGATTTTGTCTCCTGGTCTTAGAAGTTGAGCTTTTTCTCCCGATATAACCTGGGAGTGAAATGCACAAGGTGTTGGACAGCCAGCCCATTAACCTTGCCTAGTGAGGATGTTAATATACAAAAGAGAGGGTGATTGACATACAAAAATGCGACACCTGTGACAAGGAACAAGGGTGGACAAGGAACAAGTGTGTACAACACCACACACCTTTCTTCTCACAAGGCTGAAAGTCTGCCTCCCCCACCCCTGGCAATGACATGTGGTGGTATAGAATAACCTCCAAGTCCAGGCCAAAACTAGGACAGGAGGATAAACTTCATTTCTGGGAGTGCGAGTAGGGCAGAAGTTGCAGGAAGGACACGCTGCTCCTTGATGAGGAAAATCAAGCATCTTTGGACTTCGGGGCTGGGCAAGGTGGCTCTGTTGAACACACCAGAATCATAAGAAACTGGGTGTACCCAGTCTCCAGGAATGCTCAGGAGCTTCTGTGGCTGCTCCAGAGGAGGAACGTGGCCATGGCAAGGGTGTGAGCAGGGGGTGTGCGGAATGGGCTGTGCTGCCTTGCCTCCTCTGCTCTGCAAAGACTCCAGGACCTGGAATTGTGCTCCAGGTTGATTGTGCAGAGATGTAAGGATTTCTGTTAGGTTTAAGAAGCTTGGTCTGTGTGAGGAGTTGGCTGCTGCTTCACACAACCCGCGAGGCTGCCTGAACGTGAGCTGCCTTCTCACGTACAGCCCTAAATGAACGAAACCAGAAGAGAATTTTTTTTAATACTCGTATTTCTCTTTTGTGGAATGTGTTTAGCCTTTTCTCTGCAAAGAAAAAAATCCAGCAAAATACTATCCACATGGCTATTTTATGCTTCTGCTTCTCTTTTCTCCTCTTTATAATTAGCCTAATATGATATCTGATCCCTGCTCTTTTTAGTGTTTGTGTGCCAGTCTGACAGCACTAGTGCTGTTATTTCTTAGATAAGTTAATCACTTCTTAATGACTGGACAAGGTATCTTTATTTAACTGCATAAAGAGATTTAACTTTTCCCGTTAAGATGTGACCGCTGGTTTATGTTTTGTTAATGACATGTAATGTTGGTGTAAGGCTCAGGTGGTACACATGTAGCAAAGCAGGCTTAGACATCTGGTTTTAGAGGCTGTGAAAGAGGCAGGGAGAGGAGGAACTTATTCTCTGTTAATCTGAATTTATTTGGAAAGCCCAATTGTAAGCCTGGCTAGTTGCTGGTTCACAGCCCAGCGTGTGGTCACAAGCCAGTGCTTCAAAATCAAAGGTGGTCGAAGTCACGTCACCTCCCTCATGCTTATGGTTGAACACATACAGAAGTACTTATTTGTATGATTATTTCAAATGCCTGCTGAAAGATTATTATAAAGAAGATAAACACATTCCTAAAATGTGCAAGCAGCAGGAGCAGTGCTCAGTGAGATCCATGTGCACATTTCCTTGTCAACCTGTCACCCACTCTAGCACGGTGCTCACAGGAGCAGGGCTGTCTGTGCCAGGCTGGTGGAAGCTAGAGGATCACTGCTGGTAGCAGGCTTTGGGACAAGAGAACTGAATTTAAAAGCTTGTTCCTCTGTGCCCTGAGATAATGGATCCAGACACAGAATGTTCACCCTGTCATGCAAAAATGTGCTTTCTGGGCAAGGTTTACTCTGTGTAAAAATAAAAGAGGAGGATGAGGCCAGCAAGATCAAATCAGAGCATCTGAGCTCTGAGAAGTTACTAGAGATTTGGCCAGGAACAAAGCTTCCAGCACCTCTGAGCTCAGAATTGGTGAATCCTCCTGCTCCAGTTCCACAAGACTGCAGATGCCAAGCGGGCCTGGTGTTTGAATTGGTTTTATCTATCAACTCCCCATGCACATTTGTTATTAATTCTGGATGCAACCCCGAGCTCAATGGGCTGCTCTGAGGCTGTTTTTTTCTACCATAATTTAGAGAAAAGCTTTTGGAAGGAAGCAGAAAAATGAGGTGTTCCAACGCCAAGCCCATGGGTGACAGTGCCTTCCTGGGGCTGGCTTGTCTTCTGGGGCAGAAGGACAAGTCCTCAGGTGGAAGCCAGGACCTTTAAAGCATCTGAAACTGTTCTGCCAAAACTGAAGGCAGCAGAATCTTTTCCCTTCTTTATTTGAAAGTTTTGCCCCTAATATTTATGAGTGTCTAAAAGTGTTTGTCAGGGAATCTGTATTCCTGCCTGACAGGGAAAAGGCCAGGTCAGTCCTTGGAGTTTTAATTTTACTGGCTGACTCCAATGTCAGTCTTATCAATGATATCTTTTCTTCCCCAGTAGCATATTCTAATAAGAAACTAAATCACAAAGACAAAAAGCTTTTGGCATCTCCATTTTGTTGGCTCCTACCTCCGTCTGCAGCATGTTTACCAGAAAACATTTATCACTGGAGCACAATGCAATAAGGAAAGAGGTGATCAGAACATCTTTGAAAGCGGGGTCCTGCTGGCCAGGGTACTCTCTGCTCTGCTCCACAGCCTGGTACTCGGGATCAAATATGGATCAGCACTCAGACCATCCCCTGGAGCCTCCAGTCTGGACAGCGGGCAAAGAGGAGCAGCTGGAGACTCACTTCAGAGGAGTGAGGGAATCATCTGACTGTGTGCAGGCAGGTTGTGTAAGTATGGAGCAGATGTGGGGTTTCTTGTTGGATTGTAAGGATTTTGCACCTGGAGCAGTGTGGGTGCTAGAGTGTGAGCAATGGGAAATGCAGCGCATTTCAGAAATACAAAAATAGATGGTGGCTGAACCCTGCTGGGGGCACAGGACTGCAGTGACAAAGGAGAAAAAAAATATCTGGTAGTGTTGTGTACTGTAAAGAGCTCTTCAAACCCAACAAAATGGGGTATCTTATGATGTTTTTAGGCTGCACTGTTGCAAAGCTGTGAGCAGGGCTGGGACAGCCCTGTCAGCCCTTGTCAAACCCTGTCCCCCTGACTGCCTGGATGTCAGGAGCGTTAATACCCTCTTTGGAGATCGGAGAATGGGGGTAGCAAGAGGTCAAGTGGCTTCATTAGGCCCCGGAGGATTTCGCTGTGGGAGCCGAACGCCGCGCCGCGGGAGGGCTTTGTCCGGCGAGCGGGGCTTCAAAGGGCCGGCCCTGTAAATCCTCACACGCTTTGATGTCCCACTTGAACTTGCAGTTAACTCTGTCCCTCACCGTTTTGGCTGCTGGTGCGGCCGGTGTTGAGGGTTTCTGACAGGGCTCTGCGGGCTCTGAGGGTGGCTTCAACACCCTTGCCATGGGAGGGGCTCTGCCAAGAGAACCACCACTGGTCACGGAGGGATTCAGCGCCCTCCCAAATCCCCCAGAGAAGCAAGGAGCAAGAGGCATCTCTGGGCAATTCTGGCATCAACTGCAATAGTAATAACAATTAGCAATTATGCAGAGTTATACGCCTTTGGTGCCTATTACAGGCATCAACTAGGAGTTCTGTTTCTGTTTCCTACTTGTAGCTGGCCTGATCTCGCATTTTAATGGCAGATGCTCTGAGATAATTAGAGCCACTGCAGATAATCCTGGGGGTGGTTTGCTGCCGCGTGCAGCGTGGCCAGTCAACCTTCCCAGCCCTCCAGTAAGGGCCAAGTCTTCGATGGTTGAAATCCATGTGCCATACAGTGTGTATTTTGGAGAAGGAGGGGAAAGAAAGGGAAATGGGTTTTGCTGCCCACAGCAGAGTTGTCCTGGGATCCATCTCTGGGTGATGGGATCAGGTGCCCCACGAGCTGTGGGGTCTGCGGGTGTCAGCACTACTGTCTCCTTACCTGGTGTGCTCTCTGGAGTCAGAGCTGCCAGAAACAAACTTGGAAATGATGGCTGGGAGGCTGTGAAGGCTCCCGCCAGGCTCTGCGGGCCTGCAGTGCTCCCTCCCCGCCGGCGCCGTGGAGCAAACACGCCTTTGCCGCGGAGATGAAATGCAGAACTGTGCTTCAGCTTCCCCTCCCTGCCTCCAGTTCCCCGAGAAAAAAAATGGTTAATGTAATATTACATCAGATTGGACTCTGAGGAGCAGAAAGCCAATTTTGGGGGAATGTGAGCCAACTTACATTTAACTGGGATGCTGATATTTACTGTTGCAGTGATCCGGGTATGTAGCATGGGTGAAGTCACTGGCTGGGGATTCAAAGTCCAATTAGGCAGTGTTAATAGAGGAGGCAGTGATGCTTCATTGAGAGAAATTACTAAAATTGTACTTTCAGGACAGTCAATTAGCTGTGTTTTGACAAAGCAACAAAAAGATGAAACTGAAGCCCTTGGAAAAAAGAATTGAGAGAATTCAGAGGGAACATGTCTGTTTGGGGAATCCTAATATTTTTTGTTGAAATCATTAAGTGAAATTAAATACTATTTTAAACCAAAGGGATAGAATATCTAATTAAGATAGAAAAAAGGTTTGGGGAAGGGTATTGTTGAGGGGATTAGAGAAATGGTTTACAATTCATGTTGACTGAGGCGGGGCCCCCTGGATATATTAGATATATTAGTAACAGGGGTAGGAAAAATCTCTCGGCAAGCAGATCTGAAGGTTAGGAAGGGTTTCTTTAGGGTGACTCCAAGGCTCCCAGACTCCAGAGTGAAGTGTGGGAATAAAGCCAGGGAAATTGTGGATATCGAGGACGAGGTGTGTTTCTGGAGCTGCGCTGGGGCTCCCACATGGTCCTGGTGCTGGTGTGGGAGTTGCTCCAGCAGCAAAGGGGCTGCAGGACCTGCACAGCCTTGGGATGGCGAAGAAGCAAGAGGGAGGAGGATCTGGGGGAGTCCAGGGTACCCTGGATGCTGGGAGCAGGGGTAATCCTGCCACGGGGTAGTGCGGACAGTGGGCCCCATGGGCACAGCCTGTGTCCCAGGTAGCTGTGGAATGCTGCAGGAGCCCATCCCTGAGCCCTGGCTGAGCTGGACAACACGTAGAAGGAGCTTGAGTGGCTTCATGTGCTCACTCTTGATCTGGTTGTGTTTCTTCTAAGACCTACATCTCCGTTTTGCCATTTTGTTTCCAGAGGCTGATCTTTGACTGGTTGTTCCTCCAGAACATAGGACAGGGTGATGGGCTGGGGGCCCCTCCCAGCCATTGCCATGAAGGTTTGTAAGACCTTGTCGCCATCAATCCCAGCACACAGAGAGGGCTTGCCCTGCCCTCAGGTGGGCACAAGCTGCCCCGGAAAGGGCAGGAGGTTTGTCTGGCAATTCCTCTGTAACCTGGGATGATTTCCCTGTGTTTTGCAGTTAGGGCTCCGGAGGCTCCCACTCATAACACACAGCTCCAGTAAAGCTCTTCCGCCCACAGGTCTCTCCTAAAGAACTCCATTTTTGACCGATATCATCATATTGCTTAATTCATTTGATATACAGAGACAGTTAGTGAAATATGCATGCTATATTATATTAAAGAGAAATGTAACCTTCAATTGGTATCTGATGTGCACTTTGCAATAACTGCTATTAGTTGTCTATAAAACTCCTGGACATCATTTGATTTTATTACCATTATATTATTTTACTTGAGAACATATAGGAGGAGTGGTGATTGCAGGTCTTCAAGTGCTTACTGGGAAATATTTAACACAGAATGTTTTATTTATTAGCATAAAGAGACACAATGGATTGTTGGTGATTAAAGTGATGATACTGCTGCCATACTTGTCAAAAATATAGACCTAATTCAATAGAAAGGCGACAGTCAGTCTCCATGTTGATCTATGCTACAGCAAACTGCCTCTGAAAGCAGTACAAAGCCTGAATTGGCCTCTTAATTTTATGCTCTAGGGCATAGTATAAAAAAGGGAATTCTTTCTAAGTGCCTGTAATTGCATGTTACCAGAACCTAAAATATAAGTCAAATTTTTGAAATTGTAAGTGTTAAGTTTTCCATTTCAGTTCCTTTCCCTCCTCCTCCAAAAATACCCCATCAAAATAAAAGAGCTTTAAAATGCCTCACTGTCCCACATCATTAATAAAATATACAGCATAGTCAGCCTTTAATTGCAAATGTACATTTTGAAAGAAAATACTTTTAAAAAAAATAACTCATTTTCTCTCTCTCCCTGGCATCGAGCGCCGGAACTGGGATCCGCTCACCCTGCTGCACATTCCACCCTCTGCTTTGCAGTGACCTGTTTCAAACAAGAGCCACCTCCTGCCTGACTCAGGACTGCTTGGATGGGCTGGAATACTGTTTCCCCCCCTTAGCTGGGGAAGGCTGTGAATTAGGTAAGTCGTGCAGGTCAGCTGGGCCTTGCTAAGCCCAGTGTATATCAAGAGGAGGGTGGCAGCCCCACAGCCCCCTGGATGGGTTTGGGGTCACCCTCCCCAGGCTGGGGCTCCTGCCACCTTCCAGAGGTTCAGTTAGAGCAGTGATGCCAGAGAGGTGGGTCAGCAAGTTCAAACCACTCAGGTGGAGCAGTTTTCCACTGGGAGCCCGGAGCTGAAAGGGATTGTGTCCTTCCTTTGCCCTGTGATAAAATGGGATCAGCTTCGCACACACACGAATCAGCATTTGCCTTGAAAAAAATCAGTGTATCCCTCCTGCCACCCTCCTTGCGTGGATTTGTGTTTACAACTTCACTCCTCTGAACAGGCAGCAGAAAAAAAAAAAAGAAAGATTAACGATTTTGTACACTTGATGGCTTCATTGGACAGGCAATAAATCAATACAATTGAATTGGAGCAGATAGTGTTCAAATGCTATTATCCATGTCTCTGCTACTGAGCTGGGATCCTCGGAATGACTTACAGGGGTCTCTCCAGCTTCAGGATTCCCTTCCCTAGGAAACCTGCAGGATTCAGCCCACTCCAGGGCTCACCCAAACCCACTGTGCAGCCCTGCACTTTGCTGCAGATTTGATCCTTTCTGCATTTGTTACCCAAACCTCATCATTTCTGGTTTACTGTTACATGGTTCTGTTGCTGGAGTGCAAGCATCTTAATCATCTTAAATGCTAATGCTGGTGACAATATGAGACACTGTGCTCATAATGATGGAGGAGAAATCTGCTGGCAGAGCCAAGGGTGGCAATGCAATGTGCTTCAGGAAGTGTTTCCAGGGCTGGAAGCAGAGACTTTGGAGAGCTCATCTGGTCCTGTGTGTATTTGCTTTTGCTTTCTTGCAGCAAGATCACCAGTGAAGGTTCAGCTGCCACAGCCCCTGGAATCATGGCCATTTATTTGTTTGGGGCTGCTTGGAGAGCACAGGGATTTCACCCAAAAGAATGTCCTGGTGCTCCCTGCCTGATTCAGGTGTCTGTATTTCCATAGCTTCCCAAGATATATGATGGCACTGTGAAGTTTGTGTTTTTGCAGAAAAGAAGAGTCATCTGTAACAGCTTAAGATACCCAAGAGGTCAGATTTAATCCTGATTAAATAGTCCTGACTCCAGCATGGTTGCTGCTAAGTTACACCTTCATAAAAACAAGGTAAATTAAGCCAAAACCTGAACACTTCAAGGGCTGAACCCGAGTTCAAGACTTCAACAATGTTTTCTTGGCAAAATATTCTTTTTCTCTAATACAGGGTTCAGTGTTTTGAAATCACCATTACGTGGGGGTATAAAGGTTGAGTTCTGAGTTTACAGTGCAATCCCCACTCCTGCCATCCTGGAGCGCGTCCCGGCCCCGATTTTGGATGTTTTCCCTTCGACATCTGTAATTCCAGAGCTCCCTCTGGTGCCCAGACAGCTCCAACGCACCGCTCTGGCCTCTTCCCTGACCAAGTCTCTTGCTCCTAACACGGATTTTTTTCTTTATGTTCCTTCACGTTCGCCATGAGGGCCATCAGATCCAGGAAGGGCCATCAGACCCAAATGTGAGTCCCAGCCTGCAAACGCACGGACATGAACTTGATCTGAGCCCCTGAGAACTCCCACACTTTGCATTAGTTAACAAAGTGTTCTGCTGATCTGGATGGCGAGATCAGAGCCCAAAACCCTGATGAAAATGGTTTCATGTTTCCACTGATGGGAGAAAAGGCTGGAGCGTGGGACCTTAGCGATGTGAAACAGCAGGCTGTCCCAGCAGTGACACTGCTCTCTCAGTGCTGCCACTGGAGGCAGGAGCTGAACGTGGCTGCAGAATTGATCCCTGTTTTTCAATGTATTAACAAGAATAAAGTGGGCCAAAATCATCCTTGCTCTACCTCCAGTGGGTTTAACATACCTGGAGGATGATGTTCTCACACTGACTAATGACATTATATCAGCTGAGAATCTGATCCGTTTTTCATTACATGAAGTGACTTTTTTTTTGAAGGTCTGTTAGTTTTGGAAACATAACTCTACAACAATGTTGTATCCTGTAAAACTAGACTAGAGAAGCCTTTATGGAGCAGAGGCTACACACCCTTCAGCACCCAGGGAGGAGCAGGCATGCTCTGGGCTAGTACTGGGAGCATGAGTGGAGGTACCATGGCTCTGCAGGGACCTTGGATGCTGGTAGCAGGTGGCAATAGGGTATGCCAAGTCTAACAGGTGGGTGTCTGAGACCCCTTCAGTCGACTTTTGCTCCCCTAGGGCCAGCATACACATGATGGGTTTGCAACTGCCTCTGTTTAGATTATGTCTGATACAGCCTGTTGGTGAACACCACGATGACCATGATAGCGCATGGAGGGACCTCATGGACCTCGAGGAGCTGATCCACCTGGTTTCTGCTCAGGCCCAGCATAGACATGTGCCACTTGTTCTCCTGCCACTTGTTCATGGGAGGTGTCCCTGCCATGTGCCAGGTGTATTTACTAGACAAGAACGTATAAAAGCAATGACCCATCCTTCAGGTGAGTGTGACACAGTCACAGCACGTGGGAGCAGTATAAGACAGACAGGAACTCTTATTCTGAGGTTGCTGTCAGCACTCAGCCTCCAAATTTTAGATGAAATTTAAAGAATTTCTTCTTGAGGAAGCTGGAAATCTTCTGTCTTGAAAGGAAGTTATATGTTATTTTGAGAGCTAACATACCACAGGACCTTAATCACTGATAAACTTACCACTTGCTTTCTAAAAGCCTGCAGCACACAGACATGCACCATTCATGACCAGGATTCACAACTGGTACGGCAAATGCAGAGAATTAAACACGGGCATTTGTGTATTTTCCCTTTGTGTCATCCATGGGCAGTGGGTAACCTTGCCATTGGACGTAATCCAGGGATTAGTTTTCCCTGCTGTAGGATACAGCCATGAGATGAGCATTGATATAGTAGTGTGAATATTTTGTCACCTTTTTGTCTTGACATGCTGCAAATTACCACCAGCAGTGCAACAGGGACTTCACTCGAGGTAGGTTTCCGATGCAGGTGATAGTACAAGCATGTAGGAGCCCTGTCATCACTGAACAGCCTTCACTGTGGGATTGTCAGAACTGGCTGCACCTGCATGGAAATGGCTGGCCAAAATCTCCTAAACCTCTGCTGTGTGTGACCAGCCTCAAAAGTGAACTCGGTTCTTGATCTGGGTCTTGTACCCAGCACTGTGGTCCACACTGGGCAGGGTCAAAGGGCTCTTGAGCTGCAGGTCTGCTTGGTACATCTGGTGCTGACTCTGGGTAGAGGACCCCTCACGTCCTCCCTGTTCAGGTCCTCCTCAGCCCAGGGTCTGCCAACAGTTGCTGGGAGAAATGTATGAGAGCAGATTACAATTACAGTGATATTTTCCCCAGAATACCTTCCCAAGCAGTTCAAGATTTATTGAGCCACAGAACAGTGTCTTTTGCCTACTCTTCCTTGACTGCCTTTTCTTTTCCCATGAGTGTGTCTGATGCACATGAAGTTCTGGTGTCCCCAGCATCCTGTGACGGTGAGTTCCACAGCTCTGCTAGATGTAGAGTGAGGATCTGCCTCTTTTTTTTTCATATTTAATCTGCTACCTACAAGTTTCATTTTATGTCCTTTATTTCTTGTATTAGGGGAGACAGCAGACAGTTGTTTCCTGTTCTCCATGCTTCTTGTTATTGAATAGCCCTTTGTCTTTTTTTATCGCACCATGAGTATTGTTACCGATAGCAGTCAAGATGTGGTTGTACCCTGCGCTCATACACCAACCTAATGATATTTGCTCCCAGTGATTCCTAACATTCAATCTGACTTTTGACCTTTGCAATGCTTCACACAGATCATACAGCTGGTGTATTACATCTCTAAATTCACACTTGTGATCAGAGATCCAACCAGAGCCCATTGTTTCATCTGTAAAATTTTCACAACTGTAGTTTGAAAATGTGATATTCATTTGTTCAGTGAATATCTTTGTCTAAAACCCTGCTGAAGCCTATGAGCATATATTTATAAATACATATATGTTTATATATAAGCATATAAGGTGATCTGTGGGTGTTTTGTGTGCAGGAGTCAGTAACCCACCCAGGAATGCTGCTGTGTTGATAAAGCCCCATCCTGCTGCCCTAACTAGACACATGTAACCCAGCCTGCAGAACAGTTTAATACTGTCCTTACATTAGACAAGCTCAGGAAAGTCCAGGAAATAAATTTATTTATGGGTATGGCTTTAAACTTTACATCATGTTCTTTTTTATTATTTGGAAGGGGTTTTGAAAGACCTTTCCCACGCTTGTACCTGCAAACTTGAGAGATGTGATAGAGATCCGTGTGTGCAACCATATGGCTCCAGGTTCCTGGTCTGCAGGAGTGCCCTCTAGCGCAAGCTGGGAACAGGGAACTGTTTTAGTCTAATGAGCAAATAGAAATGTAAGAAGTTGCCATATGTATCCCACACAGTATGGTTTTCCTGGCCATGACCTTGATGATGAAGAAGCTGCTTGATGCATCAGAACTTCTTACCACAGGCCATCACAAACATGGGGTCCTTTTATTCCCTTCCCTGCAGCATCCTCAGCCTGCAAGATCCCCTAATGAAGAGTCAAGGGACCGAGAGAACGCAGTAGTGAATTTGCACATTGTCCTGGCTGGGAAAAGTAGAGGTACAAAATGATACTGCCATCAACACAATGTCCTTCTGTCTTTATATCTGGCATGGGGGCCCTGGAGGCTTTCGTGGAGAGGGTGAAATGCAGCAGTGCAGGAACTGGGATAACAACACATCAACCTCTCCAGGTTTGTGTGCAGATCCTGCAGATTTTTATTTTTGTGGGTTGTTTTGCAGTGGGTAGGTGATGGGAAGAAGTACAGAAGGGCACACTGGAGATGTGGAGCTGCCTTTCTGCCTGTGCTAAAAGCTGAGAGATCAGAAACGTTGGCCATGCTTTTGACTCTCCTGACATCTGTATTATCGGGCTCCACCATGCAAGCCCTTCTAGTAAACAACCCTGTAGCAGGAAAGGTGTAGTAGATAGACACAGATGGACAAATCTCATCTGGGAGACCTGGGGGATGGAAGAAAAGAGGGTAAGGCAGAGGGGTATGTAGGAAGCTGATTTGGATTCACTAGATGGTGCTGTTGATCTTGAAATGGGAACCGACAGTGCTGAATCTCTCTCCTGAACTTGCACACAGAGAATCTGCCCAAAATTATGGTTGACTAACAGCATCTTCTGTGTTACTCAAACATCAAATGGACCTGCCCTTCACACTCTGACAGTGAAGCTGTAGAAATGAAGTATAACCAATACAGGAAAATCAGGAACTGGGCACAACTGTGCTGTGTCCCACTCCATGGCCTGAGGTCTGCCCTTCCAGAGCCTGCCAGAACCATGGGGCACAGCAAGAATATTTCAAAGCCTGTGCTGCACAAGCAGTAGATGTGAAATGACCACCAGAACAGGCTACTTCGCAGTGGAGTGGGGCACAACTCCAGAAGTGTTCTGTCCCATCTCCACGGCCTTGGCTGCCTATGGGTGGTCAGCAGAGCTAATACACCTTGGCAGCAATGCAGAGCATCATTTTGAGATTGAGTTCATGGGGTTTAACAAGCAGAAAAGTGCTGTGGGCTGGTGGCAGGTATAGTAGCAGTACACAGGAGCAAATGATACTCCAGTGGGAGGCACTGTAGCTCATGGGACAAGGGCATCTGGCATCACTGGAGTGTGATAGGTGTAGTCTGCCTTGCCAGGTTTACAGACACATGGCTTGTGGAACTCTTCACTGCCATCCCCCTTCCTGAGACATCTCAGCCCCATCAACTCCAAACTTTCACTGCTGCTTGTACTAGGAGGTGGCCTCACTTTTGGGACCAGTAGGGCACAGAAAGTTTGAAACTATCTTGCCATTTCTCCTGGTTCTGGCCAGGACAGGCTTTATTTTTGCAGTAGCTGGGAAGGGGCATGGCTGGGACCCTGAGGATATTCTATACCACCTCACATCATTGCCAGGGGCAGGGGAAGGAGAAGGGGTTCCCTCCAGTTGCAAAAATGTGGTGAAAGGAACAGTCTGGTATTGGCTATTTTGGGAGCTGGGGGGGATTTGTGTGAATCGTTTATTTTTTTGTATCCTCTGTCATTAGCATTGCTCCTGTTACTGTTCCTTTTCTTATCTCAAATTGCTGTTGCCAGTAAATTGTTCTTATCTCAGCCCGTGATCTTTGTTTTTTGTGCCTCCAGTTGGAGGGGGCAGGAAGAAGTGTCCCATGTCCTGCCAGTACAGACCAGAGTCTGCTATTGAGAGCAAGCACCCCCCTGCTTGGAAGAGAGGGGACATACCACAAGGTAACCTGTGGTTTTACCTGCATGACCACTGAGAGGGCATGAGGAAGTGGGATGGAAAACCCACCTCTGCCCCAACAGCTCGGGTACGTGAGTTGAGAGGAAGAACAACCACAACAGAAAATTCTTCAAGGGTAAATGTTGCTCCAGTTTCCAGTGGGCAAGTCCTCAGGTAGAATAGGGGGGGCTGATGTTACTTCTAATCCTCTTGAAGGGATCTCCACTTCACCCAAAGGGTGGTTGGGCAGCGATCAGGCTCCCCAGGGCAGTGGTCACGGCCTCCAGCCTGACAGAGCCCAACAGGTGTTTGGACAACGCTCTCAGGCACATGGTGGGATTCTTGGGTTGTCCTATGCAGGGCCAGGAGTTGGACTCAATGATCCTGATGGGTCCCTTCCAACTCAGCTTATTCCATGATTCTGTGATTTTATATGTACCAGAAGTGAGCAATGAGTACTATGACCAGAGGTAGAGGGGCCCTGCTTCCAGACAGGGACAATAGGATCTACTGGACTGTGTGGATCCGATGGCACATCCAACCCACAAGAGTACAAAGCTTTAGTCGACACCAACGCACAATCTGCCTTGATGACACCAAGACACATAGAGGCAGAATCCATCTCTATTTCTGGGATAACAGGGAGATCCCAACAGCTGACTGTACTGGAAGCTGAAGTGAGCCTGACTGGGAATGGATGGAGAAAACACTCCATTGTGACTGGCCCAGAGGCCCCATCTATCCTCGGCATAGATTACCTCAGGAGAGGTAACCAAAAGACCCAAAAGGTCACTTCTGGGCTTTTGGGATAGCTACTGTGAGAGAGAAAATTAGGTAGTTGTATGCCTTGCCTGGTCTCTGAGAGGATCCCTCTGCTGTGGGACTGCTGAGGGTTGAAGAGCAGTTACTGGTTGCTGCCACAGCAGTGCAGTGTCGGCAGCACCGCACGAACCGGGGCTCCGTGACCCCCAGCCAGGACATGACCCGTGAACTGGAGAGCCAGGGGGCAATCAGCAAGACTCGCTCACCCTTTTATAGTCCTGTATGGCCAGTGTGTGAGTCCAGTGGAGAGTGGAGACTGACAGTGGACTATCATGGCCTGAAAGAAGTCACCCCACCACTGATGCCGCTGTGCCGGACATGCTGGAACCTCAGTACAAACTGGAGTCCAAGGCAGGCGAGTGGTGCCACCATTGACATTGCTAATGGGTTCTTCTCCATCCCTTTGGCAGCAGAGTGCAGGCCACAGTTTGCTCTTACTTGGAGGGGTGTGCAGTACACCTGGAACTGACTGCCCCAGGGATGGAAACACAGCCCCACTGTTTGCCATGGACTGATCCAGACTGCACTGCTCCAGGACACTTGGAATACTTTGATGACATCATCGTGTGGGGCAACACAGCAGAAGCAGTTTTTGAGACAGAGGAGAAGGTAATCCAAGTCCTCCTGAAGGCTGGTTTTGCTATAAAGCAAAGTAAGGTCAAGGGACCTGCCCAGGAAATCCAGTTTTTAGGAGTAAAATGGCAGGATGGACACTGTCAGATTCCAATGGATGTGGTCAGCAAAATAACAACTGTGTCCCCAGTGACCAGCAAGAAGGAAACACAGGCTTTCCTGGGCCCTGTGGGTTTTTGGAAGATGTATACTCCAGAGTACAGTCAGATTGTCAGCCTTCTCTATCCTGCGACCTGGAAGAAGAATAGTTTTAAGTGGGGTCTTGAACAACAACAACAACCTTTGAACCAATTGAACAGGAGGTTGCTCACGCAGCAGCCCTTGGGTCAGTCAGTCATTACAGGACAGGATGTGACGAATGTGCTCTACACCACAGCTGGGGAGAATGGTCCTTCCTGGAATCTCTGGCAAAAAGTACTTGGAGACACTCAAGGATGACCCCTGAGGTTCTGGAGCCAGGGATACAAAGGATCCAAGGCCTGTTACACCCCAAATGAAAATGAGAGCCTGGCAGCTTACAAGGGAGTTTGAGCCACTTCAGAAATGATTGGCACTGAAGGACAGCTCCTTCTGGCACCCCAGCTGCCAGTGCTGGGCTGGGTGTTCAAAGGGAAAGCCCCTTCCACACATCATGCCACTGATGCCACGTGGAGTAGGTGGATCGCTCTGATCACACAGCAAGCTTGGATTGGAAACCCCAGTCGCCCAGGGATCTTGGAGATCATCACAAATTGACCTGAAGGTGAAAATTTTGGACTATCATCATCACTGGAGAAGGGAAAGGTGACATGTGCTGAGGAGGCCCCACCATGTAATCAGCTACCAGGAAATGAAAGGTGATACGCCTTCTTCAGTGACGGTTTCTGCCGTGTTGTGGGGACACATCAACAATGGAAAGCTGCCATATGGGGTCCTACATGGTGAGTCACAGAAGCTATTGAGGGACAAGGTGGATTAAATAGGTTGCAGAGCTGAAGGCCACCCATCTGGCTTTAGATGTCACTAAATGAGAGAAATGGCCAGTGGTCAACCTCTGCACTGACTCGTGGATGGTGGCAAACGTTCTGTGGGGGTGGTTGGACCAATGGAAAGAGGCCATTTGGCAGCACAGAGGGAAACCCATTTGGGTTGCTGAATTGTGGCAAGATATCGCTGCCTGGGTAGAGAAGTTGCTGTAAAAGTATGTCGTGTAAATGCACAGGTACCAAGAGTTGAGCTACTGAGCATCGCAACAATAGACAGGAGGATCAAGCCGCCAAAATTAAAATGTCTCAGGTGGATCTGCACTGGCAACACAAAGGTGAATTATTTCTGTCTCAGTGGGCCCTTGACACCTCAGATCATCAGGGAGGAGATGCACCATAGAGATGGGCTCGTGATCGAGGGGTGAACTTAACCATGGACACCATCTCCCAGGTTATCCATAACTGTGAAATATGTGCTGTGATCAAGCAGCCAAGTGGGTAAAGCCCCTGTGGTGTGGGGAACGATAGTATATAAATGTTGGGAGGCCTGGCAGATCGATCACATCACACTCCCCAAACCCATCAAGGCAAGTGTTCTGTGCTGACAGTGGTGGAAACAACTCCTGGATGGCTGGAGATTTCTACCCTGTGCCTCATGGCACATCCTGGGCCTGGAAAATCAAGTCCTGTGGAGACATGGCCCCCCAGAAAGAACTGAGTGGGACAATGGGATCGGGTGACCCACCTGGTGGATGAGGGGAGGGCTGTGGATGTGTCTGTCTGGACTTCAGCAAAGCCTTGGACACCGTCTCCCACAGCACACTCCTGGAAAAGCTGCAGCCCAGGGCTTGGCCAGGGGCACTCTGTGCTGGGTTAGGAACTGGCTGCAGGGCTGGGCCCAGAGAGTGGTGGGGAACGGGGCTGCATCCAGTTGGTGGCCAGTCACTCATGGTGTCCCCAGGGATCAGTGTTGGGCCCAGTCCTGTTTAACATCTTTATTGATGATTTAGATGAAGGGATAGAGTGCACCATCAGTAAATTTGCAGATGACACCAAGCTGGGGGGGAGTGTCGATCAGCTGGAAGGCAGGAGGGCTCTGCAGAGGGACCTGGACAGACTGGAGAGCTGGGCTGATTCCAACGGGATGAGGTTCAACCAGGCCAAGGGCCGGGTCCTGCACTTTGGCCACAACAACCCCC
>VXAY01005812.1:308393-331413 GCA_013399855.1 Oxyruncus cristatus
CCCGCGGAGCACATGGCAGCGCGGCGGGAGGCGGAGCACGTGGGGCGCGGCGCGGCCGAGAGCGGGGCTGCCCCGCAGGCCCGGCCGCCCCGCCGGACCCTTGTGGAGGTGGCACCGGCCCGAGCAGCGCGGGGGACGCTGGGCGGGAGTGGTCTCATAGTGGATGGGCTGGAACGGGCCACGCGGGAGTTGCGTGCTCAGCACCAGGCCGCGGTCTCGCCTGGGGTTTTCCCCATCCCACGTGTTCCCCCGCCTGCGAGCTGGGAGTGCAGCTAATGGCTCGGTGCAAGTTCTAGAAAAGCAGCAAGTTTAAAACTAATGATTAGCGAATACATGATTTTTAAGTAAAACAAGAGGCTTATACTTAAGTTGTCTTTTCACAGGTTGTGAACTTAAAGCAGATAAGGAGTATCAGTTCAAAGTAGATGATGAAGAAAATGAGCATCAGTTGTCCCTGAGAACGGCAAGTATTGTTTGGTCTTAACCTTTCTATTTTTTATGTAATGGTGTGCGATGATGCAGGGGTGAATATTTTTGGGTATCATTTTTTCCCCCCAAACTTAATTCTTTCAGTGGTGTTTTTAAGCAAATCTGTTAAAGATAACCTCTTACTGGGAGTGGAGCATATCATGACACTTCAAATATTTGCTGTATTGAAAAAAGTGCATCTAGTGGTGTTTCATTGCTTACAGCAAGCAATGCAAGGCTGGCAAAGGTTGAAAACCAATTCACAGTGGATTAATCAGTGTATAGCAAATACAGTTAAATTCCAAACTATATACTCGGGCATCTCGAATACAATAGTGCAGGTGCTACAGGAGCACAGGGACAAGGACAAATTTATAGGAGTCATACATAGACACACCTTCTTAGACTTCATGGGAAACTTTATTTTGAAAAGCTTTTCAGTATGTTCCCAAACATCATTCTGTTCTTTTTCTTCCCCAGAAGCAGATAATAAGTTAGTCTAAATGGTAGGGAGAAAGGTTTATGTTTTGATTTACTGTCCTTGGTTTGCCCTCTCTGAGGGAAGCCCATCTTCTGTTCAGATAATTTATCTCACAGACTCCTCGCTGATCCTGGGAATGGGATCTGTACACTGAATTCTCGGAAGTGTCCTTAGATCTTTCTGGTGCCACACAAGCCAGACATGGTATTTCAGGGCCTTTGTTCTAGACTGACCATGTTGCTTTTGGGTGGGAGAACATCAGTGTGCCCCAGGTTCGTGGAAAAAGAATTAGAGCTGTAGCATCTCTATTGCTTACTGCTGTGTTTATTTGAATACAAAGAGGTGTTTTGATAATGAGACAAGTGTCTTATAATTGTGGACTAAATCCTGCAGCAGAATTGCTTCCTACAGGTGACTTGCATAATAATGCTCTCCAAATATTTAAAACACTTCTGATTATGTGAGTCATGTGTCTTCAGTCCTTGTATATTATGAAAATTACAGCCTGGACTTGACAATGAGTAATTTGTTCTTAAATACAGTTTCTTTTGATGGAAGAATATAACAGTAAAGTATGTACAGGACAAGTCCATACACAAAGTTCTTATATCTGAATGTTTGTCATGCAGGTGGAATTAGTCACTGAATGATATTTGAGTTGTATGGTTTTACCTAAAGATCCATTTTTTTTAATTACCTGTAGCATCTCTTCCGATGTTGAACACATTGTGGGGGATGAAGTAGGTTGGATCCATGGCACTACTTTGTTGTTAGGGGTTGTAAGGGGGTAAAGCTAAGTCAGTAACCTGTCTTTTGAAAGGTAAGAGTTGATATGGGTAAGAAATGGGTGTTAAAATATCAAGTGGCAAACTGGAAATGTTTAAAAGACTTGGAAGGCCTTGGACATGGCTACAAACAGAAAATTCCTTGGTGAGTGGAGGAAGGGCTTGATAAAAAAAAAAGGTGTGAAGGTAGCAAATACCTGGTGACTGATGCATCTGGTACAAGCCTGATGGTGTAAAGGCTGACAGTGCCCATTAAGACATAAATGTGATGATGGACTTGGGCATGAGGTACAGAAAGATGGGGAGGAAAAGGGTAAAAGTACAAGAGTATTAATGCATGTAGAGGATTGAAGTGGCATGGGAGTTTCTGTAAATGTCTTACTAAAAACAGCTGAGAATAGAGAGGAATGGTCACTGCTTCATTACCTGTGCAGTCAGTGCATTCCTTCAGTGTCGAAATTAAGGCAAGTGAATGGATGTTTGCCAAACACTCAGGAAATACATGAACAGTAAGTGCTGTAGTATTACTTGAACTAGTGCAAATGACAGCAGTAGCTGGGGTGGAGGGCATGCTCTAAAATTTGTCTCACCAGCTGAACAATTCAGTGTTTTTGCTAATCCGTTAAGTGGTGAGATCAGAGCAGCAATATCACCTCTTTGAATTAGCAGTAACAAAATTTGCATGGAGTAGTAAATCCCATATTCTATTTCTCTGCCTTCAGTGTGATACATCTGGTCTGGACCATTGTAGCCTCCTTAAAGCTCAGCTCCTGGTGGATGAAAACTTGGTGTGCCTCTGCCTGAAGTGTTCACACCCACATCTGTGGAGGGTGGAAGGCTTTCTTTGTATGGGCAGTGGGAAAGGAAGCACAGAGCCTTGTGCACTGGTCCCAAAAATAACTGTAGTACTTCAAGGGATTCTTGGTTTTTACGTGTTCTGCATGTAGTCCTGACTCAAAGGCCAGAGGTTCAGTGAACTGGAATTTCAGGCCTGACCGATGCATGTCACACATTTGCCTCCCTGCAGCTATGAATTTTGAAACTTCAGGAAGTACCAGACTCAGAGTAAGAAATCCAGGCACTTGAGTTTAGAAATGCCCTGGGACAGCAGCTCTCAGTCCATGGTGAAATAAAGCAGAAGGCATGTGCATAAATGACTGTACTGAACTGAACTGTTGTTTTACTTGACTCCTCAGTGCATGGCAAGTAAGCAAAAAGTGCAGTGTGACAAAAGGAAGCCACTGGCAGATAAAATTGGGTGGGAAAGGGAAGGATATAGGCTGTGATCCTGTGAAAGGAGGTAGTTTTTACCTTTCCTCTTGACATGCGTTTTTAGTTCTTGTATCAGCTTCAGGGCTGTCTGAACTTGTCACTGACCCATTTTAATGCAGAGATCCGGTAGCAAAAGGCCTGATTTCACTGGCTCAAAACACGTGCCTGGAGTTGCACCTTGGAATTGCCAGTGTTGTGAGGAAAGAGGGATATTGGATTGGGATGGAGTGTAATGGAATCATTAGTAGTCAGAAATGAAAACTTCAGCATTAATTGATGCAGAACAGTGAATGGAGTTTAAAAGATTTTAAAATACTTAAGCAGATGCTCAGAGTGCCCTGTTCTTGACTTTACAGGTTACTCTAGGGGCTGGAGCCAAAGATGAATTACATGTTGTAGAAGCAGAAGCACTGGACTACGAAGGCAACCCTACTAAAGTCGTGCTGGCATCCCTGAAAATGTCGGTGCAGCCTACGGTAAGTGCAGGAATGTGGGAAAGTCTACCGGGAATTTGGTCTCGGGTGAGAAAAACTAGTTAAAATGGCTTGGGTCAACTGAATTTTAGTGAAACTGAACAGTGGTAAGTGTGCTAAGACAAGTGTCAGTTTTGATGTATAGTAAATATGAATGTACTTTTTGTGCCTAGTAGAGTTGCTTTAGTCATCAGGAGGTAATACACTTGCTCAAATTATGCATTTTTAGAAAAGTGATGGTAATTATGCATGTGATCTCATTGTATACAGATGTATATGCAGGCAGATGCATCTGCAGCCTGTGTTGCTTTCTTTGAGCGTGGGATGAGAATAATCTAGTTTTTCTGCATGTCCCAAGCTCTTAAGAGATTCTGAAGGTGATTGCTGCTGTTTTTTGATTTAAGGGCACCCTGCTTGTCACTTCTGCTACCTGGGTAGCTTGATTCGATGTTGCTGATGATGTACAAGTAGAAGTGCATTATGCTGTGGGCAGGAGGGATGGATAGTGTTCAAATTGGCATTGTTGCCAAGGGGAATGAAAACAAGTGTGGATTGATCTGGCTTTGGTGGATAGGATAAACTAAATGTAATAAATCCTGTTGGTAGCTTCTTGACCCTGATTTGAGTCTTATCACTTCTGGAATACTCTGTCAGGTGGGAACTTAAAATAACTGTGTTAGCCATGGAGACTGTAGAGTTCTTGTTTTCATTTGAATGGACTGTCTGTTGACTACACTTTGCCCGGAAGATTTGACTAAACCAAAACGTTTTTTCCCCCAGGTTTCGTTAGGGGGCTTTGAGATCACACCGCCCGTGGTGTTGAGGTTGAAATGTGGCTCAGGGCCCGTTTACGTCAGCGGGCAGCACCTCGTAGGTACGTATGGCTGGGTGCTGATGGGGCCTTGCATGTAGCAGCACCAACACAACTTATAGGGGTGTGTAACTGGTGTCTCAAGCAGTGCCTTTTCTCATACTGACCCGCTGGATCTTTGTCACAGTCCCTGGAGGCATGAGGTGGCTGTAGGACAAAGCAGTTGGTTGAAATGCTTGCATGCCTTTCCTTGCCACGGGTCTTGTATGGGTAAGGGGCATTTGTCAGCCTTGCAATGGGAGTTCTAATTTCTGCCCTTGAAAATAGGTGTTAGTGTCCCACAGTAGGCCTTCTGTTTTCAGCTGAGTGTGAGAAGACTGCCCATGAAATAGTTCTTAGTTTGAAGTAAACTAAGCCAGGACTAGCCTTCTCCTTTGTAGGATTGTCTTTGAAACTCATCTTTGTCTAGAAGTTGTTTCCTTAGGAATAGAGAAAGTGTTACTCGTAACTTTTCTTTGGCCTCTTGTCTGTGAGGAGTGTTAAAGCCAGCATGTATGAATGGTTGTTCACCTGCTTTTGGTTTCAGTGTAGTAGTAGTGCATGCAGTCAGCTGGAAAAGTTTCTGATCTCAGTGGTTTGCTCACTAGTTCACTGGTAGGAAGCTTCCCATCAAATCACCTCAGTAAGACCAAGCCTGTTCAGTGGTGGGTGATGCTCTTCTCTTCATGTCTTACTCATTATTAAATGAGGTGAGGTTTTTACATGCTACCTTCACTTTTTCAGCATTAGAAGAAGAACCAGAATCAGATGAGGAGGAAGATGATGCGAAAATTGTGAACGCTTCAACAAAGAGACCAGCAAGTGGAGGAGGAACTAAAACACCACAGGTATATGGACTTGCAGTCGCCTTGTAGGAAGCATTTTCTTTTGGTTTGATACTAATGCTGCTTCTGGAAGTAAGCAGTTAGATGGCTTGCTATGATTCACTTCAAATGTGGGAAAGGATTATTTTGTACTTCGGTCTTGGCAAGTACTCAGTTACAGGAATGTAATTAAGTGCAGATAGTTCCCAAAGCTTTGCTGGAGGGGCAAAATATAATGGCTACTTTTGTGGAAACTTTGTCCGCTGCAGTAAATACTCTGATATCTCTCTGTGAACTGAGTATGTGCAGGTATGAACATCGGTGTACTGCAGGAGTTAAAATACTGATTGAAGCTCTTTCCAGTAGATGAAAGGTTCATATGCTCAGAGCATGCTGTAAAGTTGTCAGTAGCTTTGGCAGCTGTAACCTGCTGAGTTTTAGCTAAATTGATGGAAGATAGTATTGTAATTATGCCATGACATTTTTTGGATGACAGTTGTTCTTTATTGCCAAAAAATGGTATTACCACTTAGCATACTTTTTTTTTTTTAAAGAAAAAACCAAAATTATCAGAAGATGATGAGGATGATGATGAAGATGAGGATGATGATGATGAGTATGTATTCTTGTTTTGATAATGTATTTTGAAATACAGGGTCAATTTTCAGAATATGAATTGTGTGGCATTAACTGGATGTTAAGTGAGCAAGCTACTTTTTTATCTCGGCTAGGGAAAAAACAGAGTTGCCTCATTTATCTGCACAATGCAGTCTAAATTAATGTTATTTGAATGTGTCATACTGGGTTATAAAAGTTAGCTTCCTGTTATTTGTAAACTTGTAATAAAGCTAGAATTTCTTTATCAGTAGTAGTGGAAGTGCCTAAGATACTTGGCTTCAGTATTAAGGCAAAAGGAAGTGTGTTTAACTGCTTTAAATGTAGTGCTTGCTCTTAACACCCTGCCATGTGTGAAAACGGGATAAGGTAGAGGTGGGAAGATTGCTTCCTTCATGAGGAAAACATTTTATTGGGAGGGAAGGGGAAGATTATTTCCTAATGTGAATCTTGAGTTTTGGTGAGTGACCTCCTTTCTAATTGTAGTGATGAGGATGACTTAGAGGATGATGAGGAAGAAATTAAAGCACCAGTGAAGAAAGTAAGTGGCACATACATAGACACACTGTGATACGACAGTAATTGGGCAGGTAGTCCCTTAAATCAGTGAGTTTAAGCACAGCTGTCTGGCATGTGCAAATGCGGGATGCATTTGATTTAGTTCAATCTGTATAAAGAAATTGTAATAGGAGATAAAATTTAAATATGAATGTGCATGTAATCTGTGTTTTATTTCCTTGGCTGTAGAGGGGTGACGGGGGTGTAACAGCACACACGTGCAGTTGTCAGACCGGTATGGGACCTGTATGGCTGTTGGGCAGCAAATCGTGGTCACAGTGGTTTGTGGTTTGCCCTTGTTAGTCCTGCAGGCTGTGGAAAGGACTTCCTGGTCCTTCAGATGGAAAAGGATGTAAACGTGAGAGCAATTCTGTCAGCCCTCGGGGGCCATCTGGTGGTGGAACAAACACACAGCAGGGCAGCTGCAGAGGGACAAGGGGAGGCGTTTTCTTGTTCTTCAACTTGTATACTTAGATTTGAAGCTTTATGTTCATATCGACTGTTGGGAAATGAATATTTAGTGTTTTACTTCACTGTGTGCTGCTCTGTCCTAATGAATTTCCATAGATGATAGTGCACAATGGTTTAAGGCCTTGTACAGACAATCTGAACTGCACATTCCTGCCATCTAACCCAGTCTAGTGTGGCTGAACAAAATGGTCCCTTGATTTACATAGGAGCATACGACTCCAGTTCCTAAATGTGCATATGGCATCATGTCCCATGCACATCTCAGATGATGTTTCTGTGTGGAATGCCAAACAACAAATAATAGTTAATGCAATATCTGCCCCCCAAAGACTGCGTAGTAATATGTAAGGAAAGGTGTAATATATAAGGGAAATAAAGTGAGGGTTTCGCATAATTGTATAGTATCATAACAGAATGTATCTTACAAATTGTGCTGCACTAACAGGTTCTCATTTGGGTTCCTGTAATATGCCTTTTGCTTAAGTGATGGATATTGACCATATTTCCTGGATAGTGAGAAAAGTTTTTGAGGTTAAGTAGTATATGAGTTTGTCACAAAATCTTGAGTATTATTTTAATGATCTTAGCATTTACTTGCAGTTCGTTTGGCAAATGAACTTGTGTGCTTACTTTACAGCCAGTCCGTGAGGTTTCAGGAAAAAATATGCAGAAAGCAAAGCAAAATGGAAAAGACTCTAAGCCATCCACACCAGCATCTAAATCAAAAGTGAGTGAAAACAGATGAGTAAAACAAAGGTTGATTCTAGTGTGGCAGCTAGTTTTCTTGCCTAATGGTAACTTCAAATAACGTACTAACCTTTAAGTTAGGTTCTGTCCAAACAGACAGTTTTCTTGTTCAGTGCTTTGTAATTGTCTGCTGCTTCCTCATGCAGCTTTTCCTCGCTGCGTGTACTCACACGTGCTGCCAGGAAGGTTCATACAGAAATGAGCATGGGCTGGATGGTAGGGTAGCATCTCAGCAGCAGTGCAGATGTGCCTTTTAAAACATGACCTAATCTGGCTGCAGATGTGGATTAACTCTGAATCACTGAATGTTTTGGCTGTTTTTGGTTTCATTTCTGTTGGGAGAAAGAACTGTGGAGGCGCTTGCCCAGAAGCATAGGATGTTAGCTCCAAACTTAAATACTATACTTTTTCTTCTTTCTGAGGAAAGTGTTGGAAGCACAAATTCAGCTTTCATGACTTTTTGAAAACTGTATGGAATATCAATGTGCTAACTGGTTTTTCCACTCCATATTGAAATCTACAGTAGGTTCTAATATGCTTGTTTTGTAAATCTTTACACTAAGTAGCTTTATGTGCAAGTTGCTAATAAGATTAATAATTTTCAGACTCCGGATTCCAAGAAGGATAAAACTCTAACTCCAAAAACACCAAAAGTCCCTCTGTCGTTAGAGGAGATTAAAGCAAAAATGCAAGCATCTGTAGATAAGGTGAGTTTTTGGAAACTTGACTTTTCTCTTTTATACTTCCACAAATCAGAAGAATTGGATGTTTTTAAGAAATGGTTATATGTCACTGATGGCTGTTATCAGAGGGTGTTGATGTTTAAGCTCAGAGAAACAAATACACATTTGGGACAAGAAGAAGCCTCTGTACTCAGGAGAAACAAAACCACTTTGTTTCTGGATTCCTCTGGTGGTGTTGGCTAGTAATTTGGTATTTCTTAGTGAACTGTCTCAGTTAAAATTTTTAAAAACCTACAACAAACCTTTGGTGATCCTTTTTCCAAAGATGTCTGAACTAGTGTATGCATTTTAGATTACTGGAGTAAGGCAGAGTGATTTCTTCACGTGTTTGGAATAGCTTGGTCTTGAAGCAGTATCCATCTTAGCTATCCAGATGCCTGTAAGCCTCAGTAACTTCCAGAAGAGGGAGATAGGTGTGTGTCATATTGTCATTGAAGACCTGAAAGTGTTTGTTTTCTGAAGGGATATGAGGTTAATTGGGTCTCCCCTCAATGGGTATTGCACCTTTTTGAAGGGCAGTCTTTTGGTTGTTACCAGCTTTGACTAGGACTTTATAGTTACACATATGAGTATTTTTCTTAGCTGCTGTTTAAGTCTAAAAAGGAAATGGAGTTAGAGGCTGGTTGGGTAAAAGTGTAGCAAGTAATAGCAATGCTTTCCCCCCCTTAGCCAAGTTTAGAAGTGTGTGTGCCAGCTAGGGGTGTATTCTGAGTACACCTGTGCCTGGAATACATGGTAGTGAGGGCCTGGTGTCTGGTTTTGCTTTGCTGGCAAGAAGTGTGCTTAGAAATCGTATGCTCACTTGTGGCTGAACCAAATTCTTCATTGGAGACTGACTTTTGGGTGATGGTGGTGCTATGAAGAATTCTGTTGGTTTGTTGGGGTTTTTTAGTTAAGGTTGATAAAATTCTTGGCCCCTTACAGTGGCAAACAAAATCACCTAAAGAATTAGGATTATCTTCTGCCTAGATCATTAGTGTTTTGAGGCAGCTCTGTCCCAGGAATGCAAAACAAGGGTAAAAAACCCAGTTCAGAGTGGGTGCAGAGTGAGCAATGGCAGGTTGTGCCGAGGGTGGAAATGCATGGCCCTGGATTGTGATCTGACAGTGATGAGTGGTACCATCCCAGTGGGTCACTTTTTTTTAACCTGGACACTGGGGTGGTGTTTGCATGACTCAGGAACCATGGTCAGGGTTGTTTTTGCAGCGTGAGCACAAGTGTCTGATCTGGTCCCAGGAGACATGTCCCTGTGGAGGGAAGCAGAGCAGAGGACTGGCAAAAGGAGCTTTAAAATACACTATTGCTGAAGAGTGTTTTAGTGGGAAATGCTGTGTACAGTGCTACTGTAGCAGGCAGCTTAATTGAATGTGTGCTAGAGCATCCCTGAGTAAGGCAGGGGGTGTGTGCATTCCCAGGTTCCACAGCACTTCCAGATGATGGCCAGCAAGTTAACAGCTTTGTGACTAGCATATGTCTGACTGCAAACAATGTTACTTAAGATGGTGACTGCTCTGGAGCACGAGCAAGAGCCTTGGACAGCAGTTCCAGTGCGTAACCACTCACTCCTGTGAGAAATGCCCTGGGTTTTGTAGAGAAGAAAACTGTTTTAAAGCAGATTGGTTTGGGAAGTCGCAAGGTGGGCTCAGTAAAATTCCACGTGTGTTGCAAAGGGTTTCAGCTTTATAGGTTATTTATTGGAATCATTAAATGACCTGCATATGTTAAAGTTTGCCTTTTTTCAAAATAGGGTACTACCCTGCCGAAGCTGGAACCCAAATTTGCCAACTATGTTAAGAATTGCTTCAGGACGGAGGACCAGAAGGTAACTGAATTTATTGGAGCTTGATAAAGTCCAAAAACTTTTATAACCTGACTGAAGTTAAGGACTCTTTTCCACTTCTTAATCTTTACAGGCTTTGGACTGTTTCAAAGGGTTACAAACCACAAACAATACTTCACATTACATAAATGGGAATGATTTTTAAGGGTTTAGTTGGCTAAGATAGGAAAGCTAATATTTTATTACATTTTTCCAGTTTTATATGGTTGGTACATTGCCTCTTGCTTACTAAACCCACAGAATTTTACTTTTGGCACCGTATTGGTGAAGGAAATGAGCTGTGGTTTTCCTTGCTGCTGAATTTGGCCACCTAGACCAGGCTGCTGTTCAGCCCTTGGTTGGGGAGGGTGTCTGGGAGGGGGGAGCTGTTTTGTGATGAGATTGTGGCGTTCTTGATATGTTTTGTCCCAGAATAAACTGAGCTCTTGAAAGAGGGCAAACCAGAAGGTGGTATCAGGAAGCAAGTTTCCGAATTAGTTATTATCTAACATAGACTGGGCTAAAATGCATCTTGGATTTCCCTATCCGAATTCCTATAAGTTTTTTACAGTGACAAAATTCCTTATGCTTTCCTGAGTCCCTTAGTGGTTCAGAGTAAACTTGTCTGATGGGCAAATTGATAGGTTCTTGAAAGAATGTTAAAAAGCAGTTCTCCTCAGCTGCTCTGACATTAGCCAGGGTAGGCAGAGTTCAGCCAATATTTGCCTAGCTAGTCCACACCTATCCTCTCACTCACCTTCACTGAATTCTTACTATTGTGACTTTTGTGGATAATAGACTTCCAGCAAAAGGACCTAATGTCATGCTTTCAACTTGATTTTCTCTGGAAGATAGGCGTTTTTTGTTATAATTTACTGTCAATATTTTATGGAATCAGTGGATAGTAAACTGAAAATAATTTGAATAATGGATTCTAATTTCTACCTTTTTGTGTGCACTTCCAGGTCATTCAAGCTCTCTGGCAGTGGAGACAGACTCTGTAAGAAAAGAAAACAGTTTAAACAGTTCATTAAAATCTGCAGTCTTACTTCTGTAACCATTATTTGGCTGTTCTTTTTACAAATGTTGAAAGAGCTTTCCCTCCTGTGTCTGATAAATGTCATCCAGATTACCTTGCCAAGAATGTGTTGTCCAAAATGCCTGTTTAGTTTTTAAAGACGGGACTCCACCCTCAGCTTCATTTTAAGTATGTATGGAATGTTTTGATAAGGCATGGTGGTGGTGGTGGTCAGACAGATGGAAACGGTGGGGAGACTAAATGTATGTGGAAAAAGAATAAAATTTAGTATTTTAATAAAGTACTCTTTTGTTTTTTATGGATTGGGGGTAGTTTGCATATTGAACTCGGAGATAATGAGGCTTCAAAGTTCCTGGGAGAACTTACCTTTGAGTATTTTAGCTACTTCTCTCCACCAAGAACACATCAGCTAGTCTCATTTGTGTTACCTTTCAAAACAACTGACCTCCAGTTCCATGAGCTTTGCAGCTGCTGAACAGCTGATTGGTGAGAGGACTAAGTGGTGAGCGGGGCTTTATTCTTGTCTGAAAGTGACCACTAATTATGTAATTGCCTAAACCAGCCCTTCCTGCCTCAATTTCTGACCCGCTTCATTGCTCTTTGCTTTACGGTTTCTCTCTAACTACTGGGTTTGTAGGGCTGTGACTCCCCTTGTAAAATGCAATACTTCAGATTTGGGAATTGCTGGCTGTGCTGTTCCTCTGAGGAGCTACAGTCTCTGAGGTTGCCTCTCATAATGAGTCCTTTGAGGGTTTTGTGGGGATGGGAATTAGCTTGAATGCTGTAGGGTGTGCCTAGAGAACTCACTGAGCGGTGCCAATGGATAAATTCCTGGGAATGCGGAGGAACTAATCAGCAAAAGCTTGGATGGGCGGGGAGACTTGACAATATTGATTGTTGCTTATGCATGACACTGAGAAGCAGAGTTAAAGTTTTGGACTGTTCTTGGTTGTCACATAAGGTAAGGTGAAAGCATGGATGCCATGCCTGGCACTGAGCACTTCCTCGAGGCTCCTGCCTGAAAGCTGTATCCCTTCAAATGCTCAGCTGTGCATAGTCACTGAGTGTGGAGACTGAAGGAACACTTAGCAAGACAACGTTTAAAGAGTTGTATGGTAACCATTAAACTTTGCTTTAATCTGTGCTGTTTGAGAATTAATGCAACTGACTTCTTCACAGCAGCAAAACCCTTACTTGAGAACAGAAGGGCATTAAAACAGGCCAGAGCAGCTTCAAGTTTCCCCCATTTAAAGAACCTGTACAATTGGGTTCTGTAGGAGTTGCCTTCCCAAGACATGGTAAACTCTCATTGGGTTGGGCATGGGGTCTCTTACTGTGTTTTTTTACAAGTTGTTTAAGTAGAATGTACAGTTTGGTTTGTAAAAAAGCCACTGGAAATACTTTTTTAAAGTTTGCTATTATAAAACCCTTAGTTCCTATGGTTGAGATTCTGGATGTGATAAAAAGCAGTGCAGGTCCCCAGAAGCAAATAGTTTTTGGAAAAACAACGCCAAGCAAAGTGCATGGTAGAGAAGTGAAACAGTGCAAGTCTAGTGTCAAAGATTCGTTTAAGCTTGAGTATAATTGCAGCATGTGAAATGGCAGAATATAAGGGTTTGAAATGCCTGTTTTGGTGGGGTTATGTCAATAGATGATGTCATGTGCATAAGTGAGAGCAAATTTCCCTGGTGAAATAGAGCTGATGGCACAGACAGGCTTATTTAATAAGCAAAATTGCTCTCAATTTGGCTGAAACAAGTGAAAATCTTACAGTAATTTCAGTTAGAGGCTATCCAGCCAATAAAATATTCTGATAATTAAACTTTTAAGAAAAGCCAGGGTGTTTGTTGTCTGTCTGTAGGTGACCAAAGGAGCTCTGGACTGCAGCCACAAGCATTTCAGGGGGAAGATTGAGCCTGTGTGGACAGCTCTAAAGGAAAACTTACTCCTGTGCTGTTGCCAGGGTATAATGCAAGTAAAACCTGTGTCAGGCTGCTGTTAAAGCATCGTGAGGCATCTGAGGCACCTCATGGTGTAGTAATGATAACTTCATCTGGCCCTGCTTGTCTTGGGTGTTGTTCTGTGCCAGTTCAGGCTCAGAGCTGTAGTGAGGAGAGGGCACTATGGGGCTGTCTGCCCTGTCCCTGCCCTATTCTGCCAGGATGCACAAACACCTTGCTCTGTTCAGGACTGGCCATCCAATGACTGGATGCAGCCTTATCCTCTGGGATATTCACACACAGCTGCCAGTTCTTTGAACAGAGCCTTAAAGGTTGGTTTGGAAAAAAAAAAAAAAGCTCTGATGTGATAATACCTGTTGAAGAGAAGAGACAAATACCAGATGTGGGTTGTTAGAGTACTGTGTTCTTGACTTTCTGCAGAGTTCAAACGTGTTTTTGCCATGGTAATGATGGCAACAAAGCTGTAATGTTTTGATAGCTGTATCAAGGTTTATGAGTCTGTGAGTGATCCTGGTCCCATGGCTTGTTTGGGAGCATGGAGATCCATAGGCAAATGCATTGATGCTTTCTCACTCCATGATGGGAGAACAACTTGACTTCCTTTACAAGACAGTAAAACACCTCTGTAGGTGGCTGTCCCTTCACCTCTGCTTTCTACACGAATTTCCCCCACTGCTGCCTTTGCTGTTGCAGAAGCTGTCCTGGCTTTTTCCACGTCTTGTTTCCTCCTGTAAGTGTTTTGTTCCTTACAGTGAACAGGTAGTTGGTGTCCCCCTGCACAGGACAAAGGCTCAGCTGAGCCATGAGTGGGGACCATGCAGGGAGGGCAGCAGCACTGTCCTCTGCTCAACAACGGCATTGGCTGCAGGTACAGCAGCTCCATGTGGATCTACTTTGTCTCCAAGTCTCTGGTGTTTCTTGGCATCTCATTGCAGAAGAGGTGATAACGGAAGGATACTGTCCTGGCAGGAGCTCTTCGTCTGTGCCTTATTCCTTGGGGTGTTCAAAAGAAGTGCTTGTGGCCATCTCAGGTCTGTCCTGGGGTTCTGTTCGCTCCTGTGGCTCCAGTTCTCCCGCCAAAATGGTGTCCTGGACCTCAAGTGCTGTGATGAGAGCAAGGTTCTTATTTTGCTTGTGCTCAGCAATTGTTGCAACCTTTGGAGAGGAGCAACTCGAGTATGGCTGGCAGGAGGATGGGAGTGTGTGTGGGCTGAGGTAATGGAAAACAGGGCCAGGATGGGTGGCGGTTCTGGGCTTCTTGCCACCCAGACAGTCCCTCAGGGGCTAAGTTCATGCTGGAACATGCTCTCTGTCCTCTAGTAATCTAGTAATCTTACCCAGATACCCAAGCTATGTCCTGTCTCCTTCCTGTGTGCCATTACTGACTAGCAGCCAAACTCTTCCCTACGTTTCCTTCCCTCTTTCTCTGTGGAACAAGCACCTAGATCCTTATTCCCCCTGCTGTTTTCCCAAAGGGGAGTTCAAGACCTGATCCTGCTTAGAAAATGTCAGAAAAAGCTGCAAATAAATGGGGTGGTTTGGAGCTAAGCATTGGATGGAGCCCTTTTTCCCTACCCTTGGCTAGTGGGCAGTAGGTTCTGGCAAGCAGCAGCAAGTGCAGTCGGTTGTGTTGAGTGAGGGTTGAAGGTTTTGTGATCTGGTATTTATTAAGGGTTGCCTTATCTGAGTCCTGGCTCTCAATGTGAACAAGGAGAGCTGAGCTTGCATGATGGGGTGCAGGAGAAGTGGTACAGCACTTCCAGGTATGCTTGAAGGGGCCTGACTTGTTCTCCCGTTTGCAGACAGCAGGGAGAATCCTCTGCTGGCCACTTGCTGGTTATCTACATTTATATTTTTATGAGCAATTCTCTGTGTTGGATCAGCTCTTCAGGGGCTGGCCCTTGGGTTGTCTTATGTAAACAGATTTTAAGCAATGCCTAATTGGGACCAGTAAATCAGTCAAATATATTGTGCTACTTAGGATTTGTGACATGGGGACCACATGTATGGCCTGTGCCCAGTTTATGAAGATAACTTTTGCTCTGCTCCTTACTTTCTTCTCTCCTTCTACCACTTGCATCATCTCTCCCTAACCAAGCCACAGGAGCCTTTGTAGGAAAAGGATCTTGGGAGAAAACAACAAGAAAGGGCAATGAATTGAAAAAAAAAGGTGACTGAGGGTCAAAAGTGTGAATGGGAAAAGCGAAGACTCTCAGAGGGAGGCTCAGCAGGTGACCTCTGACCATTCCCACCACTTGCAGAGCTGGCCATGGCAGCAGCCAAGGGGCATGGATATCACTGTACTTGGAACAGCAAGTGGCAAAAGGAGGGAGCAGAATTAGGCCACTCAAGAGAATTGATGCTCCTGACTCATCTCAGTGATCAGTTTACGATGGTACTAGAAACTGCCTTTTGTTTTAACTGAAGGCAGTTTTGTTAGAAAGGTCCCACAGTCTTACTCATCTAATTGCCAGGGTCTGAAGCCTGCTGAGCCCCATCCAATTCTGTTGACTTACCGTATTTAAGGGAAAATAGTTTCTCTTGACTATTTTCAAATTAAGCCTGAGGTTTTACATTGCTTTAGGATTATTTTAATGAGTAATAACTGCAGGGAGAGTTGAAGGTGTATTGTCAAGGTATTTGGCATTTCACCACTGTAACCACCTTGATCCATGCCTGGTTTGTGTAACTTTTCCCAGTACTCCTTACATTTGTCCCAAAGTCTGGAATTGTGTCACTTTCCCAAGAATGTGCTTGGTGAAAGGCTTCTAATGACCCATACCATGCTATATGGAGGCAGTAAGTATTACCTCGGCATTGCTGTGAGTTCCCAAAGTACCTGCTGCCTTAGCTGTTGTCTATATGTAAATGTGTGTGTGAGGACACCAAGAACGGGGACAACTGCAGCCAATAAGTAAAGCTTTCTATTTAGTAATAAGGCCATTTCTGATGTTTAGGACATTCTTACCTGCCCCTTAACTCTTTTTCCCATGCTTTCAAGCCTTTCCTTCAAATTTTCTACATGGAAGTAGCTATATATAGTTAGTTAAAATCTAAGGGCAGTAACATGTCTCGGGACCACTATAGTGCAGGGAACCCAGCCAGCCCTTGTGATCTCCAGAGACCACAGGAGGACAGGGAAATTGGGAATCTTGGCTTTTAGGGTCTCAAACTAGGAGAGATGCTTCTGCTTGTTCCCTTCAGCTTTTTTTTTTTCTGAATAGTCCCTTCCAACTCATTCCCAGTTCTACATCTCGTCACAGCCGCCTCCTTGCTGACTTGGTCTTTCACTGCTCCTCAGATTTCTGTCTTCTGATCCTGATCTTTTCCTCCTCCAGCTTTCTCTACCCACTGCTGTTGGAGCAGCACAGCCTTTCCCTGGTCTCCAGAAAAAGCCTGAACACCATTGCAAACACAGTGCTCCTGCATGAATCTATTCCCTTTCTGGGTTGCTTGGCAAAGTGTCCCTGAGAGTCCATCTGTGGCTGGTGCCCTCATTTTGGTCATGGTGAAGACTACTGATGATCAAAGCCCTGCTGCTCCAAGTGGATGGAGCTTTGCTTTGCAGGGCCACAAGACACTTGTGTGTGCCCCAGGGGAATGGACTGACAGATGTCTCTTTACTGACCCACGGCATTGATTTTCCAGAAAAATGCCATGTTGTGGTATATTTTTATGTAAACCCACCCCTATTATATTTTTTGAATTCCTGCTCTGAAGGAGGTGTGGCCCTACAGCTCCCCTTCAGAAGGATTAGTAGAAACATGAGTTTCCCGGTGTTGTTTTCAGAACCTGTCTTGTGTCTGTCCCATGGCCCACCTTGAGTTGCTCAAAGGTCACTCAGTCACTTGTGCTGTCTCTGAGGGCAGTGACATAGGGCACTGAGAGTCCATGGTGTCACCAGTTCAGTGCCTGCAGCTGTGGGCATCAACCCTGCACTGCCCCGCAGTGGCACATGCCAGCTGTGGGGACATGCCCTGAGATGGGGCAGGGCACAGTGAGAGCCCACAGTGGTGGTGTGGGAAGGGAACAGCAATCCCACAGACAGGGATTGAGATGGTGACTTGCTGGAGACGCTTAATTCAGGAGACTTCAGTCAAAGAGGTTTATGTTTAAGAGCTGTTGAGCTGAAAAGCTGCAAGTTGAGGAAATACTGAGTTTTGAAGCTTAACAGCTTGCGATTTTTTTTTCTTCTTTTTTCTCTTTTTTTTTTTTTTTAGGGAAAAATGAAACCATAGAGAAATATAAACCCAAGGAGCCAAGCCCTTGGATTTAATACAGTGCAAAAACTGGAAAGTGGAATTTCCTACTGGTTCATGTAGGGTTGTCTGCAAAGCTTGGCTTGTTCCCGCCTCCCTTCAGAAGCTTTCAAGCAGCTGCTACATGCTTCAGAGGGGAGCTGCAATGCCTCCTGGGTGCTGGGATCAAGGAAAGCCCATGGGAGGACAAAAGCAGGACACAGGGCAGGGGTGGCTAGGGTGGGGGCATGTGCTGCCTGAGGGGCCCTGGGCACTGGAGGGGGGGCTACCCAGGAGAACAGGGTATTGAACTAATCCATTGGTCTCTCCTTAGCTTGAGATGTCCATCATAGTCTGTGATTTCATTTGCCTCATTGCTCTGCTAATAAAGCACTGAGATTTGTTTAATGAGTATGCTGGAGCTTTCAGAGCAATCTGAGGTGACAGTCCCCAAATCCCATTGAAATTCAAGAGGTGTTCCAGTAGAGAAAAACCTTGGCAAACTCTGAAACCCTGCCTGCTGAATAAGAGGCTGTGTTGGGTTTATCTTCTTTTACAAACCAATTATACAGATCAGAATAAGGGTTGTAGCGTGGTGGGTTCTCCCTTTGCATGAGACACCCACGTAGTCTAGAGCTGGAAGGGATGCTGTGGTTGCCTCTGCTCCCAAGAAGTCCATGAAAGGCTGTTACCTGCAGAAGCTCTTGGGAGCATCCCTGCTCTCTCTGGAGTTGGGATGGCCTTTCTGCAGCACCAGGCTGGTTGCTAGTGGCTTTTGGGATTTCCTGGCCACCTCTCTCCTTCCAGAACTCAGTGCTCTGCCTTCTCCCAGCTCCCTCTAGTCCACAGAATGCTGCCCCAGTTTGTTGTCCCTCATACTTATGCTGCAGAATGAAGCTGCCATGGTTGATATCCTATTATTTGTATTTCTTATATTATTCCATTATTCTATTGGTTTATCCTGGTTTATATTTGGCACGCATGAAGTGCCTTTTCAGCCTGTGTTCTCTGAGGCAGGAGTTCCTGGTGGCCAAAAGAAGCCTGCCCTGGTCACAGCACGGAAAACTCTGGCAGAGCTGGGCTGATACATCTGTGTGAGCTCTCGCTCACCATCGAGATACTTCAGAGCATTCCTCACAGATAGTCTCTGCTTAATTCTGGGTGATGGCTGTGTTGCCTTTATCCAGCCTCCAGACTGGATAAACTTCACCCCTTTCCAGCAGTGATTAAATAGCAAACATTTCTTGCTGAAACAATGGGGTTGTGCCACGCTTGCACCTCAGTAGTGCCGGTCTCCAGGCCCCAACCCATCCAGATGCTGGGTTACTGCAGGGGATTGATGCTTGTGTTTGCAGGATTGAAGTCTGATTCCTGGTGCCATCCCCCCTGGCTGACATGGTGTGGTGCAGTTCACGTGTTTCAGCTTGGCGTCGGATTTGTGGGGTTTATAAAGCACAGCTCAATGGTCACAAGCTAAAACGTGTGAGCGTAGGGCACCCAGCAGCAAAAGCACTGGTTTGGCTTCTTTTTTCAGTCTAGAGAAGGAAAGCTGCTATGCATATTCTGATAGTGTTTCCAGTGCTTGGTGTGGGAGTTCAGCATTTCTGCCTTCACTGTATTTACAGCTTTGTTCAGTGTTTCAGTTGGTTCCTTACAAAGTCCAGGGAACCAGCGTAGTGACTGCATACACACCTTGGGTCTGTGCTGTCTCCCAGGCTCTTCATCTGTCTCAGGGCTTGGTGAAATCCGTATGTAAAAGCTGACAACGAATGCTTTGGGTTGCTTTTGTTCCTCCATAGTTTATTTATATCCAGGAGAAAAACTTCAGTGTGCTTAAACCTAACTTCCATCTGGAGTTAACTGGTAAGTGGGCCTTCCCTCTGCCTCTTGGCGTGCAGGGAAATCTCTGAGCTTCAGGGGCTGAGCACCAGCAGCTTTCCAGCCTTGCAGATTCAGTTTGATGGCCCACAGGTCCTTCACCAGGGACCAACCAAGGCTGCACCACTCCAAAATTTCTGAACACCAAAGGGTTCTGTCTCAGGGAATGCATTTGAATCTACAAAATGTGGGTGGGTTTGTTTTGTACCACCCTCTCTGTTCTCCCGTATGTGAGTATCCATGTGTGAGTGGCCACGCTGCCAGCCACCACACTGATGACTTGCAAAAGGTCTGCAGAATTTTCATTGGAATTTCATTTCTATGAGAGTCCAGAGGAATCCACGGAGATACTTTGAGGGCTGGAGCACCTCTGCTGTGGAGCCAGGCTGGGAGAGCTGGGGGTTGTTCAACCTGGAGGAGAGAAGGCTCTGGGGAGACCTGACAGTTCCTTCCAGGGCCTAAAGGGCCTCCAGGAGAGCTGGAGAGGGACTGGGGACAAGGGATGGAGGGACAGGACAAGGGGAAATGGCTTCCAGGTGCCAGAGGGCAGGGTTAGGGTGGGGAGACCCTGGCACAGGTTGCCCAGAGAAGCTGTGGCTGCCCCATCCCTGGAAGTGTCCAAGGCCAGGTTGGACAGGGCTTGGAGCAACCTGGGCTAGTGGAAGCTGTCCCTGCCCGTGGCAGGGAGTGGAATGAGGTGATCTTGAAGGTCCCTTCCATTCCAAACTGTTCTGTGTTTTTACATATTATTCTCTGCTTTGTGCTTCCAGTGCCTCAAATCAGGGCTTTAGTCTGAGGCTTTGTGATGGCTGAATCCAAATCCTGACTGTTCTTCACCATGTTCCTTCTGCAAGACTGTGGCTGAATGTGGTGGTGCTGAGGCTGAAGTCCTGTCCTCCTGGGCATCAGTTCAGGGTTGTTTTGAGGTGGCTCTGCTGTCATATGATGGTAACTGCAAAGCATCCCCTCTCTCCCTGTCTGTCCAGGCTGTGTCCAGGCAGAAGTGTTTCTTACCTTGGGAAGGAATTGCCTTTTTGTGTGTAAACTGGAGAAAGACAGAACATGCACCCCAGCCAGTCTAAAAGTTGTCTTTGGTTTTACTGGAGGTTTCAATTGCAGAAACCCTCTTCCATCTGATTTTCACTAAGGACTTCTTATTGAAACAGCCCAAGGCTGGGGATGCAGATGACAGGAGCAAACAGCACACAGGTTTGCTCACCAGTGGCAGGGTGCGGATGTAGAGCTGAACTTGGTCTTTGTAAAACATCAGCCCAGGTCTTTTCATTTTAATTTAAATCTTGCTGTGCCAGATGCAGCGGGGCCGGATCCTGTGCTGGCCTTTCCTGCTGGCTTCTCATTCACATTCCAAAGGGGTGTCCAGAGGGTGGGAAGGTTTCCCACTCAAGCATGCTCTTAAGTCCTTGGCTCCATTGAAAGGGAGCTCTGTGAAATGCCCACTCCTTGTGTGATATGGACCACTGGAGCAGGGCAAGGGAAGCTCATTTCACCAGGGGCACCTTCACTGCCCTGCAAGTGAAAGGTCATGCTGCTCAGATTTCGATTTGAGCTGCTGCAGAGCAGCCACTAATCCAATAAGCCACCGAGGCACTGTAGGATACAGCCTTAATTCAGGCATTTGCATGGGTGAGTGGGAGGCTGAACCCTGAGAGCTCCCAGGGACACCCTGCGCTGCATGGACCAACCTGGTCTGTGTCTTGCTTAATAAAGTGTTGAGAAGATCAAGCTCTCAGGAACGTGCTGCACCAGCCTTCACACCTGGAGTGCGCTGTGTGAAAAATAAACAGCTGTAAAGGTTTTACAGTGGGCATCGGCTGCTCTGGCTGGGTTTGTGTTGGGAATCGGATCACACGGCAGCCTTCAGCAGTGGAGCAACAGGTCTGCCTGTGGAGCTTTTAATATTTCATATATACATATACATGTACACGCACATTCATAACAACATGCGGCTAAATTATATTTGTTTTTTTCAGAGACACATACGAGCTGTCACATCTCTATTCTGTGCCCACCTGTGTTCTCCAAGGCTGGTAGCCTGAGATTCACCCAATATTGGTATTATTCTCCAGGTAACTATTGGGATATTAAAGATTAAGAAGTTTTGACAGACTAATGAGGCACAAAACATGGATCTAGTTTAAATAAAGAACTCGTGTGATTGCAAATAAAATACCTGAAAAAAGAAAACCCCCCAGGTGCCCTCCTTAAAATAATCCATGGTGTTACCCTGGCAGTCTGTGCTGTTTGAGGTGTCCAGGTGCCTTCTGCCCTGTGTGGATCCAAGTCCCTTGGCCGCAGTTGGGTTATGGTGGTCACTTGGTGTGTCAGCATGGGCTGGGCCAGCATCACCTGTGATGAGTTTTTCCAAGCATAGCTGACAGCTCTGATGTAGCTGCTCTAACTTTCCCTGTTGTTGTGGGGCAATCAAAATTATAAATGTTAGCAGCAGCTTCAAATTTCTTTTCTAGCTTTTCTGCTTCCATCCAGGTGCAGCAGCCCTGGGCCAACTTGGCTATTGGACAGAGCCACTGGTTGCTGTCTAAGGAGCCTTTTCTTGGAGGCAGCTGATGGGGCTGCCACAATGGAAAGCCTGAGGAACAATCAAAGCTCGTGCTCACAGCTGAGTACGAGTGGCTGTGAGTGTCACAGAGGAGTTATTGCCTCTGGCTTTGCTGAGCTCCTGTCTGTGCAGGACTCAGTGAGGGCTGATGCATTTGGAAATGCTGGGCTTGACCCCATGCCATGGGTGCCTCTCCTGTGGCTGACTGAGCAGCACCCAATAGCTTAAGATGGTATAGGATGGGCTTCTCCCACCCAAAGTGCTGCCACAAAATCAGGCACTGGGGGTGATGAGGAATGTATGGAATATTTTCACATCTAAGCTAAATACTGTAATCTTACGAGTCCCCAAATTCTGTTTGTAACATTCCAGAGCAGGCATCTCAGTGAGCGCAACTTGTAGGGTTCAGGATGGCAGCTCTGATGGTCTTGGGCACCTGTGAAAACAGGTTTCAGCTGTGGCAAGGTGCTGTGGGACTGCTGTGACAGGGATGCCTGCGGCCTCTGATGTTGGTGACATCAGCAATTGACAGTGGTTTGGATTTTTTTTTTTTGACTTGCAGATTCAGAAGACCAGAAGTGTGAAGTCTGTTAGATAGATGTGTGTTAGTGCTGGAGGTTTTATAAGGGCTTACTTTGATCACTGTTTAAAACTTCTTAATGTTTTCTGTGCTTCTTGGGCCTGAAACTATGGGCTGAAAAACCCTGTGACTTGGTGCCTGAAGGGTCCCCCGTGATGAACTCCAGAGATTAAACACGCTGCTTGATTTGTGGCTGAGGGTGCCGTGGGAGCAAGTGCCTCGGTCCCTGCAGCAGTGGGAGCAGATGGGCCCGACACCCTGTGCCGATACTGTTATTCGAGTGGAGATTTTGAAAGCTCAGAGTTCTGAGCTATGGTTATGTTCTTACTTAATAAGGTGTTAACTGACGTTGGGCGCTCTGTGGAGTTCGGCTATGCGTGGAGGTTACCGGTTCCTGGCATCTTGTCTGCTATAAACAAGCTTTCAGACACGGAGAAAGAATTACCACACACTCTTCAGCGTGTAAATTTTTTTCGTAAGATAAAAAAAAAAATCCCGAAAACCATCAAAACCCCCCAAACGTAAGGCGGGGGCAGCGGCTCGGCGGGGCCGGGCGGTGCGGGGCGGCGGAGCGGCCGCTGGAGGGCAGGCGAGCCGTGCGGAGCGGGGGCACGGCCGAGCCCGCACCGAGCCCGGCGCT
>VXAY01005812.1:332323-467530 GCA_013399855.1 Oxyruncus cristatus
GACCAGCCGCCGGCCAACCCCCTCCTCGCCCAGCGATGTATTCACTGCTCTCAGCCTGCACTTGCCTGTAAGGATTATGACATATTTCTAAATATATTTTTTATTATTATTTTTAAATTTTTAAAAATATTTTAATTTTTTTTAAAAAAAACTTTCATTCTGGAGGCTCCGGTTGCATTTTTCTTGCAACCAGGTGGTAATTGGGACCCGAGCCTTTCTATAAGCAGAGCATCGCTCTGTACCCTTCAAAAAATTGCAAAGAAAAACAAAGCAAAAAAAAAAAAAGCAAAAGCACCCAACTTTAACCATTTTACCACATCATTTGATCTTTTCTTGCTTTTTTTTTTTCTCCTCTCCAGATGTTTACATTTCCTGCTGCTGTGCTTTCAGGTACAGGTACGTGTCCTTTCTGTCCTCTCTCGCTTTTGGTTGTAAAATAGAAACAAAGGCGGCGTGCTGACCTCGAGTGCCAGGCAGGTTTGGCTGGGGCTTTCACTTGTTTCCCTCTAGTTTTTATAGCCGTATTAAACCGAGCCCCGCACCAGATGCTGGAGTGTCACTTGCCCTGGACCGGGACTGCCCCTCGCACTCGGCTCCCGTTCCGTGCCCGGTTGTGCTCTGCCGCCGGTGCGGGGCTGGGGAGCAGCCGGTGCGCCGGTAGCCTGCCGTAGCGGGATCCTCTGGAGTGCATTAGCCTGGCTAATGATGTGAGAGGGAGTGCTGGACTCTCCTTGCACAATGTTGATTGATGCACTTGCCTTGGAAGAGCAGGCGCTCTCCTGCTCGCCCTCCTTTTTATTTTTTTCTTTTCTTTTCCTTTTCCTTTTTTTTTCCCCCCTCTCCCTCTTTGGGAACTTACTCTCAAAAACTGATACTTTGAAAAACACGAGTTTCCCTAGCCAGGAGGAGGAGGCTGTGCGCTCCCTCCCCATTATTCAGTAGAACGCCGTCCAAGTCAGCTCCAGCCTTTGATCCTGCCTCGGCAGGAATGAAGCCGTTGGAGGAACACCCTGAGCGGCGAAGCTCTGCAGCCCAGGCGCGCACGAGATGGGGATGGGGATGGGGATGGCAGCTGCCCCCCAACAGCCCCATGGCCACGCACCTCACTGCCACAGGGATTTTAGCTGGGCGTCCTGGAGCAGACCCACCTGCGGGGCTGGGCAGGGCAGGTGCCACTGCTCCAGTGGCTCCAGCCCACCATCCCCCCAGGACTGGGGGGTGCCTGTGCCACCCTTTGGCCCCGTGTGATGTGTTGGCCAGGACTGCACCTGCTTACCCTTTCCAGATCCCCAACAGCAGCAAGGGATGGTCCTGGATGAGCGCAGCCACAGCCTTGGAGGGGGCTCTATCCCCCTGGCTAAGCTAAAACTCAGACCAGCCCCATCCCCTGGTCCCCCACCCATGAAAAAAATCCCCGGTCACGTTTTTTTCCTCATCCCCACTAAAAACTGCAGCTCAAACCCAACACCAGCAGAGCCTTCCCCAGTAAAGCAGCCTCCTCAGCAGGAGAGGATCCACAGCTGTAAATTACCCTGTGGTTGGAAGGTGTTTGCTCTATTTCTCTGGTGCATTTTTTTTTCAAGCCCGAGGAATAACAGGCTGCTCAGGGCTCACAGCGCCAGCACCCTTTGCAATGGGGAGACATTTTTTTGTGCTTGTGCGGTAACTGAAGTTAATCAGCCCTCCAGCCCCCTCCCTTTCCCCCTCCCTTTGGTGCTTTTAGTGAATCAGAAAAAGTTTGGCTGGCTGCCTGGAAAGCACTTGCTAAAATCTGATCTCTTACTTCAGCAGCCTTAAAACAAAGTTATTGGCATTTATACAGTTGGAGCTTGCAGGCTTCCAAAGCAATAAAATAATAAAAAAAAAAAGGGAAAAAAAAAGAAAGCTCTGCGCTGTGGTGCTATTAGAACCATATTTGCTCCATTTCATGCTGATTTTGCAGCATTCTGTGGGATGTGAGGTGGGGATGGCTGCGCTGGGCACTCCGGGGGTGTCCTGGCTGCAGCTGGAGGGCAGCGGAGCTTGCTGGGTGTCACAGTGAGAGTGGAGCTCCTTTGGCGATCAGGGTTGGGAGCCAAAACATTAGATTAGTCATACTCGAGGGCCTTCGAGTGAGTGTTTACAGTATTAATGGTAGATGAAAAGATGTGAATGCTGTAAGTTTTTATTGCCCATTTTGTTACACTTTGTTTCTGGATTTATTCACGGGATTACATGTTTTGAGCCTGAATGGGAGCAAGGGATTATAGGATTTCTTTTATAATGATCAGTTTGGGTAGGAGTTAGCCTTTGGTGAACTGGAGTAAATTAATGCATCACTTAGGTTTAATATTTATTTAGTCTAAAGGAAGTTGTTTAGTTTTGCTTAAAGGGCTCTGTGTTGTATTTGAGAGATTTAAGAGCTCCTGAAGTGGATTATATGCTAAGGCCACCTTTCGCCCTCCTGTTCAAGCCCTGATCTGCGGGTTGTCCCATGTGTTAGTCTGAGTATTACACTCCTCTGCTGCTGCCTGTTACCTTCTGGCTCTGTGTGCAGAGGTAGAAATCCCTCCAGCGTGTGTGGGGCTGGAGGTATTCTGTATCTTCTGTTAGTTCCTCGTGTACGAACCTGCAGTGCATTGACATGTGAGCTGCCTGCATTTGGTGGTCGGTGGTTCACTGCTGGCTAAAAACTTCCTTGTAGACTCCAAGCCCACCTGCACAGCTGCCCGTGGGTGACCCCGTCAGGGGCAGCATCACCTGTGGGCAGGTTGTGGCAGCACTTGAGGGGCTGTTCCCGGCCTGGGCCACAGGGAGATTGAAGGGTCTGGAGCTTCCAGGATCAGGACTTAGACTCCTGGATGGGTTGGACTCCAGGGCTTTTCTATCACGTGACATTTACACCAAGGAACATGAGGATGAGCACACGTTGGGTCAGAGGGGAGCGCTGCTAGAGCGTAGGTGCAGCACAGCCCCGGGAGCAGCCCTGTATCCCTGTATCTCACAGAGCTGCCTGGAGGAAAACTCATTCACTGATCTCTTCCCCTGCAACAGCAGTAGCCCTGTCTTGTTTCCTTCTCTTGCATCTTAGGAAGTTCCTCTGCTGCTGGGGGTTTCTGCAGTTCCAAAGCAGAGATACTGGATACCCTTGGGGACCCTGGAGACATTATTTATGCACATTGTTCTCAGGGATGCCCTTTCATCAATGGTTACTGATCTCTCCCTCTTATCACATGTCTTTAGCATCCTTCAGTTTATTCTCCTGCTACCTTTTCACACTTTCAGGAGCAATTTCTCTTCCATGTGCTTTTTCCCTCTGTGTGTGCCAGGGTGGTTTTGGGTTTGGTTTTGGAGTCAGTCTCTGCTCTTCAAGGAGGTGAGAAACACCAAGAGCACCTTGCACAGCTGGAGGAGATCACCCAAGCTGTGCTGACTCTGGCAGCACCATGACCCTTAGGACATCGGGCCTGGGGACGTGGGACCTCAGAGGGCCCGCTCTGCCGGGGAGGTGGGGGCTGGAGGCAACCTCAGTGTAGGCTGAGCAGTAGGATACGAGGTTTTGAGTGCTGTCCTGGCTTGCAAGAGCTTCCAGCTCTTCTGTCCCTAAGCCGCCTCCAGCACATCGTCAGCCGGAGCGCAGGGCGCTGCCGGTGCGGGGGCTGCCCTGGCTGTGCTGTAGAGCAGAGGGTGGTCCTGCCTCAGCCTCTGCCCTGCCCCGATAAACCTCACCGTGTTCTTCTACATGGAGCGCATCTGTCTTAGATTATGAAGGGGTCCCTGATAGGGCCAAATCCTTTGCTTTTATGGCTCTTGTAGGTTAAGATCCAGCTTTGGAATCTGATCCAGAAGCAAACAGGAGGTCAGAGGAACGCACAAGGCAGCACTGGGCTATTTTCACATCTGCTGGTGTTGTGTAAGAGGAAGGCTGCCGTGCACCATGCCAATAGCAACTTATGTTTCTCCTAAGCTCCTGTGCAGCGACAGACAGTTATTGTTTGGGGCTTTGTAAAGTGAGACACAGAGAAGTGTTGCTTCCACACGTTCAGTGAGCCAGATCCTGCGGTCTGGCGGAGCTGCGCGCAGCACATGTCGGAGGCGTGAGCCTGCTGAGCAACTCCCTCCCCTCTCCCCGTCTGCTGCTCCATCCTTCCCAGGACAAGGAGGATGAGTGGCAAGTGCTGCCAAATGGCACTGGGGACACTGTTGTGGAGAAGCAAGATGTGGTCCTGGCCACAGCCTGCCCAGCCCGCCTTGCCTGGCTGCCCCTTCTGCAGGTGTGCAGCAGTGCCACAGGTCCTGCCTGCCCTGCCCTGGCCCTCCTGGTGGCAATGCTTGGTGATGGCACTGAAGGCAGGGTGCTGGACTGCACCATTCTCATGTCTACCCTCCCTGTGGATGGGAACCCACCTGCCTTTGCCCACCTTGGGTGGCACAACGTCTGTCTTGGCACGGCAGCCAAAGCTGTGCGTACTGCCAGGGGTGGAGTTTGGGCATCACCACATTGCTCCTGAAGCCTGGGCTGTGGGACACGGTGTGTGGTACCTCGTGCTGCTCCCATCCTCGAGGTCCCCTGCATGCCAAGACTCAGTTGGGCCCAGAGCCCTGGGGCTCCCAGGCCGGGTGATCTGTGCCTGCCCTCTCTGCTCAGCCTGGACCAGGACCACCAAGCCTCAGCACAGGATCCCTGTGCCAGCACCTGCCTCCTGCTCTCCGAGGGTGTAGAAGTCATGCTGAGAAGGACAGAATATGGCAAAGGTGGTCTGGGAAAGGCTGGACAGCTCTCTGTTGATTTTTCTGATTGCACCTGACAATTACTGGGCAGTGAGAAGACCAGGGATACTGCATGAGCAAAGCCTGATTTAATTAGCAGAGGAGCTCAGCGGTGTTGAAGTGCATGACCCCATCATGGGCCGGAGTAGATGAGATGGTCCACAGCTCTGGCTCTATGCTGCTGCTGGACTCAAGACAGCAGATGCAGTACCTGCTGCTGTGGCTCTGCTGGCCCACAACCCGCAGAGGCAGGGTCTGGTTGCATATTAAATCGTTTGTTCCAGTTTTGAACCCCCTTGCTCTCCAAGGAACAACCCTGCTGCTTGCAACAAGGGATTTTTGTTCCCTGCTGCTGACTCATTGCACCCTTCTGTGAAGTGCTGTGTCCTGAAGCTGCCCCTCATGTCCTGTTTCTGCCTCCTGATCTTTGAAGAGCTCAGGCTTGTGGAGGAAGAGGACGCATGTTGGAGCAGTTGCCTGGGCTGGAAGTCCTGCTGAGTGGCATTGGGCTGGTGCTTGTGCTGATGTGCACTTGGGAGAAGTGGGAGAAGCGAGACTGAGGTTAGGGTGGAGTGAGTGCAAATGTGGGTCTTGCTCCTACACGGGTGGGAGTGTGCAGCCTGTGCCCCACTGCTGGCTCTGGCTGCCTGCCCTGGGCATGCCCTGCCTCTGCTTCTGACAGTCCCTACAGTGTGCTGGGGCAGGTTATCTGCCAGAAAGACCCCTCAAACGCATGTTTAACATGGAAGGATGTGCAAGGACTAGGCTGTTTCCAGATTCCCACCCCAGTGAGGCTGACAGAAACTTGAGCTTCTTCAGCATTTGGGGGCTTGGGTGTGCTGTGGCAATGGGCAGCAGAGCAGAGCTGCTGCTGGGAGGCTTCAACGTGCACCCCTGTGTGTGCAGTTTGCTTTTCCACAGCTCTAGAGATACGCAAGTTGCTTCAGAGAAACAGAGAAGGATGTGGATGTTGTTGAGCAGAGCACACAGAAGGGGTACCTGTGAGGTTCAGATTTCCCCTGTTCCAGGTAGCTGGATGCAGCATGGTGGTTGGATTTAATTTCTGGTTTGCTTTCCTTGATGCATCTGGATGGAGGCAAGTGGTGCTGGATTCGGAGTGCTGTGGGGTTTTGCAGGAGGGATGGCCGCTCAAACTCAAAACTGGTTTTTGCTTGGCCACAGGGTTCTTAGGCGGGAGGGAAAAGAGTGGAATGGGCAAAGGCCATGTGGCAAAGGAAGTGTCGCTTCAAAGCCCTGTGGGTGCTTTTGGGATGTGGTGATGCTGGTGGTGGGTCCTTTGTTGGGAGTGACTTCAGGGGGCTCAGGTAGGATGAACAGCCCTGGGGTGGCTTGGGCAGCCCCTCAGAATATTTGATTTTGCTGTAAGGTGATAGCGCCGAGTTGGTCAGCCGGGCGAGTGCGTATCTCTCTCTGCTGTGGGAGGCTGAGCTCAAGGGGGACTCCCCTGGGACTGAAAATCATGTTTTTTGATCTATCTACTCCCAGATCCTTGGGAGTATTTTTATGTATCTCTTCCTTTCCTTAGGAGCTGGGAAAACCCATTGTGCTCTCTCCTCTCCTGCCTTGCTGAGCTGCTTTTGCTTCGTTTTCCCCCAGATATGGGTACTCTAGATATCAGTTGCGATAAGTGCAGGTGAAAAATACGTTCAGGAAACATCATGATTTAAAAAGGGAGAAGAGGAGTGGCTGCTTTTGTTGCCTGGGTAGGGGTTGGTGAGGAATGATACCTGCTGCCAGGGCCTCTGCCTGGGGTGTCTGCAAACTGCTCTGGCCCTGGGAAGGCTGGGGTAGGTTGTGCTGGGGGAGCTGGAAGCCCCGGGCCCAGGGAGGCACCAAAACACCCTCCTGCCTGGGAGATGCACCTTCCTGTGCTCTGCTTCTGAGGTCAAGGGGCTTCCACCTGTGTATCTGTGGCCCCAACAAGTTGGAACACGATTTTTTTTTTGTCTTCCTTTCTTTCCCTGGATTTTTGTGGTTTGATCACCTGCCCATAATAGCAGGTACCAGCAGAAATTATGCAGAGCTGTGCATTGTGCTGCCTACCTGATATGTCACCTCTGTGTCCTGGTACTCCCCAGATGTCCATGAAGGATTAGGCATCCAGCAGAGCAGCTGAAGGGAAAGTATATTAAAAAAAAGCAAAACCCCACAACCAAAAAAAAAAACAAAATAGAAAAGACTGTCTGGCTCTGCCAAAGTATTTTCCTATTCCCATTCAGCAGCCTTGCCATAGCATGAAGAGAAAGAAAGGGGAACAGAGAGGAAGGAGGGGGCTTAGCCTGTCATGGTCTGTGTATTTCCTTTGTGTGAGCTCCTCGCCGCCCTGAGGGCTGCAGTGGGTGGGAGCCAGCGTGCCAATCTTTTCCCTCGGCCAAGGGCAGGCTGCAGGTCTGTGTCCCTGCTACTTCCATGTGGGGCTGGGTTCCCTGGGCAGGGCTTCCACAGCTCCCTGCATGCTCTGCCTGCACAAACAGCTGGATTTCAGGCTGAACCACATGGCAGTGTTGTCCATGTAGTGACAGCACATCCTCCTCCTGTGATGGACTCTACTCACACCCTCCTCACTGCCTGCGTTTGCTTTTGCATGAAGTTACCAGCTTGATTCTGCTGCAGCATATGGAAAGGGGATGGTGCTGCTGGGAAACCCAGAATGCCTTTAACCTCCAGACCTTAGGGTGCTGTAACAGTGTCTGATGCATCCTCCTGCATATAGCTCCTGTCTCAGTGCTGCTCCAGCTTTCTGGCTGTAGCTGGGTGGGTGCTGTTGAGTTCGCTGATGATGCCAGCTGAGATGAACATTGCTTTGGAGGCAGGGGAAGAAAAGGGGAAAATCTGAGGCTGTGGCATTGGGATGAAAGGCTTCAAGTTGCACCAGGGCAGTTTTAGATGGGCTTTTAGGAAAAATTTCTTCAACGAAAGGGTTATTAAGCACTGGAACAGGCTGCCCATCCCTGGAAGGGTTCAAAAGATGTGTGGATATGGCATTTGGGGACATGGTTTAGAAATGGGCCTGGCAATGCTGGGTTAAACAGTTGACTCAATGATCTTAGAGGGTTTTTCCAAACTAAATGATTCTGTGATAAGAAGCAGGCAGCGGGGAACAGTTCAGCACAGTCTGCTCACTGTTGTGTGGCCAGTGGTGATGGGAGATGAGGTGGAGTCCAGTCCGTGGGCTCACCCGCACAGAGGTGGAAGATGGAGCAGGCTGGGGGAGCTGGGACTTGGCCCAGGCAGAGCCAGAGCCCCCAGCAGTGGCCAGACTGAGGGGCTCGATCCTGAAACGGCAAGGGGATGGCCCTGAGGGGAAGCAGGGTGGTCAGGGGCCAAGTGCACCCTGTGATTTCTCTTTTATAATACAAATCATGTTAAGACTGATGAATTGGTGCGGGTCCCAGGGAAGTGCATATTGCATGGATACAAGTACCGGGATGCAGCACTTAATGCATTTCTCTTCCTAGAAGGTATTTCCAGCACTCCTTAGTCCTCCCAGTTCCCTTTTCTCCTGCTGCATATTTCAAATCCCTTTCTTTCCTTCTAAAATACTATCTTTGGCATCATTTTGAAGGACAGCTTGTTAAAAAGCTGTTGTATCTTTCTGAATGCCCTGAGCTAGTCTTGCACAGAAATCCAGAATTAACAGAAAAATGCAGGGAGCAGTGGTGAGCCTGGTAAACAACGAGGCTGTAGCACATGCACTGGGTGTCTGTGGGCATGGCTGGTGGGATGGGTATATAAATTAGAAAATGGGAAGAAGGACATTATTAATAGAAAGGCATTTTGCTGCTTCTCTGATGCTTTTTTTGAGAAGAGAGATGGTCTGGAAGGCTGGCGCTGCAGCACAAGGACTGGGGTCACTTCCTTCCTGTCACACCCTGGGTGATCTGCTCATGGTGCTGCTCCGTGGCTTTTCCCACTGGAGTATTGGATACAATCCTGATCAGATAATCGTATTTCCTTTCCCAAGTTGCATTCAAATCATAGGTGGAATTTGACTGGGTTATAGGAGTGTACAAATGAACAGCGAGTGGAGTGTGTGCTCCACTTCCAGCCTTGCTTTCCAACTCTAACATGGAAGCTGGTTTTGACTCCCTTAAGCTCCCAGGCCTTAAGGTTACAATCCCGTATGAATAGCATCAGTCCCTCGGTGTGAGGCTGTAGTGTAAGACTGCATGGTGCAGAGTGGTATTGATTAGCTGTAAAATAAATTATGATCTATGTACTGCAGGTTTCTGACCCTGTGGTCGCGACCTTGCGGTGATTGGGGAGACTTCTGACCAGCTGAGATCGGAATAGCAGACAGCCCCCCAGCAATCAATAGGGAACCAGCAGCTCTGCTGGCTGAGGCCTGTTACAGGATGGTGCATACACATGGCATCTTTATCCCCGGGAGCAGGCGGTTCTTCTACCATCTTCACCTGAAATTAGATGTGAAACTCTGTGTTGGGAATCCTGTGTGACCAGCCAGCCTGACCATGGGCCTTGGGGACGGGAAATGTTGTGGTGCAAAAGGGGGTGCATGTTTCACCATCGGGGCTTTCAACGACCAGCAAAGCTGGTACATCTCAGGTTGGAAGTGGGGAGTGAGGGCAGCTCTGCCTGGCAGTGCTGGCCAGGCCTGGGCAGCATGGAGGGCCTGCCCTGCTTATCATAGAAGCGCAGAATGGTTTGGTTTGGAAGGGACCTTAAAGACCATCTTGTTTCAACCCACTGCCATTAGCCAGATTGCTCCAAGCCCCACCCAAGCTGCCCTTGAATACTTCCACGGATGGGACAGCTACAGCTTCTTAGGCCCCGAGCTCTTCAACATCTTAATAAATGACTTGGATGCAGAACTTTAGGGATACTAAGTAATTTTGTGGACGATACAAAAGTGGGAGGAGCTGTTGACTCCCTTGAAGGCTGGGAGACCCTGCAGACAGACCTGGACAGATCAGAGGGCTGGGAACCACCAACCGTGGGAAGTTCAACAAGGGGAAGTGCCGGATCCTGCCCCTGGGATGGGGCAACTGCAGGGTTGCCCCAGACAGACTGGGAATGAGAGGCTGGAGAGCAGTGCCAGGAAAGGACCCTGGGGGTCCTGGTGGGTGCCCCTTGTCCCTGAGCCAGCAGTGCCCTGGCAGCCAGGAGGGCCAACCCTGTCCTGGGGACATCAGGGAGGGGATTGTCCTGCTCTGCTCTGCCCTGGGGCGACCTCACCTCAAGTCCTGGGGGCAGTTTTGGGTGCCTCAATATAAAAAAGATCTAAATCTGTTGGAAACTATCCAAAGGAGGGACACAAGGATGGTGAAGGGACTGGAGGGGCCACACGAGGAGCAGCTGAGGGCATTTGGTGTGTTCAGCTGGAGAGGAGGAGACTGAGGGGAGACCTCCTTGGGGTCTGCAGCTCCTCCCGAGGGGCAGCTCCACCTCTGCTCTGGGTGAGCAGGGACAGGAGCCAGGGAATGGCTGGAGCTGTGTCAGGGCAGGGTCAGGTTGGATCTCAGGACAAGGTTCTTCCCCCACAGGCTGGTTGGGCACTGACCAGGCTCCCCAGGGCAGTGGGCACAGCCCCAAGGCTGCCAGAACTCCAGGAGGGTTTGGACAAGGCTCTCAGGGACAGGGTGGGATTGTTGGGGTGTCCTGGGTAGGGACAGAGGTTGGACTTCGATGATCCTTATAGGTCCCTTTTAATTCAGAATATTCTGTGATTTCTGGGCAATTTGTGCCTCTGAGTAAAGAATTTCTTCCTAACATCTAATCTAAATCTCTCCTCTTTTAGTTTAAAGCCATTCCCTCTTGCCTATAATAAATGGGAGCAGTCTGCCAGTGATGCAGAGCGTTTTGTGCTGTTTATGTTGAAAGAGTAGGTAATAGGAATTTAATTGCTTTTTAAATGTAGCAAACAAGAAAATGGAATTTATTTGCTCAGCTTTGATTTCTTTCTGGGAGCCTGATTTCCCCAGTGTGCACCATCACCATGCCTGCCAAGAAGCTGAGCACCACCGGGTTAAGTTGTGGGGTTTCACTTCTAAATGAAATGTGTGCTAACTCTGCCCTGGGCCAGGAAGGCTGAGTGGGCAGAGCTGCTCTGTGCTGGGTGATGGGCCCGGGTGGGTGACAGCTGTGGGCATTCCCAGACCAAACAGGGAACTGGGCACGGCTGGGGCGAGGCACGGCGCTTCACAGCATCCCGGTGCTGTAGGAACGGATGGTAGTGCCTCAAAGAAAGGGCTCCTGGGGAATCTCATGCCATAAGGTCTCATGTCTGTGTTTGCCCATGCCTGGCCTGAATTTCCCCCCAGAAGCATTTCTTCCCACTGCTGGTGACTGGCAATGGATGAAGCAAAATGTGTGGGGCTCTCCCTGGTCCCCACGAGCTGCGTGGGGACACAGCAGCCCAAACCTGAGTGATTTTAACACAGCTTTCTTTTCCCCCCCACTTAAAACGTTTCAAAACCAGATTTATTTTCCAAAACTCTTGAGAATTGTTCCCTGAAAATAGGAAACCTGCAATCTAAATTAATTAATACCAAATGAAACTTTTCCCTGACTCATCAAAGCAGAAAGATAAGAAATCCTATTTGTCTGGTGTTTGCAGTGTAACTATTTCCAGGCAGAAGTGTGGCTAATAGAGATCGGAACAAATCTTCTACTAGAAAACAAACCCTGCTTTTCTTTTCTGGCCCTGGGCTCGCATGTTTGTTAGATCGGATCCCGAAGGCAGATTGACAGTTTGGTTTGGATTAAAGTCAACACATGCTTTATGCCATATTTTTGATAAGGCTCAATAGTAATCTGATTTTTTTTTTTTTTGTGCTGTCCTTAGTACCTGAGCAGCAGAATTGTCCATTCTTGGGAATATTTTTGCAGTGAAGCCATTGAGGAATCTATTTCTGGAGGGAAGATGAAATTACTGGTGTTAAAAACTCTCAAAATCTCAAGTAAAGTTGAAATCCATTAACTGCAAGCTGTAAGCTTGACATGAGCTGGGCAAACTTCAAGCTTTTATTAACTGATCTGGAGAGTATTTTATTTAAATACTTTGGAAAGGCAGAGAGGAGGACACTGGCTCACACAGGGGGACCAGAGCAGGTTCCTGTACTTTGCCACCAGCTCCAGCTCCCAGTTCTGATAGGCAGGAGTGAAGATCTTCACCATTTGTACCTGTATGTGCTTGTGAGCTCAGGCTTCTTCATGGGAATAACAGGCATTGCCACTGCCTGCTGGTTCCCTGGACCATCTCCTGCAGTGCGTCCCAAGGTGGGCTTCTGGGTACCTTGGCCCATTAGGTGCAAGTAGTTATTTATTTATACAGTATAGATTCATTCTGTTTTTAAATAGGCTTCACTCTCCAAAGCTGGTGTCTTTTGTCTTTACTGTGTTCCCTAGAAAGGAAGTGGGGAAAAAAGGTAGAAAGAATGGGGAACGGGGGGAACCAAAGGAGAAGATTCTCTCTTCTCTGGCAAAGGAGGAATTGCTCGCTGCCTTTGAACTGTGTGCCTCAGCAGCTGTGTGTCTGGAGAACTGTCTGCAAAGCTTTGTGTCCGTCCTCACTGCGGGACACAGCGATCTGTTGTGCCTAATTCTGTGACCACCTCCACCTCTGATGCCAGTGTGGAAACTTCTGAATGGGGTTATTTTATCAGGGATGAAGCCAGTCCCAAAGTTTTCTTGGGAAACTTTGTTGCTTGAAGGTAACTGGTGCTGGCAGGACCTGTCGAGTGGTTGTGCAGGGCTAGAACTGTGTACTGGAAAAGCTCTGACTTGATGGTGATGCTGAAAGCAACCAAGATACTTATCCCAGCTATGTATTAACTTCATCAAAAATGGAATTAATGAACCTGAACATTGCCTGGGTCTGCATGCATTTGAAGCTGCCTCCAGCAGCGGCTTGTGCCCAGCAAGGGGCTTAGGTGTGCTCTGTTCTGAGTGACAGAGCTCCTGGGACACGTGCCATGGGGTGTGGTGATGGATCCTCTGCAAGACGGTGCGAGTTCCCTCTATCCATCCGTGTTGGGTGAGTCGGAGATCTCCAGCCTCAAACGGAAAATGTGTGTTTGCACAATTAACGTGGCCCCTTCCTTCCCTAGGAGCAGAATGGTTTATTGATTTCTGTGGCCCACTCACCCCCACCTATTCAGCAATAATGACCCTTCCACCCCAACTCTAAATCATCTCAGCCTGCCTTGTCCATAAGCCCTCTAATCTTTTTGAGTTGTTGTTGGTATTTATGCTCATGGAGGTTTATGATCTGTCGGCGCTGGCTGCTGAAATGCTTTATTTATCCATAGGCTGGGCCACACAGGGAGTGTCCTTATTCTGGTATCATGTTCAGGATGCTGTAGTTAAGGGTTGTGTCAGCACTTCCATGCACAAACCTTGTTATTCAGGGGTTTTGCAATTCTGTGGAAAAGAAAAACCAGCGACCTGGCACGGCAAGGGGAGGCTCAGAGGCATACATGAAAGCCCAACAACCCACTGCCCATTTAGGGATTATTAGATGGGCAACCTCCTTCCTCGAGGAAGACAGCCAAAAACATCCTCCTCCTTTGGTTTGATTTTGTGAAAAGAAAACCCTCTTTTGTGGGCTTGTGTTGGGGTCGGATGGGGAGAACACAGTGGGGTAGGACACTGGCTGGAATCCTCTCCGGATACTTAAAAACTAAACATCCGGGGGTGTGGCACAGAGCTGCCTTCTCCTCGGAACACCCGGGGTGTGCAGGGGCTGGGGAGCAGCTGCTCCCTGCACCCCCCTGCGTCCAGCCCCCCGCCCGCCCGACACCGCGGCCCTCGGAACAGTAGGTGATGGGGTTTGTAAATGTGATTTATTGCCTGTTAGTGCAGGAGCTTGTGGGCTTACAAATTACTCGGAGATTTCTTGATAGTAGAGGGAGCGTGGTATAAACAGGAGAGATAACAGGGCTTAAGAATGTATTTCAAAGCACTTTTGGGGAAGGAGAAGTTCCATGGCTGCTGGCAGGTATGGGGAGATCCTGGCTGTGCTGGAGGAAGAGCCTTTAGAGAACAACCCAGCCGGGATATTTTTTATTGCTCTAAATGCTGATGGGTTTTGTGGTGCTTTATAGAGCAGCCTGGAGCAGAGCTGACAACTCAGAGAGAAAATGCTCATCAAGCCCATTGGCCCAGGACAGCAGGCTGGGGCTGACAGTGGAGGGAACTCATGTAAGCAGAATTGATCAGTCCACAAGCAGGAGCAGGCAGTGGCAACGCACTGAAGGGAGCCTACAAGAAAGATGGAGAGAGACTGTTTACGAGGGCATGTAGTAACAGGACAAAGGGGAAATGGCTTCATACTGACAGAGAGCAGGTTTAGATTGGATATTAGGAAAAAATTCTGTACTATGAGAATGGTGAGGCCCTGGCACAGGTTGCCCAGAGAAGCTGCGGCTGCCCCATCCCTGGAAGTGTCCAAGGCCAGGTTGGACAAGGCTTGGAGCAACCTGGTCTGGTGGAAGCTGTCCCTGCCCATGGCAGGGGGGTGGGACTGGGCGATCTTTAAGGCCCCTTCCAACCCAGGCCATTCTGTAATTCTGTGATTCCTCAAGTAGGGGACACTGTGGCAGCAGGGTTTTCACAGGGGGAAATTGGGAGCGCCAAATGGATGCTCAACCCTTTTGTTAGCAGGCACCAAGCTGGTGTGACTGGCAGCCCTCAGTTGCTGCTCCAAAGCCATTTTTCTCATCTCTGGGATGGTGCCAGCAAGTCTTGCAGGACTGTGCCAACATGTCGAGCAGGCTGAGAGCAGCAGCGATGGGACAGGAGTATTGTTCTGGAGAGGGCAGTAGTGAATTGGGAGATGCAGGAGCACATCTCCTCAAATGTGCCTTGGGTTTAGGTCGCTTCAGTGCTTACTTCCCTCTCAGTTTGCTATGACCACCTTTGGCAGGGGCAGGAGGGAAAGGGTTGGCAGCTTCTCTGCAGGCTTGTGAGATCTCCAGGCTTGGTGAGGAGCATCTTGGGTGCCAGTACTGGAACAGAGTGGGTTCCCATCTCTTCTTTTTCTCTTGAAGCTTGTGGAGCCGGCCATACATTTTGTTCACAGAACACAAACATTTTTGAACATCTTGGTTTTATGCTGGGGATGTTTTCAGTGTGAAGTCGTGCTTTCTGATCACTGCAGGAAGTTCTGCATCTCAGACCATGTTTACAGGTAGGGCCACCCTGGGGAAATGATAGGAAATTGAAAAGATTGTTAATGATGACTATAATTGATTGAGTTTTGCTAAATAGAAGTGAGTCTTCCGAGGTAATTTGATTTGAATAGATTTATTAAAAGCACAAAGCACATTTATAAATGGAAGTTGGTTCTGTCCCCCTCCTATGTCAGCAAGGCTCCCATGGAGTTCATCTGGGGTTCATGGAACATCCAGAGAGCTCCATCCTGCCTTACAGTTCATGAAATAAGTTTTGCAAGGCATAAAGTTTTGCAAGACTAAAAGAAAATATCTCCATTGCAGAGACAAAGGAAATCTTGCATCTTATGTTTCAAATAACTCATCAAATTACTAATCAAAATCACCTCTGAAAAGCCCTGTTCCAGAAATAGCTTGCAAGACTTGCCCGAAGAAAGACGTTTCTCATGTACACAAGGAGGGATCTATGCAGGAGCAACTCCAGCACTGGCAGTGCTTGGTCACAGTAACTTTAGAAGAGAAAGAAGAAACAATGAAACTTGTCAGCAATGTGTTGGCCAAGTGGCCAACTGAAACGGGGAAAAGATGTTTGAAGGACATGGGGCAGCTCATCTCCATGGCAGTCATTTCACAAATTGCCATTTGGTTTCAGGTAATTTGCTGGCCTACTCCACTTTTCACCCTGACTGCTCTTCCTCAACGCTGGTGCCCCAGGACCTTGCCTTTAAGACGCCCCAGTGGGTTCTGGGAGCTCCAGTGGCAGGTGGATCTTATGCCGTGTCTGTCCTCTTTCTGAAAAAATTTGGGGTTTGGTACAGCTGTGTACTTTGCTCTTTTAAAAAGCAGGGGTTGTGCCCCTGGCTCTTGTAATAGCATCTGAAGTCAGAGCTTGTCTAATTGTCAATTTGGATATGGTGGGTGATGTCCAAGGACAGAGAATGTGTCATTATATATTGCCAGCATCCTTGACACATGGGAAATGGAGGGAGAAAAAGAAATGCCCATTGGTTGTTGGTATTTTATTGCGTTTTTAGACTGGAGGAGAAGTCACTGTGTCTCTGAATCATAGCTTGAAATTTGCAGAGATCTTCACATACAACTGTTTTTCCTGTTTTGACTCTAAAGGCCTAAAGCTCTGGATCAGCCTGGGGAAGGGCAGGTCCACAGTGAGCCCTTGCCATGTGTCAGCCACATGGGGCAGCACCAGCCTTGCTCTCACGGGCTTTGTTTCACTGGGTCAGCATGGAGAGCCCAGAGAGCCCATTCCCAAGCTGGGCATCCCCCCTGCATGTTGGAATTAAGCTCTGAAAGTGAGATCAGCCCAGAGAGACCAGACTTTTCCCCCTCAGTAACTAATAGTAGTAGGCTGGTGTTGAGGAGACCTGTAACTGTGGAGGCTGCTGTGTATTTCCCAGTTGCCAGTGGTGGTTTGGTAGTTTCCATAACATGGATTTGATACTTGTCCTGATCCTGCAAAAGTCTCCCTTCAGAGCAGTGCTGTTGGAGACAGTGGTAGTGAAGAAGCAGGTTGGTTGAATGATAGAGAAGACAAGTTTAAAGTGTAGTAGCGGAGGGTTCAGACTGTGGGAGGGATTTTGAGTCTCAAACAGCTAATGTCAGCCATCCTAGCAGCAGGCATGAAAAAAATGGACACAGGCTAGTGGGGGTGAACCAGGGCAGAAGTGAGGTACCAGCAGCACAAGTGTTCCCAGCTGAATGACTCCTGCAATTTCAGTAAATCCCCCGAATGACCTCCAGTTATTGTTAGATGGATTAACCTCCCTGTCCTTGGGCACAACCATTTTCTTATATTCCGGCACTGCGTAGAGGCTGCCAAACCATGGGATGAGTGAGCAGGAACATCTGAGGAGCTCCCTCTCCTTGGCATCATTCCCGCAGAGGGTCACTGGGTGTTATCTTGCCAGAATGAGCAGGACTGGGACCAATTGGAGCTTAGTAAAAGATTTCCAGAGAGGAAATGTGATAAAGGAAAAGTGGTCTGGGATAATTCAATCAATTCCCCAGGCATCTCTGCTGAATAACCTGTGGGCTTTTGGAGAAGCCACCTCTCACGTGAGGTCAGTGCTTGGGAGATGCTGTGAGGACATTGTTAGCCCCATCTCTGTTTTCTTTGCAAATGCAGTGCAAAAAGGTGTTTTGGGAATCCTGCCCTGAACTGGTGTGCACTGCTCAGCAGTTGCCGAGTTTTACCCTAGAGGGAGTTGCTTTTCTGCAGTGGGAGCAGGGATCTGTGTGTTCCTTGGAGGATGTCAGGGGTCCGGGATGAAAGGAGCTCCCAGGATAAGTATCGGATCTGCTGTGGTGCTGCCCCCGCAAATGTTTATTCTATTTTGGGAAGGTTGGTCTCTGATGATATTCCTTCTCCTTTTGATGGCAGTGTTTTCCTGAGTATCCTTTGGGTTTTCCATGTCTTGTGCTTTTGCTTCTGTTTTTGTGGAGGTCCTGGCTGTGCTGGTATCGATCAGAGGAGCAGATGTCACCTTGAACCTGGCAGGCCTGTGCTTTAAACTGGCATTTGAAGCCCTTGTAGCAAATGACTCTGCCTTTTTCCAGGGTTTGGAAAACCCCTGACTGGTTTCAGGGGAGTACGCTTGGGGTTTCCACTCTGCCCTGCTGCTGTGGCCAAACGGGTGTGCAGCTGGAGCATCTGCCCTGGCAAGAGGTTGCTGCTGGTGGAGGGAAGGGGAGAAAAAGTCAGGAGTGCTTTGAACCTGGCAGGTTTGTCAGCAACTGGGCTCAGGTCTCATTTGAAGAGACAGACAAATTGCTGGTAAGTGTTTTTAGCGGGGTGCTGCAGCTTTTGTTCCAGGAGCACCCTGCTGGGAGCACTGGCCTGGTCTCCACTGCAGCCCCACCTGCCACGCCAGGCTCCTCCACCGCGGTGTGTGAAACGGGGTGAGGAGTGGAGGGCGCCGGGCACAGACCCTGTGCTCAGCCAGCAGCACCCCGGGGATGGGGGGCAGACCCTCACCCTTCTTTCTCACCTTTGCAGAGCTCCCTGTGCCTTGGGCAAAGGCTTTTAAGTTGTGTAGAAGCAAGTTGGCTGCTGGGTCTGCTGCAAAAGGGGCCTCCTCCTCCATTGCACGCTGGGTGGGTGATGCACAGGGTGCTGCTGCTGCACCGGGACTGCGTTCACTCTTCGTGTGTTTTGGGCTGGTGAGACTTGATGGTTTTCTCTCGAGGTTTTATTTCTTGAATGCTTGTTTCAACTGCTTGAAACCACTAGCAGACAACTCTTTGCAACAGACTGAATTGTGGAATGGTTTTAATTCCTGCATATCAGGGCAGTTTATTTCAGCAAGAAAAGAAAGTTTTTGTTGTGTTAAGGTAGTGGAGGCAGTTGTAGCATTCCCAGCTCCCTGATCCACGGCCTCACAGGGGCTGGCTGGGGTTGTTCTGCAAGGCCTCTTGTAGATTTCTTTGCAGCGACACTCGTGCTCTGAGGAAGGATGTGGGCATGAAACCCCTTCTGAGAAATATGTGTGTCCTGGTGTGAGCAGTGAGGAGTGGTGGCAGCAGCACAGGGCCACTCGGGGATGTGGGGTTGCATATGGCACATGCCAAGTCTGAAGGACGTTGCCACTGACCAGCAGAGCGAATGAATAGGGAAACTTGCCCCTGAGCAGAGGGTGCACCCTGTGGGAGGCATGGCAGGAAGGGGGGAAATTGTTTGGGGTTTTGTTTTGCCCTCACTGAACTTGATAGTGTTGGAAATGACAGTGGTGAAGTGGCAGCAATGGGAGCTTAGCCCGTCCCCAGCAAAACCACCAGGGAGAAACCATGGCAGATTTCAACCATAGAGGGAATATTTTGGAGAGCTGAGGGTTGAGGAAGCAGTGATTTTTGTACATCAGGGCTGTGAGAGCTGTTGGGAGTGGAACACATCATCCAGAGCCAATCCTGTCTTTTCTCCATGGGCTGTGTGTCTCACTGTGGGTTTGATCTTCATGGTAGGATGTGTCAGGGAGGTTTAGGTTGGATCTCAGGGAAAGGTTCTTCCCCCAGAGGGTGGTTGGACACTGAACAGGCTCCTCAGAGCAGTGGGCACAGCCCCAAGGCTGCCAGAGCTCAAGGGGTGTTTGGACAACGCTCTGAGGGACAGGGTGGGATTGCTGGGGTGTCCTGTGCAGGGCCAGGAGTTGGACTCAATGATCCTTGTGGGTCCCTTCCAGGTCAGGGCATTCTGTGATTCTGTGTCCAGAGCAATGCACAAGCAGGGAGGTCTCGGGGCTGTGGGTGTGAGGGTTTCTGCTGGAACCAAGGCTTGGGTTGCCATGATCAGACACTATCCAGGTCCAAGCCAGGCACATACAAGGAATTGCCGTCCAGGGAATACCTGGCACCAAAGGGGTGAGACCTGCGTGGGTGATTGGACTGGGAGATGGCAGGTGGGGCAGTGCCTGGAACATGGGGGTTTCACCCTGTCCCTGAATGGCTCTGCCGAGGTCTAAGGTGAGTGGCAGAGTTAAATAAACAGTTGGGTGATACTAGTCCAGCTTATTGCTATGTTTCTTCCAATAAAAAAAAAATAAAATAGTGCAGTAGTAAACAAGAATGTTGCACATTTTGGAAAACTGGGTGCTGAACACGGGAACAAATTTGGAGCCCTGGAGCTCAGATTGTCCAACTTCTGTCTGGTGAGTTTGACAGCTCCAGCATTAATGCTTGCAAGCTCCTGTAGCCCAGGCTGCACAGAGCTGCCCCATGGAAGCCTGAGGTGACCTCATGAAACCACCATGGAAATTTAATGGATTTCAGTAAGCATGGGAGGAATCTGTTTGTTGAGCTGTTTGTTTGATTTTAATATCCTCTAATTTTCCTCCTGCTTATCTCTTGAAACTCTTTTTCTTATTATTCTGGAATCATCACACTGTTTCCCAAAAACACAGTTCGCTAAGATATGGTTGGATTCTTTTTCAAATGAAAAGCAGTGGATTTTGTGGGGGGGAGTTGTAGCACCTCAAGCAGAGCTGAGCTGCTTTGCACCCACGTGGGCCCCGAGTTTCCCTGCACAGGTGTCTCCTCCTGAGACAAAATCATGTGAATAAGCACAATTTTGAGTCAGGATCTGTCATATCCCTGATATCAGAGATGTCCTGTGAGACCACAGGGCTGGACATTCTAAAGCTGTGTCGCAGTCTTGTGTCCCAGTTTGCGAATCCTGGACTGAACAACCAGAGCCACTTGACAAACATGCATTTCAGCGTGTCCATCTCCCACACGGAGCATCTCCGTTCTCCCCGGAGACCTTGGTCGACAGGCAGTTGGCCAAGGGTCGGAGCTGCAGAACCAAGCACCTGCAGATCCCTTTGGGTCCACGGGGACCTGCAGCGACCCTCCGAAATGATCCTGGCGGAGATGAGGTGCCAAAGCTGCAGCGGTCATGTGTGTGTGGTGCAACATCGGACCGTCCTTCCAGCGCTGACCGCCCTCGCAAGCCCTGGGCAGTGGCTTTGGGAGGCAACACGTCGTTGCCAGTCGCAGTGGAAGTCAGAAGGACCACCCAGTTCTGATAAGGGCAATTTAGAAAGGAAGGGGAAGATTGTGAAAAGAGGGGCAAAGAGGCACAAAGGGAAGAAAAAACCCACCCCACTGCCGAACAAAACTGAAGATCAAGACTGCTGTTAAACACACTGCCTGCGAGGGAGGTCTCACCGTGCCTTTTCTAATCTAGAGCCAGCCAGGATTGTATTAACAGCTTCAACGCAATGGAACAAATTAATCCCTGATGTAATTGAAATCGGTGAGGTCTCACAATAGGTGAGTTTGACCCAGTGGGATAGAAATAGAACAAGTATTGGAATGAAGGAGTGAAACGAAGTCACACTGTTCAGCCATTGGTATTTCATTCCTAGAAACAAAGGCCAGACAAATGCAGAGAATGCATGGCTCTGCTGGGCATGGTTGAAAGCTGCTCAATAATATCAAGCTTTGAAGGGATATTTCTATGTGGAGAGGAAGTATATAGCAGAGATATAACAATCATTAAAAAAGAAAGAAAGACATAGAAAGAAAGGAAGAAAGAAAAAGCCCTGCTTGCTCCTTGCCTGATGGATTGCTGTGGTAAAATAATACCAGCCCTTAACTAAACAAAAAAACCAAAAAAAACCCAACAGAAACCCCAAAACAAAACAAAAGGATATATCTCAACTGGAGAAAATAATAAAAAAGATTTAAGATCTGAATTGTATTTCTGGAGACTCAAAACTGCCGAGAAGTCATGGCAAGTGGTGGCGTCCTGCAGAACTCCCTCAGCTGAGATGCACAGGGTTGGTTTGCTTTGGTCAGCACAGGTAGACGGAACTGGTCTCAACTGGGAAAGAGCTGCCTTTGGTGCTGGGAGGTGGCTCTGTCTTGGCCCCTTTGGTGCTGCTGCACCACAACACAGCACAGGTGCCAGAGGGTGGACTGGCTCGTTGGGGCTGCTGAGCTGCTGCTGCTCGTGGGGATGGCATTGATAATGTGACCTGGGGCCTGCTAGCAGTGACCTGGTTCTGATTTGGTGAGAACAGGCAGATGCAGGTGGAGATGGGGAGGATGGGGGTGGTGGGGCCGTTTGAGAGCTGCATTGCAGCACTTGGGCAGCGCTCTGTTGCCAGGCTGTGCAGCGTGGGCAGTGCTGGCTGGATGGCTGAGGCTCTAAAAGCCCTTAATCAAGGCTGAAATCCTGCTCCTCCTCAGAATTAACCATTTCCCAGGGTGGAGCAAGTTTAAAATGTCATCATCTCACCCATGGTGCATTTTCACAGTCCTGGCTACAGCTCACTCCATCATTAAAAGGGGAAACTTGGTTTTCTTGAAGGTGGCATCATCTTTCCCTAGAAAATGGTCAAACACTGACTGATGGGCCATAAAACATTCATTTCCTCAAACTCTCGGGTTCCAGTTTTTTGGCACTCCATCCTGCCTTCCTCCTGGTTTCATACCAGGTTCAGTAACACTGTGTCTGCCACCTGAAGGTGGATGGATGCATTGCTTTAGCAGTGATCCATGGCTTGGACAGCTGGTGGGATCTCAGGAGCTGCTGGGGAGTGTGGCTGAGCAATAGCTGTATTTCTCAGAGACTGTGTGTTTCGGAAAGAACAGACATCTGACACTACCCGAGGAGATTTAATCTGCCTCTGAATGCAGCAGGAAGCTCTCTGGAGGAAAAGAGGCTTCGCTTGCAGAGCAGCTTTTGGATCCAAGTATGTGTCACCTCACTGAGTTGTATGTCCTCTTTTCCAACCCCTGGAAACATCTTCCCTTTGGTTCTTGTTTAACATTTCTGAAATCCAAAGGGACGGGCAGGCTCGACCCCCTCATCACCCCGTTTCCTTCTCCTTTCCAGCTCCATCCCTACAAGCACTTCAATTAAGAGTGTATTGAACAAAGAGCAAACTGCCTTGAATTTCACATATGGCAGCAACTTGGAAACACTCAAGTCAAAGCAGTGAGGGGCTCAGTTCTGGAGCGTATCTGTGCAGGAGCAGGGTTTTTCACTGTGATGGGCCAATATCTCCTGCATGGGCCCATGCCAAGGGAGACCTTGGCACCCACCCTCTTTGCAGGCAGGAGCCCCTCTGTGATGAGGGGAGATGGAGGTGGTCTGTCCTTGGCTTTCTTCATGCCACAGCATGGTAAAATGGAGTTGGGAAGAGAGCAGAGAAGGGGAATAGCCTGAACGCCTTGCAAGGAGAAGCACAAGGGGCAAAAGTGTTATTCAAACTGAAGGACACTTACTAGAAGTCTCATGGTTTAGGAATGATACTCCCCAGTTTAGTTGTCCCACCGAGACTCTCATACCACACTGCTGCTCGCTCCTCCTACCCCTCCTTTATACCCCCTCCTCCCCTGTGGGTGGCCAGAGAGGAGAACTGCAGGCACAAAAGGTCGAGATAAGAACAATTTACTGGAAAAAACAACGAGATAAGAAAATGACCAGTAACAGTAACAACAATATCAACAACAAAAGTGTATGAAAGAGAAAGTGACTCACATGCAAAATGCTCACCAGCCTGACTCAACACAACCAGAGCTGGTGCCAGCCCGCCCCTACCACTGCCCCAGGAAGGAGCCCCTTCTCCTCAGAAGAGACTCTCTTCCTCCTGCCCCTGGCAATGACATGAGGTGGTATAGCCTAATGTTTGGGTCCTGGCCACGCCCCCTCAGCCACACCCCATCCCCAAAAAATGTAACCCTGTCCTGGCTGGAACCAGGACAAAGAGTAAACAGATGTAAACTGGAGGTAAATATACAAGGTAGAAAATGAAGGCGGATAATATCAGTGAAGTGTTACTGAAACAGCCTTGTAAGTAATCAAAGCCAAAAATGGTTCATGATTCAGTTTGTGAACAATCTGTAAAGTGGTACAGCTCTTGTGGAGTGAGATCTTTTGCCCTCTGGGTTTTTAATAGGACATTCATGCGTGCCCGATGAAATATTTTTTTCTCACCAAAAAGAAAAATCAAAAAACGTTTCAAGTGAGGTCCTCTGTAAATGCCATTGGTGGAATCTTTTGCGGAATCTCATGTCTGCACCATTTTGAACAACCGCTTCCTCGGTGCACCGAGCTGCCCTTTCTCAGTGCATCCCGGAGGGTGTGCAGTCACCATCCGCAGTGACATCTCCAAGACTCAGAGTGCAGCTGAGTTTTATGGATATTTACTTTCTAAGGAAAAAGTATTTTTGCATGGGTAACAGGAAGAAACAAACACCAAAGCAAATCTCTAAGTTCTGTTGTTTTGCAAGGCTTGGCTGCATTTGTGCAATTCTGGCACTCTTGTGCCATAGCCCCTCTCCCATTGAATGTGCAGAGCCTCACTCCAAAGTGCCCTCTCCCTTCACTCTGGTTTCGTGCTGCATGTCTGAATGTGAAGCTGCTTTGCATTAAATGAATTTCCAAATGTGCTTCTAAGCCCAAAGAAGTGACTATGCCCAAGCAGTGCCCGTCCACTTCTGCCTGGCTCTGGACTAGGCTCTGTAACACAAAGGTAACAATATCTTGGCTGTGGATTGAACTTTGCAGTTAAGTGGAGGAAAAAGCAGCAAATAAGGAGTGCATTGTGTTTCACTGTATGCTGAGGATGGCTGTCATGGTGAGCTAGCAAATCCTGCTGTAATTGGCATACAGGAATTTTGCCAAAGTCATGGAAGCAAAGTGGTTTGTTACTTGCCTTTGAGGACTTGAGAAAGATCTGTCTTGGATATCCTCTTGTTGACCTTATCAAGTTAAGTTTCATGTGTTTAGAAGGTCATGGAGAAAATCATTAATATTGGGTTGATTCGATGGCTGAAAGGTAATAAGTATTTCCTGCTTATCAGATGGGGTTTGAGAGGACTTTGAATAGCGTGATTTGTTTATCTTTTGCAATCGGTACGGCCCTTAGCGAGAGGGATTTTGTATTCCTGGTTCAGCTGGGGGAATGACAAATGGTTTGCTCTCTGTGGAGGCTTGGAGGCTCCGTAGCGTAAATAGCAAAAACATCAGGAAATTCTGAAGTCCAGCTCCCAGCTAACTTGGCCATGCTGTGGGCCTTGGACATCTCATGCTGTAATGCTTTATGACATGAACAACAACAGATTAACGTCCCCCATTACTGGAAAGCTCAAAATAGAAAATCCGAAGTGCGTGGAGGTCGATTGGGTGGAAAGCCAAATCCTGTGAACATGGCTTGGCACAGTGGGGATTTCATTGACCTTGGCGGGGCTGGGCTTGCTCTCTGCTCACAACAAGGCATCCGCGAGTGCGGGGATGGGGCACAGCGTGTGCGGGACTGACACCGCTGTGCTGCTGTTGGAGGCTTTTCTGGGATTGCTGTGTGGTGAAACCTTAGGCAAAATGGTCTTTCCCTCACCCTGCCTCTGGGATTTAACAAATAGGGGAGTCATTCTTTAAGCTGAAGGATTGTTGTAAAGCCATTTAAAATGAAACCACTCATTGAGTAAGACTCATTTGGCAAAAAATCACTTGAAAATCTCCCATTGTGGACTCGCTGAAGACAGATGTCATTTCTGCTTCCAGTGGCTGTTTGGAAAGCAGGTAGGACTGAATGCTCCTGCCTTGAATGATTGGGCAAGTACAACAGAGGAGGGAGAGCTGCTTCTTTTCAGGTGTGAGGCATTTCTGATGCATCAGTGGCTTGAGGTGATAGTTGTTTTCTAAAGGAACATTGTTTATTCCCTTGCATAAGCTCTGTATTGCCAAGTGTGTTTTAGGATGTCTTTGTAGCTGTATATTATCACTGAAAGGTGTAGTGACAAATAACTAATAAATGGACAAGGAACTGATGGAAAAGAGAAAGAGTGAAAATTAAACCAAATCTGATGCTCTGATTTAACGACTGGGATTTTGCAGATTATAAACTGTTGCCAAAGAATGAGATGGAGTTATGTGAAACCACTATCCCGAGACGCTGAAGTTGTTGTGCATAGACAGAGGCCCATGCCAGTTGGATAGATGCAAACCAGACCATAATACAAAGCAAAATCCCACCAAAACGCTGGGGGAGTCCTGTCTCCTGTCCCTGGAGAATGTCCCACAGGGCACAGGTCCCCCAGGTGCTGGTCAGAGGGCAGAAGGTGCAAGCAGCTGTTCACTTCAGTGATCTGTTGTGTGGAGCTCTGGATCCAGAGTCTGTGGGTTTTGCTGCCTACTGCGTGGACATGTGGATGATCAGATTGAAAGGCCAAAAAAAGATTGTTGTCCCTTTATGTATGATATCTTTATAGGCAGTAACAGCATATCAATAGTAAAAAAAAAAAGGAAAAAAAATCCTTTTGCTTTGGTGAAAAGGAATGAAAGTCCTGAAGTTTAAGGGACTTAAAGACATTTCTGCATTCATTTTTGTGATTGTTATGGAAATGTATTTGGGGGTGGATGTACTTGGTTTTAGGTGACCTTCTTGACTGAGTGTTGGTGATCGGTTGCTAAAGGAGACATATGTTACTAATTTTTTTGATTATACTCAATTTTTTTTTTATTATACTCAATACTCTCATAAGAGTTTCTCTTACGGTGTATATATAAATGGACCTTTTTATCTCAGAGAAGTTCGCTGCTTGAGGGACTGTGCCCTGTAGGGCAGGATCCCTGTAGGGATCTTGTGAGAGTGGATTTCAGCAATGATCAAATAGGTTTTATCTCATGAAATCGACTCTGCATGAAATTTTGTTTTCAGGTATTGATGCTCTCTACTGCAGGCCAGATGCAGCCCAGGCTGGCACAGCTAATTCCCCTTGGCCACCATCCAGCAGAGCATCCTGTTTCCACAGAGTGGTTAAGCATGAGCTTATCTTTAAACAGGCAGCTAAATCCGGGTGGTTTCCCTGCTGCTCTGGACCACAGCATCTTGGCCAGGGGACAGATCAGCTGCAAGGGGAACCTGTAGTGCGTTCCTCTTCCAGGATTTCTTTGCCTAGGTCAGAGCTGGGCCTGTTGCTGCAGAAGTGATGGACTGATACACACTTGGGCTGACTGTATTTCAGGGGTCAGTGTCACCTGCTGATTCCTGCATCCAGCTTCTGCTGGGCTTGGACGAAGTGCTGGGCTGTGGGTGGTGCCAGCCAGGTCCTCGGCTCAGGGAGGAGGAGATGTCATCCCCCTGTGCTGCCAAGTGCCCGTCTTGCAAAGCTTAATTAGCTGCTCTTAGGCAGGACAGTGGTGACAAACATGCGTAGGAGTGTTCAAGATGTGTTTGGGGCTGAGCACAGTGCAGGATGCTCTGTGGGTGCTCCCGAGTCCACCCAGGCACTGCAGCTGCGGGCTGGGGCCTCTGCAGGGTGAGCGCTCCCGAGACAATTAGACTTAAAACATGTTTTGGAAAACAGATTGCCTTTTCTGTTGGGAGTTTCTAATAAAGCAAAGCAACATGCCCTTCCCCCCACTTCAGATCCCACCTGTTTTGGTTTTTTTCCTAGAAAAATGTGAAATTCATTAACATGTGGTGAAAGCAATGTAATGACGTCATCTTGATTTAAAATCTGTTTTAAATCTTAAAATGATGGAGCCAGAATTTTAACTGCAAATAGTCTTGCTTTGTGGGCATGAGGCAGACTGTCAGCATGATTGGAACATCTCTGGGCTCGGTAGTTTAGCATCCTTTGCAACAAGGGCATTTGAAAAGAAAGCAAGAAGAGACGTAGGAAGGAAAAAAAAGACATTAATATTATTTCTGTCAAAAGCCAAGTCCTGCTTGCTGTGGTGCCTGGAGAGAGCAGAGCAAGCAGAACTCAGCTCCATGCTGAAAGAACTCTGTCAGCATCCCACTGTGCCATCCTGCCATGCCTTCTGGCAGGTGCCAAGGCTGCTTCTCCTCTCACATCCTCAGCACTGGGTCACAGCTTCTGGCTGTGCTATTTTCTGAGAGTGGGAAATATTGTAACCCTTGTATGTCACTTCTGTCATCTCCATAAATGTTTGTTTAGACCCGGCATCACCCTGAGCCTCCCTTTGCTCAGCCTGTGCCCATGCCTTCAGCTCCCTATGGGCTTCTGACAGCAAAAAAAGAGAGTTAAATTGCTTTCCCTCCCAAAAATTCAAATAGCAGAATCCCAGCATTTAATAATGGCACCAAAGGCAATCCTGCAACATCGCTGTGAACCTCATTGCTGTGGCCACTGTGCTGAACGTGGTGTTTTGGTTCAGGTTGCTTAGTGAAGGCCTGGTGCTGAGCAGCACTGCTGGCCTGAAGTTTTCCTCCCGCTGCAGGCCTGGTTGTCCCCTTGATAATTGAAAAATTCTTTTGAGGTTTTGACTTTCAGGGAGTGTATGACTTCGAAGTGTTTGCTGGTATGAGATGATATATGCAGGAGGCTGAAATGGGGCTGCTTCGTGTGTTGTAGCCACTTGCTCTTATGTGTTTTAGTCTGGAATGGATCTGAATAAGGATTTATCGGCCTTTTTCATTTGTGTTGCCTGCTCCCTCCCTACACTGATACATTAGAACACTGTTGCTTGCAGGCCAACAAGAGTCCTGCATTTCTAAATGATTTATTGTCCTGTGAAGGGAGTCTGCTACCAAAATGTTGTCCATCTGTGAGTTTGGAGTGGGCAGCATGGATCTTATGGTGCCGATGCTCCACAGATCACAGATGGACAGATCATGGAGCAATTTTTGGGCTTTCATACTGTTTGGGTGTGAAGTGTTTTAGGGTGCATGCTGCCCAGGCTCCCCTTTGGGAGGGCATCTTGAGAATGTCTGTGCTGTCATGGAATTGGACCCTGAGCAAGTCAGGACGACTCATGGAAGCAAAAGCAGGAATCCTGGTTTGGTGTTTTTTGAGAATAGTTAAGATAGGAAACTAAACAAAAAATTTCTGTTAATATTTTAAGGCTGTAGTGAACTAAGGTACTGTATTGGCCAGAAGAGACAGATGAGGTGGTTGAGCGATCACTCCCCTGCTGATCACGGTGTGCAGTGGAACATGACTCTCACCACTCCTTGTGATCTCTCCCCAAGACATGGCCCTGTTGAGGTGGACAGAAATGCATCCACAGGCGGACACCAGTGAGCTGGCTTCACTGAAGGACAGAACTGGTGAAACAGTTAAGCTGAAGAGTGCCTGTGACACTTTTATTATAGTAGATTTCATGCCTGTGCAAAGAAGTCTTACAGTCAAGCCCAGTCTGCTAAGGGCAGCACAGATAGTTTTTTCCCTTGACTTCTCCCTGCAGTTAATCTGGGGAATCAGTGCAGATGCTGAAGGTGATGCACGAAATCCCTGAGACAGAGTTGTCCATCTCCATTCTCCTGTCCATGCCCATGTAACCTGGTAAAGGTTTCGCATATGCAATGGAGAGCCTAATTTATGGCCAGCGTGGCTGACCAGGATTAAATCACTGCAGGGCCAGGCAGAAGTTTTAATTCAACCCCCCCTCCCCCCAGTTTGATTGTAAACCCCCAAGTTTGGTTTAGTGTTGAGAGCCAGCTCTGGGTAGAGTTACACGCTGAGTGCCGGATGCCGCGGCCGCAGCTGTCAAGTGAAGGGCAGCCAAATCTGAGTCCTCCGGCACCACGTGCCCCTTGGCAGGTTGGTGTGCAGTCCTGTCCAAGAGGTGTTGTGTTCATGCCCTGTTCTGTTCTCTCTCCCAACTCCCCGTCCCTCTCAGATGTTTGCTGCTGAGGAGAATGTGGATTTTCGGATACACGTGGAGAACCAGACACGAGCGAGGGACGATGTAAGCAGGAAGCAGCTTCGGCTCTATCAGCTCTACAGCAGGACAAGTGGGAAGCACATCCAAGTGCTCGGCAGGAGGATCAGTGCCAAAGGAGAAGATGGAGATAAATATGGTAAGAATATTTACTGGCGTCCCCCAGACTGCAGGTCAAAGGCTTTAATCCAGCATGTTGTGCAAAGAACCTCTTGAGAGAAAAAGAATAAGAGCAATAAAAAGTAGAATAAAAGGAAAAAAACCCTTTCAAGGTTAAGAACATGAGATTCGTTCTGTTGGAGCTGCCTCTCAGCTGCAGGCAGTTCCCGCAGTACTGCCGTGCTCCAATTTATTAGTGTATGATGGTGCTTGAAGAGAAAAATCTTTTTCTGCTCAAAGGATGGGCTGACAGTGTCTCCTCTGGAATTCATAACTGATACCCAAGTTGGTGGTTGCGGAATTCCTTTCCCCATGAACTCTGGGCTCGAGTTTGGGCGAACCCAGTGCTTCAGTGAAGCACTCTCATGTTTTCAGGTGGAGGGATATTTGGTTTGAGCTGAAATGAAGCACTCCTTGGGAGCTTTGAGAGAGCTCAAATTGAATCTCTGGGCACGTGGATCTTACAGGAAAACAAATACTTGCCCTGCTCTAACAGCGCCTTCAACTATTCTCATTGTGGTTTGCACACAAGCAACGTGCTGGAAATGCTGCTAGAGGCCAAGTTACAAAAAAGTCTGTACTTCTGGTGTGTTTTGAGATGGTTGTGGCTGAGATGCTTTTGCTCAGGTTGGTTGTTGCGAGGATTTTAGGGCTGCTCAGAACACTAGTCCTGTTTCTCTTTGGGATGTACAGCCCTGCATGTTCATTTGTTGCTGCAGAGGGGGGTTTGCACGTTGGTGTGTTCAGCTGGAGGAGACTGAGGGGAGCCCTCAGTGCAGTTCCAACTGCCTGGGCAGGGGCAGAGGAGGGGCAGGACTGAGCTCTGCTCTGGGTGAGCAGGGACAGGAGCCAGGGAAGGGCTGGAGCTGTGTCAGGGCAGGNAGGGGCAGGGACTGAGCTCTGCTCTGGGGGAGCAGGGACAGGACCCAGGGAATGGCTGGAGATGTGTCAGGGCAGGGTCAGGTTGGATCTCAGGACAAGGTTCTTCCCCCAGAGGCTGGTTGGGCACTGACCAGGCTCCCCAGGGCAGTGGGCACAGCCCCAAGGCTGCCAGAGCTCCAGGAGGATTTGGATGATCCTCTGGGGCACAGGGGGTGACTCTGGGGATGGGCCTGTGCAGGGCCAGGGGTTGGACTGGATGATCCTTGTGGGTCCCTTCCAACTCAGCACATTCTGTGATTCTGTGAACATTTATGTGAGATTGCTTTCATGTGCAGCACTGGTGAGGTGGAGGTGGCCTATGGTGATGGCAGGTCAGAATCTGGGCAGGGTTGTTTCCCTCAGGAAGCTTCAGGCCTGATGAGGCACAGGCAGTGCTGAGCACAGAGGGCAGCTCTGGCCACTGCCGAGCTCACAGCAGCGTGAGCTGTGCCACAGGACGTGACAGCAAGAGAGCACCTGGCTGGTGTGAAGTGAACCCCCACGGCCCTTGTGTGGAATCACTCCATCTCTCAGGGAAAGCCCTGCCCTGAGGTCTCATCAAGCTTGTCCTTTGTCATTCCCAAATTTCCAGATAAAACAGGAGGGGAAAGTGCCAATTGGCTGCTAATTATTGTGTCATTTTATTGCATTCATTCTCATAAGGTTTGATATGTAAACGAGTCGCTGGGTGCTGCTGCTGCCGCCCGGCAAGGCTCCTGCCCGCGGTGGCTGTCAGGTGCCGTGATGGAGTTTTCCTCTCCGTGAAAGAAGGCGGCATTTACAGTGGGTGCAGCAGGGAAGTGTGCCCGGGAGCAGCTGACAAGTGCTAATTTATGTGTCAAGGCCCATCTTGTCCCCTTCATACATATGCAATTCGTGTCTGAACAACAAATCGGCGCGCAGGAGCGCGCTCGTGACCGACGGCGATGCTGCACCATGGCAGAGCCTGAGATTTCCCGTCTGGGGAGCTCCTGCTGCCGGCATCCCTGCCCGCCACCGAAGCCCCCCGCTCCTGGTTGCTGCCGTCCTTCGAACGGCCCCGCGTGCTCCGGCCTTGGGGGCTGTTTGCCAACACCACCCCCGGCTCCCTCCCCGCGCCTCCTCATCAAATTCCCTGAGGCGTCGGGCTGCGAAGCCTTCTCGTCCCCAGCCCTGCTGAAAGGTTATGGAAATCTGCTCATCGTCCTGCTTGGCACGAGAACACTCAGAGCATGATAATCGGGGAGACAGTGAGGTGGGACACGGCGGTCCAGGATGTGACCACGCAGAGCTCCTGTCTGGGATAATGGAGGGGAGAGATGTCAGAGTTATTGGAGTGAGAACCATCTGTGTTACAGCCAAACCTGGACACAAAGGCAATGACACAGGGTTCATTATGTGCCAGGAACCCCTCCCCCCGAGGCATTATTATGGAGTAACCTTTGATCAAGACCAGAGAGAGGCTTAAAAAGGGTCTGGGGATCTCAACAGTTGCAAACTTTTGATCCACATCTCCGTCTTGTTAGTCGGGTCTGCATCTGGAGGAGGACGCCTCTCCTCCCACGCAGCAGATGGCTGTTTGTCGTCCTGCCCCTTTCCTCTCCTTCCCTCTCTGGCTGCCTCCGTGCTCGCACGCTGTGCCAGGGCCAGGCCTCACTCCGAGGGTACCCACTGGCTCCTGGGTTGCGTTTTCCTTGCAGACAGTGCAGCTCCCGCGGCTTCTGCACTGCCTGACCCCTGTCCCTCCTGACCGGGAGGGGATGGGGGGGCTGGTGTGGGTTGATGGCCCAAGGATTACGGCTTGGGGAAGGCTTTGGGAGGATACGCAAGAGCCAATGTCTGAGAAAAGGCAAGAGATGTGGGAAGAGGTGCCCGTGAGAGAATTCGGGCTCCCCCGAATTCTCTTAACAACTGAGTCCCATTAAGAGAAGATAACATCAGGCAGGGGCCAGACAGGCTCAGGGTTCTCGTGGGTAGCTCTGTCAGGGTGAAGGTCCACAACACTCATCACCAGCCATTAGCACTAGCCAGTTTTAAGGATAGGGGAGCTAACAACGTTTTAGCACCTCTTTCCCCTCTCTTCCCATACATTCACGACTGGTTGAAGAAGAGTGACCAAGAGATGCTTTTTTTCTTTGTCTTTTTTTTTTTTTTTTTTTTTTTTCCCCCCACAAACCTAGCTTCCAAATGGCTGGCACGGGAGGGTTGTCCTGCCTTTGAAGGGAAGTTGCTTTTATTGCAAGGTTTTATTGACTTCTGTAAAACTTCTCTCCTCTTGGTTGCAGAGAATGCCCAGAAAAGAAAGGAGGGGGCAGATCTGAGGCAGGGAATTGCTCCTTTCCGAGCAGCCACCTCAAGTACGGCAGAATGAGCAGCCAGCCCCGGCTCTATGAGGAATGATGCTGCAGGGCTGGAGGAATCCCCCTTGAATGTTTTATCCAGGTGTGCAAATGCCATGTGCAAGGAAAACTACATGCTCTGTAATGCATGGGTTTGCTGGCATAATAATTCCCGCGTGTAATTTTTGGTTCATGCATTCTTTGGGGCCAAAATCTGGCCCCTTGTGTCAGATTATGAAATGGCAAATTAAGTCAGTTAATAGAATTAATTGAGTCGATGTAATCCTTTTAATCAGATGGATTTGATCCCTTCTCAGATGAATTAGAATCCATTAACAGATAAGTCAATTATTGGACTAAATTAAATCTAATAATAATGCCTACTGCTCACAGCAACACTAATTAATCTAAATACACTTACCTATCTCCCAGGGTTGTTTTTTTAAAAAGCTTAATTGATGTTTCTAAAGTGCTCTGAGATCTTTAGATAACAGGCTATCTATGTGAACAAAATATTATCTCTTAACAGACTATAAACTAATTAAAAGACTGATCTATTTGCAGATTGCATTTTTACTTTAATCTCTTCAACCTATTCAGAAGGAGTTTGTACTGGCCCAGAAAAACAATATTCCTCTTATAAGCTTATTATTACTTTACAGGTTCCTAAGTGGTCCTTTCATTCAGAAAATGAAAGGGGGAAGGGGGAAAACAACCATTAAAGTGCTGACAAAAAAAAGAAAAGGACCTGGAACCTTTATATTCTACCTCTGATAAATGGTACAGATAGGGAAGAGAGGGATCAGTGACCTGAAACCTTAGATCCTTTCATTTATTTTCATTTCACAAAAGGCAGAAGACATTCTATCCTGTTTGCTCACGATCTGTGTATCCGGCGCAGTTGGGGAGACAGAGCTCTCTTGGTTGGGTGAAGGCATTTTTTGCCTCATTTGTATTTCACAGCCATGGGATTTTTGGTTTAATTTGTCCCCAGCTACTGCTGTCCTGCGGGGCGATAAGCAGTGATAGCCATCAGTGGAGAGGGGAGAGGTGTGAGAGCCCTTTGCTGCCCTCACGGTGGAGGTAACATTAATTTGCTTGGATGGCCTTAGGCTGGAATGTGCTGTGTGTAGGTACATTACTAGTCAGCGTGTTCCAGGTGGTATTTTGTCCATGGACCTATTCCATTACAGTTTAAAATATGCTCTTGGGTCCCTCAGAAGGTTATAAACCCTCTATTTTATAAACCTCATTCATATGCCTTATAATCTACAGCACAGAGGCTTTGTTTGAGGACACGCTGTGCAAGGGGCAGTGCACAGGTGGGACATCTCTCCTCAGCATCCCGGTGCTGGACCCTGAGCCAGTGACATCCCCTCGAAGACTTGCCCTGGGTTCAGTGGTTTTAGCTCAGGACTGGAGAGATGCTCCTGAGACAGGAGGTTTTGGGGGGTTAACAGAGCATGGGTTTGCCAGCAGTCGACACATCTGGGGTCAGGCAGACCAAGGAGGGAAGGAACCTCAAGAGGTGGTGAGCATGCAAGATGCCAGGTGTTACCTCCACAAGTTGTACAGATGTGCTTTTTTGGGTGGTACAGAGAAAGCAAGGAGCTGGGGAAAATGCATGACTCCTCACTGGGGCCACTCCAGCCTGGGTGATGTGCTCTGCAGCTTGCAGCCCCCACCTTCTGTTCAAGCTGGAGCTTCCATGAGATGCCAGTGGACCTGCCCATGGAGAGCACATTACAGCTGTCTAGACATCAGCCACACTCCATCCCGCCAGAGATTTCATTTGTGGTAGAAGTGGGCTCTGTTCCATGAGGAGGTGTAATATGTGTGGAAAATATTATTATAGCAGAATAGCCTCCTTTAATTGACTCTAAATTTTGTAGGATTCCTTCCTAGGTTTGGGTAATCCTGTGCTCTCCAGAATTAATGGCTGACATAGCACTTCTTCGGTCTTGGCAACCTGACAGCTAATTTAGAACTCCCTAAACTCATTTCACTAATGACTCCCATTTGTTCTATCTCAAAGCCTGGAAACAAATGCAAAATACCAGTGCCATTGTCCCATCTTTAGCAAGTCATTCTTTCCCCTCAGTGTTTCTGGCACCTGAACAGCAAGCTGCCTTGGGAAACCTGATTAACCCTTTCCCTTCCCGGAATAGTTTAAATCAATTTCGATCCCTCTCCTGGGAAGATCAGGAGGACAAACTAAACTCATTTTGGCTGGAAGGCGCAGAAATTACCTGAAAGAAAGGGGGGGGAGATGTAGTCCCAGTAGCATTTGGGGTTTATGAAATATAGCCGTATTTCCACATTTTTTTCCACGTGTATTTCCAAGCTGCTTTTCCTCACAGAAACAGGTGCGTGCAAGGGGTTGTTTGCCGGTGCAGCTCAGCCCCAAATCCCTCATGAGCTGGGATTCACTTTGTAATTTATTCTGCTGAACCATCAGGATGGCTGTTTCCCATTTAACAAACGTATCGCTGCCTCCAGTCTCTTCCCATTACAGTTTTGACATGACGACAAGACAAATAAATTTTTTAAAAGACCTTTTATCTTCTAAACCATTTATTTTCACTTACTTAGCCCGGGGGCAGAGCTGACCTCAGCGTAAGGGATGATCATTCACCATGGCAGCTGTACAGTCATATGTGTCCTGGGGACTGGCCTGAGCCGGAGAAGCCTTCGCCGTCCAGCTGCTCTGTTGTGGCTCTGGGCTTTTCCTTCTTGCCCAACCATCCCCAACAGCTTTATTTATTTTTTTTTCCCCTTAAAATGTCTCCCCTTTTCATCTGCAGTGGGGCAGTGCCGAAGTTGTCCCTTGAAAGCAGGCGAGGAGATGAGCTGAAGCTCCTGGCTTTGTTGACCCACACATGGGGCAGGAGCTGGGAATGGGGGTGGAGCTGGGTTTGAGGATAGAGCTTGGGCTGTGGATGGGGCAGGAGGTGGGGATGGGCTCCCAGCTTGCTCCGGGCAGTGAGGGGCCTCGGCCGCCCTCGCCTTCCTGGTGGCTCTTAAAGGTTCCATTTAAAATATGCTGTAAGCATTTTATACAAACCATCTGTACATTGAAGACATTTTTAGTTTTTTTTCTGCCATATTCTGTGCCAGGGTAGGGAAAAGCCTTGCTTAGGCAGGATGAGAAGTTACGGAAGAAAAATCCAAGCCTTTTGCTTTTTGATTCATGACAAACCTGTTTTGAACAATGAATTTGTTGTCAATTTCTTTTGATTTTGGAAGCTACTGTCCCAAGCTCCTGCTGCAGCCAGCTGTCCCACCTCCTGCTTCAGGTTCATACCTGAAGTCCATCTTTCTCTGCAGCAATTCTTGTTTTGTACCTGCAGTAACAGCAGAACCTGGTGTTTATTTTTCTTCTGACACTGCAGTGATTTTGGATTTCCCTACTTCTGGATCTTGAGATAGTTTAAAGAACTTTGACTTTCACAGAAAAAAAAATAAATCCCCTTTTAGCTCTGTGTCCAAACTTCAAGTCTCCATAACCATTGATCAGGGTTCAGAAAGCATAGGCCTGTCTGTCAGCAAATATTAGGACCCAGAAATAACGATGAGAAGTAATTTAGAGATCTGCTGATAATCTGTCATTTTTAATTTCTTTGTGGATTGGAAAGTGAGCTACAAAGTGAAAAAATCTTTATTTTCATGCAAGTCATAAAAGGGTTTTTGTTAACAGTTTTTGTGTATATAATTCTGTGCTGTGATTTAAGTGTTCCCATTAGAAATGCAGAATAGGAAATAGGATCCCATCTGTGAGCAATTTAAGAGGAAGTGAGACAATGGAGTCGATTGCTTCTTCAGTTTAGATAATCAATATAAATATTATTAGTATAGTGATTTATCTTCTTAGACACTTTTTGAAAATGTGAATGCCAGACCCTGAAGACAGGTCAATATGATGCTATCTGTTCCTGCCTTGCTGTGTTTATGGTGTTTTCCTATGAAGCTCAAGCAACTGCTTTGCTATCTGTTCTTCCCTGGCTGTGATGAAATAACACACACACAATCTTAGGGCTTCCCTTTCTTCTCCGTGACTCTGGAAATGCACTGTGTGTATTAGTTTAATGATTACGTTTATCTGAAATTTGTACTGGTGGCTGTGGGGAGATACTGGGAGCTGATCTTTAAGGTGCCTCCCAACCCAAACCATTCTGTGATTCTATGATGAAGTTCTGGAAGAAGTTTGCATATGTGTTTCTAGGCCATGAGTGATTCTGTGCACAAACGCTGAGAGAGCTCCTTTGGGTTTGTTGCAGTTTTTCTGTGTTGGTGTCAAACCTTGTTTTGTGCTATCTGAGATTTTCCCATATCTAAGCATTTGGCCAGTCATGAATTCAAGTCAGTTCTTGGGGTGCAATTAAAATTAAAACCCTAAAAATAGGCTAGTCTGCATTTCCAAGAGGATTTTTAATTGCTTTTACTTTGGAGAGGAAGGAAGGGAAACATTGTCAACAAATTCTCTTGTACATTTTGCCTTTGGTGTACATCACTGTGCATGACATCAAGTGGCCAATGAGTTTTTTTCCTTCATAAGAAATGTTTGGAGGAAATTAAAAATGTCAATAACCCCATGAAGAACATGCCTAATTAAAGACAGGATGGGAAATGCAAAACTTGATGTGTAAAGAGCACATTCTACTTGAAGATACCATGGAACCTCGCTAGGTTGCCGTTTGAGATTCCTAACGTCAGTAGCTTGCTTTGCTGGAGACTTAGTGGTGGTGGCATTGGCCACATCACTCACCTGGAGCATCTCCCGCTCCCCTTTGCCAAGGTTGGGTGGTGGGATACTGAGGCTGGACCCTCCAGACACTGGAGACAGAAGGACCTTTGTTCCTCATGCATAACCAAGTTGCATGAATTTCATCCTCTCAGCGTCCTTGTGTGTCCCTTCCTCATCGCAGAGCAAGGGCTGCACCGTTCCCTGACCTCGTGGTGTGCCAGCGGGATAAAAGCTTTGCAAATGGAGAGATGCTAAAGAGATGATGGTAATGGAGACCACATCGGTGGCCTTGTTAGAAGTTACTGTTTGGTGGTTTTAGATGCTGTGAGACCATTCCTGTTTTCAGGTTGGGGTTTCCTCAAGAAAGGTGTTACATTTATAGAAAAATAAGGCACTTCAGTCACTCAGATTTCACCTCAGCTCTTTTAAAAACCAGATAGTCAGGAATTTCCGCAGCTGCGAGGTGGAGCACAGCAAACATTAACAATGCCAGTAGCATTGCGAGACAGTCTGGAAGAGCAGGGAAGTGCCCAGGCCCCTACAAAACTGCACCGAGCCTCAGGCTCGGCAGAAAGGTGAAAAATAATGAAGCTGCGAAGAGGAGAAATTGCTGATGCATGGCACTTGGAAATCTGTAAGAGTTCAAAAAGGGAGCTGAAAATACCCCCCAAAAATGACTATCTGTGGCTTGAACGAAATAGTGTCCGATCAGCATTCAGAAACCGCTGAATTCAGGCCGTTCCAATACTGGCATTTTCCAGAGTGCCTGCCAGTCAGATGCAGAGGAGAACACATGTAGAGCGTCTGCGGTCTCAGCGCTCGCAAGAAGGGGAAGGCGAGCTGGAAGTAAAGGGAGTGAGAAGGCCCAGTAAAAAGATCCCCTATTTTTTCTTACAGTGAGGAAGAGTTTTGGGGTTGGAGGGAGATGGTGGCGTGGCTCTGTAAGCATCCCTATTAATGAGCTGTGTGTGCCAGCAAGAAATAGCTCACACTTTGGACTTTGGTCCCTGATGAATTTTCAGTATTTTCTGAATGTCCATAACAGACAATTCATGCTTTTATGGTGATGTAGGAGCTGAGACCTTCTCAATGTCTCCTGAGCCTCATGTCCCTGACTTCTGCTGTAGTCGCTTTACTGATGCTGCCTGTAGTGGCTGTGCTTGAAGAATGACTGGGTAGTGCTCAGATTTCTTCTGCCCTCATCTCTCCTGACTGAAATGTGTGCCTCAGAGGTCTCTTCTCCTCCTCTACCTTCACAGCTGCCAAAAAGGGTGCCTTTCTTCCCAAAGCAGTAAGAAAAAAATCCTGCCATCTGCCGTGACCCTGCTGCCTTCTAGCTGTGATGCGTTCTGGGTCTTCTCCAACAACTGGATGGCAGCTGTGCTGGTTGGAAGGATCTGGCCCCAGGTTGCCCTGTGGAGAGGAGCCCTTGTTCTCTGATGTTGCTCAGCTGTTTCTGGACCTCACCCAAAAGCTGGCCTGGTGGGACAGAGGAGAAATGGATGTTGTGCCTGAGTGGCACGATGGTGACACAAGGCTGTGACGCTTGAACTTATGGTAGGAGGCATGTGTTTGGGATCCTGGCTTCCAGTTGGCACGGCTGGCACGGTTTGGTTTATACCTGATGTTCTCCAGTGCTTTTGGAAGGACAAGCAGCAGAGGAAATTGGTGGTTGAATGTGAGAGGGGAGATATAGCATCAAGGGACAGCCTCTGGAGATGGTTAAGACCTCAGTGTAGAGAAGCAGTAGGGAAGTAATAGGAATAGGATGGCATATAAACACCAGATAAACCTAGACAATAATGTCCAAATGTCCTCAGTGCTTGGCCGTGGGCAGTTGAAAGGCTCACGGTGTGTCCACACCTGCCATGGGGGGGGTATGGGTGTGAGGGGTGTCCCCACTGCAGAACCCCCGTTACTACTCTGGCAGGTTTTTGCAGGGGTGAGTGCTGAGGCAGACTGGGGAACACTTTGGGCTTCTGGTTTCAAATCATATATTGTGTTGAGTTAGAGTGTGAACACTGCAGCTGCCTACAGCTGGTCTTGTCCTGTGGGGATCAGTGATGTTGCCCCAGGTTCCAGCAGTGAAGGAGCTTGCCTAAAGGTAACTTCAGTGTAAATCCCAAATAAGGTTTCTGCTGGTTGCATAGAGGGATCACAGGACTGGATCTCTGTTATAGCCAAGTCCTGATTATCCTCTTTCCTACACTCCTGCGACTCCACCGACTTCAGCAGAGCCATTCCTGGAGCTCCTGTGTGAGACTGAAAGGAGATTAAGTGCCCAGCAGTGCCTCTCATTCCTCCTGTGTCTTGCACCTTTGTTCAGACCTTGCATTTCAAACCATTTTAGCCGGTGGGAGGTAAATCAAAGCTGTTAGGTTTGAGCCGGTGACAATGGCCTGGTGCTGTGTGGTGTGCCCAGCCCCTTGTCTTTGTGCAACGTTTGTGATTCTTGCCTTTATTTCATTTGCTTCTGCATCTGCATTTGTAACCGTTTTTTTCAAGTGAAGTTTCTGACTGGTGACTCATTAGGAGTAAATAGGCAAAAGGATATTGACTTTACACCTACTAATTTGGGGGTGCTAACAAGCACATGTAAAAGCTCTGTAGTCACCGGGTAAATTGTCCCACCTGGGGGGACTGGAGGAAGGGAGATAAAAGCATTGCAAAGAAACAGCACTTTTGTTTCTAACCACTAGCCATGTCTGTTCGTGCAGCCATGTGGGGTTGGGGTGAATGTTTGATGGTCACCATTGCTGTAATCTGTTCTGAGCTTTGCCAGGATTTTTCAGCACTCGAACTATTAGACCTGTGCGGGCACAAGAAGTAGCTAAGATCCTAAGATGCTAAATATGTTCACTCAGAAATGAGCTGGCCTTTACATGGGCTGGTGGGACAAACCCTCCTTCCCGTGGCACATGTGAGTGCAGGGCAGTGGAGGAGTCAGGATGTTGGTGCTGCTCATCTGCTGTGCGTGAAGGGGAGTTAGAAACAGAGTGGCTTGCACATGGATTGCATATGTACTGAGAGCAGCAAACATCAGCAGTGTGGGATGCCCATTAGGTAAACAAGTCTCCCTGTGGCTGCAGGGGCAGCAGAGGCTCATGGTCCTGGCTGTGGGCAGCTCACCCTGCTGAGGTCAGTGCCCAGTGGTGCTGGGGCCCAAGTCAGCTGCAGATGTGTCTGTCCCTCTCCAGCCACATCTGTGACACAGTAACCACAACCCCGAGGTGGGCTCTCATTGAGACAGTGGCTGTCTCAGAAAGCCCCCCTGTTGCAGGGGAGCTGGAGCACAGCTAAGGAGTGATAGTGTCTAGCCCTGATGGTCCTGCTTGGAGCACAGGGTTGAGCTGGGTGACCTCTGAAGAGCCTTCTCAGCCTGAATTGTTTTGTGATGTGGTGAGTGTCAGAACAGAACTGGAAGGTAAAGCCATCAGTGGTCTGTTGCTCTGAATGCAGTGGTCCTCCTTTGGATGCATTCAGTGGGACTCTTAGGAAGTGGCTTTTGTGGTTTGTCCCCTTTGTGTTTTTTTGAATTAATATTTTTGAGAATTTTTCTTATTTAAAAAATTGGATGTAGGCAAAGTTTTGCATTCTGCCCCTTTAGTCCTTCTGCCGTTTCCCTCAGCTTGGGGTGACCCACTTACATGGTAAGGATGATACCCTCTGCATACGGGTGTATAAACTGTAGTTTGTCTTAAAAGGAGCGTGCTGGGGAGTGGAGAAGCATACTGTGTGATAACCAGCTATCATCTCTACTCCTTTCTGCACATGAATCCAGGTTGTTGTGTACTTTGAATGCAAAGAAGCAGTCACCAGTCTGGCTGCATCTGGTGTCAGGCTCCCTCTTAGCAGCTCTCACTCTGTGGCTGTGCCTTCAGCCTCACTCCTCCTCCTCCTTGGTGCCTGACCTGGCTGTAGCCAATATCTGTCTCTCAGCAGGAGGAATGTGAGGAAATGCAGCAAACTTCAGCTCCTGGGGCTAAATTGTTGTGCTCTCTAACAGTGAACTGTGTTGAACTAATTGACAACCAGCTTTAAATGTACCCCAATCAAGCAAATGCACTGATTTATTTTTTCCTCTCTTACCGAGCACTAAGCGGCTTCCAGCTTGGTTTCCTCCCCAAGAAGTGGATAACTCATCTATTGTGTAGTAAAACTGATGGGCAGTGTTGACCTCTATACAATCCTTTCAGTATGCTGAGGGAGGAAGGAGTTTCTTATGCTTCTGTGAATGTTTGACCACTTAAAAAAAGCAAAACAAAAAAAAGCCCAACCCAAAACCGCACACAACAACAAAAGGTGATCCATTTTCTCTGGATGTCTTTGAAAGAAGCTTAGTTTAGAGACAGACTGGAGAGAAAGGCTATTGATTTTGTTTGACCTCCAGAGAGACTGCGGTCAGTATATTTTCCCTGTTGGAAGTGGTTCAGGGCTCTGAATTTCCATGTCAGCGTTTGTATCCTGAAGCGCACTGGAGCTTTTGCTGCTTCTTCAATAAATAGCAAGCTGTAGGGAAAGGTAATGCTGGTGTAGACTTATTTCCCTCTGGATCTGCCCTTCCTTTCTTTTTCTTTCCTATGTAGCTTGCTCGTGTTGCTGATGAAGCACTTACAGTCCTTTTCACTAAAAGCTGTGAAGGTTTGTGGCTTAAGCTGAGACTACAAACAATAGTTTTGTAATCTCTGTCTTGCTTTCTCCAGGGCTAAGCCAGGTCCTTTCCTAACCTCTTGCCTGCACCAGCAAGAAGTGAGATGCCTTCTTTTACAGAGTAATAAAGCCTCTAAAAACTGTCATCCTCTCCCCTATCCTGATTATTCCCAACCTTCCCATAGGAAAACCTTCCTGATTTTCACTTAGTCTCCTGCAGTGAAACAGAATATTCTGTTTGGGGACTGTGATGGTATTAAAAACGCTCTGCTCAGTACAAGTCTGCATAGTTTTGTAGATGTTCTTGTAAAATGGCTCATGAAAACATATGCCCTTTCTCTGGCAGTCGCCTACCAAAGGATGGCTTGCAGGGATGGAAATACCTGTAGGATATGTTGATTGTCAGGCCTCAGAGTTCTTGGAGCTCCTGGGAGCAGCAGTGCCAACCAGCATCTCTCCAGGCCGAGGTGTCAACTGTGTTATCTCCTCCTAATTTAACAATAGTGCTTCACACAGCATGTTTTTGGGTTTTGGGTTGTGTGCTTCCGCCTGCTTGGCCACAAGTTCAACACAGCCAGTTTGCTGCTGTCAGCACATCAAAGGGCAGCCTGAAAAACCTGCCACAGCATAATCAGGTCATAGGTAGAGTTGCTGGTGTTTGGATACCAGCTGCTGAGCTCCCCTGTGGTCTTTGCCTCATGAGCTTAATTTCTAACCCACAAGGACAGACATTTCTCTTGGTCCTAATTCCCTCTCTAGAGAAAGGGTTGGTCTTCTTGCCACTACCTCTAGCTGTGTTCTGGGTCAGGGTGGAGGCTGCTGACAATTCCACAGCATCAGTTTCTAACTCAGGCACTTCATTTCCCAAAGAGCAACAGCCCAGTGCATGCCTAAAAAACGATGAATGGTGGAGGATCTATTTGTGCAGCCTGTGCCAAGCCGAGACTGCAGCCTGTATTGCATGTGTAACTCTACTGACTCCCCAGAGCAGGACTTTAAGGGTTCTCCAGAATCCTTTTTGCTGTCTTCAGCCCAAACCTTCTCCCGACATCTGAATTACATTAACCCTTTGTAAATGGCTCAGCAATCACCTCCTGGCCAAGAGTCACCTTTGGGAGAGGGGAGAAAGAGAGAGCTGTAACTGTTAAGCCGCCGCACAAATATGAAGAAAAGGTGCTGATGGAGGGAGCTTGTGAGAGGGGATGGACATGCTCCCAGTGATCCCCCAGCCTGAGGCAGGATGTGAGCCCGAAGCTGCCCCATGCTGCCCAGCAGTGTTCACGCTGCATCTCCCCACTGGAAGAGCTGGGGGAGGTGTGTTCCACAGGTGCTGCCACTGGCCTGTCTGGCCATGCTGGGTGCTCATGTCTGTCCTGGGTACCGCTGCTGCTGATTATCCCTTGGCCACAGTTCCCCAGGCTTGCGTAGCAAGTGATGTCACCCTGTTTGCACTAGGCCAGTGGGTAGGACAGGGCAATGCGGAGGGGCTGCCGTGTGGTCTGGGATGATGTAGTAATTTTTATTGCTAAATTAATGCAATAATTAATTTAAATATTGTATTTGTAATTATTACTTATAATAATAATTACTAATAAACAGAGTCGTTATTATTGAAGTAATACAACAATATTCATCAACCCACTGCTTGCCTTGGGAGTGAGTAGTCCTGGGCTTGCGGTCTGAGCACAGAATGGGCTATTTAGGTGTTACCCACCTCAAGGTTTTGAAGCTTTGTTAATTAGTAAGCAGAAAGTTTTGCCAGAGCCCTAAGCAGCAGGTCATGGGCATGTTGTTGGAAGTGTAGGTAATCCCAGGGAAAGCAGCAATGCTCTATGTTACAGAATTGCAGTGGCTTCCATAAGGTGGTCAGCAAGACAGTGTGATGATGGACCAGGAATACGACAGTTTCTTCTTAATGAACAACAGCAAAACCTAACAGCAAAACCTAAGAGCATGTAGAGAAGCAAAGATGTCCTTGTGTTTTAAGTGCCTGTAATTTGTTTCTCAGAGCTGGGTACCAGAATATCGCTTTGATTCTCAAAGGTAATGGCACCTCTTAATTAGCTGGAGAAACACACCCCCCCCCCCCCCCCCCCAAAGCCTGAGATCTTGCTATATAAATTATAATTAACCCCTTGGCACTGGAAGCTGAGATTTCCTGCCCCCGAGCTCAAATGCAGAACGCATTAGCAGCACTTAACGTGAGACACTGTCGGCGCAGCCGAGGGGTCAGCCCGACCCCTCAGCGCGGGGGAGCACGGCCGGGAAGCCGTGGGCACCCGAGGGGAAGCACTGCATACACCTGCTTTTGTTTCAGAGCTGCAAATGCCCCGGCTGGAAGGACAACACGGAAGAAGCCAAAGCGAAGCCCGGCGGGGCGGTGGGAGCCAGGAGGGGCGGCTGCCCGGGGAGGGTTGCGGGGGCCGCCATGGCCGGGTGCCTCGCCGTGAGAGCGGCCGAGCGCCGCCGCCCCACACACCTCCAGCCGCAGCATTGTCTGCCGCCAGACACACTTGGCTGTGCCTGTTGTGTGCACAGCCCGGCCGGGGCCGGGCCACCCACTGCTGTCATTCACCAGCATCCTGCTTTTTTGTCTCCTTTTCATCGTGCCTGTTGGGGGATGAGCGGTAACTCCTCACACCGGAGGTGACCTGTGGAGAAGCGCCAGGTTGGGCAGCTGGCGATGGGGAGGGGGTGGCCTGGCTGGGCTGGGGGGGCTGGGGCTGCCCTGCACCTGGAATGCTTCCCTTCCCGCTCCCTTCATCCGCATCATCACCTTGGAGGAGGGCCAGGCCTGGTGGGCACCTGGAAAGCTATCTGCTTTCATGGAATCACGGAAAGGTTTGGTTTGAAAGGGATCTTAAAGACCAGCTAGCTCCCCACCAGGAGCTTGCACAGAAGCTCTTTAGCTCATGTTAGCTGGTTCCTTTGCTCCTTTGGGGTCTTGGATGGAGAAAGCGGCTCTCTGCTGGCATAGGTCAGTCTGCAGCTTTTTGCCAGGCTATAAAGCCCTTGGAGCAGGTATTGTTGGCCAAGGGCTGCATCTTGCCCCTCAGGCCATATGGTGTGTCCTTGGGCTCCTCTGTGCTGGTGGCTCTGGGTCATACCACTGAGCTCACGTGGTGGCAGCAAGTGGGGGGTGACTTGGCCACCTTGGCAGAGGTGTAAGGTGGCTTCTTCCCCCTGTGACAAAAGTGAGGGGCAGCCCTGCTCCTCGGGCTTGGATGTGGCCATCATGACTGCCTGCAAATATTTCAGGTCTGCTGTGTAGAAAGAGTGGTGGCAAATTCCTTTCTCCTATGCACTCCAGAAGTTGTGGAAGGAGAGATAAAAAGAGGAGAGTAAGAAGGTGTACCAGTGGGGAGGAGGGATGTGCTTGCTGGCATGGGCTAGCAAGTGTTGGAAGGAAGATTTCTGCTTTGGGTTTTGTCCTTTGTCTCTATGTCTGAAGGTTTTTAGAATGAATTACGTGCCGATTACAGCGCTAATCAAAGTGTCCTCCAAGCTCAACAAGCTCTGTTGATCCCTGTTTGGATAGGTTTGGGCTGGACACCTGCAGCAGTGGTGTCCCCTGCCAGGGCATCCGCCATCTCAAGGGGACATCCCACCCTTCAGGTGGGGAGAGGAGGGCAGGATGCTCCAGTGCAGTGAGGAAAGAAAGGGCTGAGAAAATTTTGGATGGAAACATGGGACTGAGTCTGAGCTTTAAAGGTGACCCGAGTCTCCAGATGAACTGAGATAAATAACAAATCATGTAATCATACAGATTTTATGCTCTCAATGCTGATTCTTTAAACTTAGAATATCCCAAGAATGAGCTATTGGAGATATTACCTCTTTTCTTTGCTACTCTTGTTTATAATGCCACAGATGAGGGCTGGCTTAGTTCTGTACTTGATTTAATTTTTATATTAAGATTAACATGGGATCTGCTTTTCTTAATCCAAACACTTATGGGTTGAATGCAGAATTATATTTGAGATTTTTAAAGTACCTTTATTAAAACATAAAACTAATTTTACGGGTCTGACAGGTCTTATTTAAATACCCAGTGCCAGATGCCTTTTGTCCCAAATGACTCTAGAAAAGAAAAAAAAAGACTTTTAAAATTTCTCATGCAATTAAAATGCAGTAAAAGGCAAGTAAATAGTCTTACATATGCTGAGGACCAGGGGTAACAGTTTAAGAAAAGTCCCATGATAAATGTGTTTCCAAAAATAAGTATGTGAAACCAGAGGTGCTAAAGGGAGAGTTAATGTGATACCTGATTTTTGTTGGTTGCTGCATTGTTTCTGTTGCTGCTGCTCTGAGAATAGTTGCAGGAATTGTGCTATGTCTGTAGGGAGAGACTTTTTAAAAGTCTCCCTGGTGCACAGGACCCTTCTCCAAGGTCCTTCACCTGAGGGACTCTTTTGGGTGCAGCTGTTTCCAGGTGTGCATCCCCAGGTGCTGTAGAGGGTCAGTTCTTGTCCACCTCCTTTAAAACTTACCCAAAAATAGTCATACTCTCATGTACTCTTACCTAAGAGTGATGATTTTCTGTACTTCATTTAGTAATACTTTAATTATTTGGGAAAAGGGAGCTTCAGCAGCACAAGCATTAAGAAGTCAGATATCTTTGAAACTGTGTTTGTGACCATTTCTAAGAGCAAACCCTGCTTAAAATCTTAAAACACGGAGGAATTTTCCCCATGTGCCAGAACATTTTCTTCTCTTGGGTTGCACTGCTGCCTCTGCTCCTCTGGGTTCCAGAGCCACAAGTATCCCACTGAAAACACCAGAGCATCCTGCAACTTTATTTTCAGCATGTTTTTTACTTGCTGGAAGGAGGGAAGGTTACAATGAGCCCCTTTGAGAAAATGCGTGAACATGCTTAGGTACTGATCCATAAAATTAATTATCCTAATTTCAGCTTTTACTGGCACAGAATAAGAACCCTGCTCAGTAGAACTTAACATCCTTGTGTATCAAGCACCTTTGATAATCTTAATTCAACTAACACTGCAAATGCTTTACGTATTTCTCCCGATTAGCCCCGTTTTGGAGCACTCATAAATACAACAGTGGAACCTGGATGGAGTGTGTGAAACCATCCCGGGGTTGGCATACCAGAGAGATTTATGTGTTTGGGACTCCTTGGTAAGAGGATATGGTGGTGCTAACATCAGACCTCCTTCATGGCTGAGGATGAGCAGCCAACCCTCAGCTTGCCTCAGGGAGGTGGGTGAGCACTGCAGGGTACATGTGGTCTGTCCTGTGCTCCTGGCCACAAGTAGAGCAGCTTTGGAGAAACAAGAGTACATGGGGTTCCTGTAGTTGTCATTCTCTGCTTATTGTTATTTTTGTGTACATCAGTGTTTTTATTGGGTTCAGCTGAGACTGGGAACAAGAGAGTCAAAATAACTTCATCAGGATTTGTTCTTGTGGTAATTCTAACCCTCTGTGGGGATGGGAAAGGTTCATGCTCTTTCCAGACCTGAGAGACTCCAGTGCTTTGGATGCCTTTCAACGAAGTGCTCAGGGCCAGGTTCTGAGGTCGTTGTCTGTTGGGCTTGACTGTGTCAGTAGGAGTTTATTCAAATGAGAATGATCAAAGACATCAGGGTTTGGCCCTTTGCTTTTCATTTTAGGTGCTTTTTCAAGCATAACAGAGCTTCTGAGCTTTTTTGAGGCTCATCCTTCACTAATTCCAGACTCAAAGCCTGGCGACTTGTCAAGCAGTTTTCCTGCCTATGTAGAAATACTGTCCACTTGAGCTGTGTTTGGAGGCAGCAAGACACCCTAGTGAGATAGAGGAATTTCTGTGCTAACATTTTGAACGTTTCTCTTTCCAGGCTTACTTCTTAGTCATGGCGAGTTTGCAGGTGGCAAAGTTCAGGGCAGAATTTGTTCACTGCTGTTCCTACCCAGGCATTTTAAAGCACACAGTCTATCCACCTCCACTTTTACTGAGTCTTGTCTAAATAAGCTTATTCACCATCATTGAAGCAACTGCCAAAATATTTTTAGTGTCTCTTATGGTGAATTATGTATAAAACATCTGCAAGAGGCCAAGTCTGATTTCTCACTACTTAATTCTGTTTTCTTAGATCTACAAATGGGTGTAAATGGCTCCATGTCAGAATAACAGTATTTTACGTTCATTTTTCGTGTGGGTGAACGATGACCAACCTGTGGGTAGTGCAGGCTTGGGCCAGTAATATGGTACTTAGAGCTAAGATTTTTGTTGTTGTTTTTGTTTTTGGGGTTTTTTTGTTCGTTTGTTTGTAGGGTTTTTGTTTTGGTTTTTCATAGATTCAGGGATTTATTAAAGTTTTATGTAAGTTGGACAAAAATCTCTAAGACCTACCTTTGTATTTATTCTGGTCTTACATCAGCTAAACTGTCAAACAATTTTCATATATATGGACTAATAAAAGACTCAGATCAGCACATTTTCATTAAGCTTCTCCCAAGATGTGGTGAATAACAGTGAGTTTGTAGGGACTGTGTCTGGAAGCTTTGTCATCCTCTAGGAGCCTGGGCAGTTCAGTGAAGAGGACTTCTTTGGTTTAGAATCTCCTTTGTACCTTGATATTGCCATTCTGTCATAAACAAGATACTTCCTACAGGGTGGGGAGGCAGAACCTCCCCAAGATGGTCCCTGAGATGCTTGGGGAACACCAGCAGCTCAGCATAGTTCCCTGGGCATGACTTGTTAGCTACTGCTGAACTGGTACAGGAATTTTTTGGGTGGGCACATCCCTCTAGGTAAGACTCTGTAATGTTCAAGGCTGGGTTGGGTGGCACACTGAGCAACCTGATCTAGTGGAAGGTGTCCCTGCCCGTGGTAGAGTTGTTGGAACTGGCTGAGCTTTGAAGTCCCTTCCAATCCAAACCATCCTATGATTCCATGTTTCTGTGAATGGCTTAAACAGTGGAGATTTCACTAGTGTGTGAGTGATACTTTATGAGCCGAACATCTCAGGCTCCGTGGGGTTAACTGAAGCACGGTGTGTCACGCTGCACATCTGTCCTGGGCTGGGCACTCAGGCTGATGTGGTTGGCACCGACATGGGTATTTCTGTGTGTCTTGGTCCTGTGTCCTGTAGACATGCCCAGGGAGTGCCGAGGGATAGCTCAGTACACTGGAAGTGGGACAGGAGCCTTCTTGATGTTGGGTGATTGTTTGTGGATGGGGGTGCCTGAAACCATCTCCCAGAGACCGAAGCTCTTATCAGTTCATGAGGAGGTGAAACCCAGATGAAGGTGTCCCAGAAGGTGTTCCCAGGAAGGGAAACGTGAGTCCTTGTGCTGTTATCCATCACGCTGAGCCCTTGGGGCAGTGGCAGAAGGGCAGGGTGAGCGGACAGCTCCCTGGGCTGGGGAGGGGGGAGCTCTCACCAAAGCTGCTCTCCCCGTGTGTTCCACCCTGCAGGCAGTGGCAGAGGTTGGACCCTGAAGCCATGCAGGGGTATTTATCAGCACTCGGCACTTCCGATGTGTGTGAAGTCCTTTGTGTGGAAGTATTTACAGGATCAGGTTGCTGCTGTGTAAGTGCCTTTGAGGTCTTTGCTGCATTATAGATTTTCTTCTGATGTCTGCCATGCAAATATTTAACCTGACTAGTTCCTGAGAGCTACCGAGGCTGTTCTGCAGGTTGCAGGTTGTCTCTGCAGCCTGTCATTTGTTCACACAGAGCCCTTGGTCCTGCTCCCCTTCCCACCCCATGATGGGGCAGAAAGATGTGCCTGGAGATTTGGCACTTGGTGTTGATGCTCTGAGGGGCCTCACACACTCCACACACTCCAGATTGTCTTTGTCCCTCACTGCAACAGTTAGTGAGGGACAGATATAGTGTTTTAAAGAAAACCTCATTTAGAGGTTTTTTCTAGGCATTTTTAAAAGCCCGGGCCAGGAGTGGGAGTGCTGCTCCCCAGGCAGACCCTGCTCTGACACGGAGCCCTTTCCTGGCTCGTGCGAAGTGGTGGCTTAAAAAAGAAAATTACTGGAGCCTAGGTCTTGGAGCTGCTCTTACTGCTCCTCCCCACCAACATCCCTTTTAATAATTTGACATACATATGCTGTGCTCGCTCAGGACAGACGCGATGAGCTCATTGCAGTGGTATGTGGGTCAGAGCTCTGCCCTCCTGAGCACCAGCCTCGTTGATTGGGGTGGTTACTCCTGATTTGCAGCACCTGAATTTTTGAGAAGGGAGTTGGGTTCTATGGTTTATAAATATTAAACACCTTACAGTTTGCAGGACTATGCAAGTGTGCAAACAAAACTTAGGGATGCAGCCTAGATTCCCTCACTGATCCATAGCCTGTGGGCTTCATTAGACCCTCCAGACTTTACCTAATTTTGGCGTTATTCCCCCATCATTACATCATGAATGTGGAGGCAGGGTCATTCTCTCCTATGTTGTGGTCATGTAAGGGATTCACGTGGTTTTAGTAGCGGGTAGGCAGTGTTTGAACAGGTTTCAGCTATTTTAGGCGCCCTTGCCTGTGCTGGGAGTCACACGAGAAGATTCAGTCTTACCAGAGAGTGGATTTTGCTCTCCCATCAGATGCAATATATACACTATGAACTATGAAAACGTGCTTTGTCTTGGTTTGTAGCACCAGAGTAACAAAATGGGAAAGCTGCTCTCTATCCCAGATGCTCTGCTCCCAGCCTCACGGTATCAGTCCATCCTTCCTCTTCATTCACTGGAAATGGTTCCAAGTCTAAGAATGGTTTCCCTGACTTTGTTTCATTAAAAGAAGTGCAACTAAAGCGACAGAATCTTGGTGCCCTGTGAGAGCCTTTTGCTCTGGAAATCTGTTTTAGCTGGCTGCCTTCAGGGTGCCTGTGAGCAGTGTAAGTGTCTGTAGTTCCTTCTCTCTATGGCTCCTTTTGCAAGGTTTTTACCTGCGAAAAAAAGAAAAAAAGGCAACAGTGGATAAACTCAAAGTATCCAGTCCTTCTACACCCTCCTTGTGTTTTCCCCTTTCTCTCTTTATTTATCTGAAACTGAGGATTTTGTGACAGGTACATGTAAACCTTACACTTCTCAGGTGTCCTCTTTCTCCTCTCTTTCCCTGCACTTTTCTGGCTCCTGTCCTCCCACTCCCAGGAAATATTTGAAAGATAATTTGGCATATTTTCTGCCACCTTCACCTATCTCCCTGACTTCATGTTTTCTTAGCTGGAAGATAGCTTTTCGACATATATATGTAATCCTTTTCACCTAGACTTGTGAGGAATTCCAGTCTCTTCCAGTGGGAGTTTTCAGGAAGGTTTAGGTTAAATGGGCCAATAAGGCAAAAGCATGTAGCAAGAGATCTCACCCTCTAAAGACATCTTTTCTCTCCTTTTTTTTTTTCCCCCCTTGGAAAATATATCATAATATCTAGCTGTCAAAGAATTTAAACAATAATACCTGGTCTGAAGATTGGAGTATAGGGCCTTTGAAAATAAAGATTGTAATCTCTGTACAGTGTATCCAGGGATGGATGGAGCTGGAATTCAGGTGTGCTGAGCAGCAGAGTCCTATGGGGATATTGCTCCAGCATGGTGGGACTCATTTTACCTGAGCTCTCTGTGGAAATTCTCTTGGATTTTCCCTGTTGCTTTCATTGTGGCCATGGCGTCTTTATCATGGAGACACATGAATTAATCTAAAATGTGTTGGTGGTGACTGAGCTTTTCTGCTGCTGCCTGTGAGTGGGGTGGGAGACATCAGCAACCCTCGTGCTGGGGCAGCCTCCACCCCCCAGGAAATCTTGTTGCAGCATTCAGGGCTGGGATTCATCCCAGCTGATTTTAGATGTGTTGTTCAAGGTCCCTGTCCCTGCTTCTCAGAGAATTTAGGGCGACGCCTGTTGTACAAAGAGGCATCAGCTGTGATGGATGCTGCAGACTGGAAGCCAACTGGGTTATAACCCACCCTAAAGCCTCACTGGTCTCCCGTGTAGGAAAGGCACTCAGGGATCCCTAAAGACAAGAAGATGTTTCCAACATTGTAAGACTCAGATTTTTCAGAGTTATGTACCTCTGAGTGGCCTTGGCCTGTACTGGGGCAGCTCAGGTCACAGCGGGGATCAGACATCATCTGCTGAACCTCCTTCCCTGTGCTCCCCACTCCTGGACATTGGGTGCAGGATGATCTCTGGGGGTTGCAGGCCCCTTGGGGCGCTGGGCTGTGGATGCTGGTGTGTTTGCTAGCACGGGTGTCTCACTGGATGCTGCGTATCCACTGCTGCTCGGTCTGGGCTGTGCCACCAGCCTGGGGGGGATCTCAGCACTGCGGTAACCTTTGCGGCCCACGGGAAAGGTGACTTCCATTTAGTTCTAAATTATGACATTATTTTATTAGATCTTAAAACCTTATTTAAATTTTTTATTTAAAAAGGGGGAGAAAGGTATCATATTTTAATTAGTAGTGGGGTGCCAAAGGAGACCCAGATTAATTATTTGAAATCACTCCATCCAGATGGTTTTAATTTTCACAGCAGGGAACCGGCATCTTTTTAAGGTGATATTTTTCAAATTAAAATCAGCTTGGATATTACTCATACTGGCTGCAGAGCCAGGAGGTGGGGAGTGTGAGCCGGCGTGCCCCGTGTTTGTCCATCAGAGCGTGGGCTGCCCGTGGGGACCTGTGTCAGAGAGGTGTGAGCTGCTGCCTGTCCATGGGAACTGCAGCTCCAGGCTCTGGTGTTGGAGTGTTTTGTCGGCATTAGCTCCTGCTTTGGCTGGCCAAAGCTGGTGTCTGATATTCACCGCTCTTCTCCCCAGCTTTAGTTGCAGCACTGAGACAGGAATGGATGGGAAATGCCTTGCAGCTCAGAAGGGAACTTGTGGCATCCTGTTCTTGCCTGTGTGGAGCCCTCACTTGACCCCTTCGGTGGGTGGCCCTGCATCTACTTGTGTGCCTGGGTGGTTTCAACACTGTGGATCTGTGGGCAGCTCCTTGGTGCTCTGGGTGTTGGCCATGGTTCTTGGACCAGTCTTTGCTGGCTCCGTGACCTTCAGTCATGTGCTGACTGCTGCTCTCCCTCTCTGAGGTTGACCATTAGCCCTCTGCTCATGTTAGGGGAACCCCTTTCAAAGTCACCTCCTTAAAGATAGATAGGGTTTTTTTTGCTGTTCCCTTGTCTATTAATGCTGCCTTGCATCTGAGCAGTCTCCCTGAACTTCTTGGAGCAATGGGCATTCCCCAGGTCATCTACCATGTTGGTCATCCTTGGGGACTGTTCTTTGGCCCTGTGCCATCCTCCCCATCCTGGCTGGGCTCACCTTGATATCCTTGCTACGATGGGTTTTTCTGGCTCACATGGCCTTCCCTCACAGAAGTGGTCACAGGTTTGATACCTTGGCAGGTGTGGGGAGAAAATGTGCAGCACGTGGTTGCTCCTTGCAAGCTGCTCTCCATCACGCACACCCAAAGCCATGATTCATTTCTGAAAAACTTAGATAAATATCCATATTTGTGCATGATTGCAATTAATATTCTGCTGTAATACTGGCATTACCCCACTTGCTGTCAGAAAAAGTTATAATTTAAATATCCCCTGTGATAACAGGTTTAAGTGGAAACCCCTGAACTTGCAGATGTGACTGAGCTTCAAAACGGAAAACCCTGTTCAGGGCCCTTGTGAGTTAAAGGTTTGTGATATTTGCACTGCTGCAGAAGCCAAAAGCTGACTTTACAAGTGGGAAAAATATTAATGTGTTTAAATGAAACAAACTCCCATTTCTATCCCCGTGGTAAATCCTTACAGTGAATGTATTTGCTCTTAGAGGGTTTTAAAGCTTGAAATATGAATGCCAAAAAGAATGTGACTTTTTGCAGCACAGATCAAACATTCTCCAGAGTTTGAGAAACACAAAAGCCGTGTTTCTACGGCAAAGCTGGGCTCTTACAAGTGTGAGTATTTCCAGAGCAGGACCGTGGAGTTGCACTTGCTGACACTTACACATTCTTGCATTGTGTTTCAACCATGTCTCCTTTCTCCCCCTCCATATCGGAGATGGATCTGAACCAAAATGTCCAGTCTGCCTGTTCCTGCCTCTCCGGGGAAATTCCTGGAATCTGAATCTTGAGCATGACTGGAATTTGTGTTTAGATTAGAGCTGGAATAAAAGGATGAATTTGGATGTGTCTGGGTTTTTGAGATGATGATGGCTCACTGCGCATCTGTGTGGCAGCTTGCCCCTTCTGCAGATACGGCTGTGTCAGAGCAGGTGGTTTAGGAAGATGCAACAGGAATCTGTCCTCTACCATGGCTCCTGGTTTTGCTGCAAACCAGCTGTGGCATCAATAAATGTGTGAGACACTGTGTATGTCTCCCAGCTAGAGCTGAAGACCTGGACCTGGACTGCCAGAAGGCAGTTTATGGCATCCTGGAAGCACAGCTAGACATGGAGGACATCTGCAGGGTGGGTGTGTATCAGACAGAACAAGCAGTGCCAAATTTCTCCCCTGCTAGCTGTTGTGGTGTTCTTCAGGAATCACTGCAATGTTTTGCACCAGGAGCGCGTGGCATGACCGCTTCTGTGCAGTGTTTGAGGGATGCCGGCTATGGGGAAAGGATTTTCTTTCTTGTCATGGTAATCTTACATCTTCATGAGAATAAAATCTATGTTCTTACCCTCCAAGAACCCTCCTGCAGTGTGAAGGAAAGCACTATCATTGGTATGGGCTGCCCAGGGCAGTGGTGGAGTCAGTGTCCCTGGAGGTGTTTAAGAGGCCTGTAGATATGACGCTTGGGGACATGGTCTAGTGGTGGCCGTGGCAGTGCTGGGGGAACAGCTGGACTCAATGATCCTAGACAGTTTTTAGCATCAAGCTAATATTGCTGATGGGGTGGCAGGGTTGTTGTGGACAGATGGAGCACACATGTGTATGTCCCTACTTTGTGCTAAACCAACATTGAACCTGGACCATCCACATAGGAGTTGGTGGAGAGGTGTCAGTTTTGCACCTGTGACTAAGCTGTGAGCTCAGCCCCAGGGTGGTCCCTTGGGTTGTTCCTGTGCGGAGCATCCCGGGGTGATTCAGCTGGAGGCAATGGGACAGTGCACATTGCACCCTGTGACTTAATGGGACCACACTGGTAAATGCTTTTTTTTTCTTCTTCCTTTACAAGCCCAGCTTCTAGTGGAAACAGACACTTTTGGCAGTCAAGTCCGGATCAAAGGGAAGGAGACAGATTTCTACCTTTGCATGAACAGGAAAGGCAAGCTAGTGGGGAAGGTAAGTGTTTCCTATTAATTAATTAGTAACCTGAGTGTTACCTTTAGCAGCCTCGTCAAGGCTGTAATGATGTGTTCAAACTTCGCCTGTCAGCCTCAAATGAGAAGCAGGATGGAGGGGAAGTGGGGTTTGCGAGGCTGCCTGTGCCCTCCCAGCCTCCCCAGCATCTGTCAAACAGCCCTCAGCCAGGCTGGGACCTCCAGTGGTGCCTCGGATGTGGATGGGTTCGTGCTTCACAGTTGTGTTCAACCGACATGAGATGTCATGTCAGCATCCCAGTGCCATGGATGGCACTCCACAATAACTTCCTTACTTGATCTTTCTTTGGGGGGAAATGCAAATATAAATTTCTCCCAAAAATTCCTTTTAGGAGGAAATTAAAAATAAAAGGGCAAGTGGAGCACTGTGCTGGGGGGGAGGTGTAGGCAACATAAGGCCCTGTCCTCTCAGTGGTGAGCCAGAGGATGGTGTGATAGAGCTCATACTGGAATCCTGACATCGTGCTGGGGCTGGGCCTCATGGTTCAGTGTCAGAGGAATTTTTTTTATTACTTTGGATTCCCCCCCTAATGGAAGCATGTAACAAATTACAGTGTTTACCCATCTAGCTTAACTTCTTTGCTGAGGTCATTTTTTTTGTGTATTAATTTGTTTTTGTAATTTAGGCAGCTCTGTATTGTTGGCGAAGCTCGAGGCTTGCTAACCAGGCAGGGGCTTGTGCGAAGCTAAATTACCACCAAAATAAAAGGAAAATAAAGCATCCTAGCCTTCCAAACCCTGCTGCCCACACTTTGCACCACCAGGCATTCAAATCTAGCATCTTTGTGGCTGTGAAAAAGGAAAGCTGAGTTTTGTTTTGAGTCAAGGCAGCGAAAGCCACACTCCCAAACAGAAACCAGAAACCAAATGGCTCTGATGAAAAATTCTTTACTTTTGTGGTCCCGGGGGTGACACCTGTGGGACACTGCCTTCCCCAGCAATTCCCCCTCCTTCCACTTGTGTGTTCCTCGGGAGCAGTGTGGATGCTCTATGGGGCTAAGTCCAGCTCATTTGCTGCCAGCTGTTGCTGTGTGCCTGACCTGCTTCGGAGCTGCCTGTCGAGGCATCCAGAGCACTGCTCGGAATTGGGGGAGGCTTGGAAATTGGGGCTCCGGGAGGACTGGACCGAAGCAGCTGGTTCTCTCTGCTTCCTGCCCTCGTGCAGTGCGATTGCAACACCGCCTGAGACACTGTAGTTTGGTCTTGGACGGGGAAATTCATTGTTTTGACCAGATTTAGTCTCTCAGGATACACATTGGATGCTTTCAAAGGTTGCATTGGACACAAACCTGACTTGGATTTTTTTTGTGCTCTAATTTTCCATCCTTTAAATGTGATGATAGCATTTTTCCCTGCAATGTTATAAGGGTAATTTCGTTAATGTTTATGAGGTGCCTGATACCACAGTTATGGAGACCTTAAAAGCACTCAAATTAGACAGGGTAAAAGGAGCACAAAATCTTACCTTTTCTTTAGTAGACCTTTCCCCAGGTGGATCAGCAATGGCACACTGTGCAACCCACAGCCTTTCCTTCTCTGTGCTAAGTGCCCAGGAGTATCCTGGCAAAGTCAGCAACTGTTTATCAAAACATACATTATATTTGTATATAGTATGTATTTAAGACTCATCCCTTGATTTGGCCGTTGGGTGCCAAGGCAGGACAGTTCTTCAGCTCATCACCTTTCACGCAGCATGAACCCTTTTTTTTTCCCCAGTATGCTGTTCATAGCATTAAGTTGGCAAATGGTTTTTTACAGAAAATAAATGAGCCTATTCTTGTAAATATGAACCTTCCCACCCCAGCCTGTTGACAAGTTCACAAACCAGCCGACCTGAGCCAGAGGGGGTATGGGACATGGCATTTGGAAAGAAAATGTTCCAGATGTGTTGCCCATATTAACAGCTTCTCATGAGCAAAAAAAGAAAATAATAGCATGTCTTTTTGATACCAAAGAGTGTGGTTTTAATTAGTATCATAGTTTCCGCTCTCTTTGTGGCAAGTGTTTGAGGGAATGCTTTTTAGCTTGAATGCTCTAAACAGCTAGTAAACCCCAAGGAAAACATTAGATAAAAGTTACGCCTGGGCTTATACAAATATTTAAGTTCAGTCTGGGGGTGGAGGGGAATGAAACCCATAAACTGATTGTTTCATAGTTGTCCCTGTATGTTCATTTGGCCAGAGAGGAGCCATGGGACCAAACCGGGTCTTTTCCTCTGCTCATTTCCTATTGCCTTACACGGCATAATCCCCAACAATACCAGCACATGCCATCTGGCTTTATTCTGCTCCTCAGTCAGCAGTTTTGAGTTCCCCTGGTTGAAAACCTGCTTTGAATTTAGGCCCTTTTATGTCCCATAATCACCTAGAAAGTGTATTATGGTCTGGAGCAGGTTGTTGATGTTCTCAGAATTGGTGGTGAATGCAAGAGCTCCAGAAGTGGACAGGGCTTGTTCCCTGCCTTGGAGCTGGTTGTGTTGCAGGGAAGCACACTAACCCCCAGGGCTCAGAAGAGCAGCCTTTGCATCTAGATATTTATTTATGATAAACTGCACCTACACCAGCATTTCTGAGCAGAGACCATCTGATGGAACCTTTTCAGGAGCTCCAAACCTTGTGTTTTCTCTCTCACTTGGGTGTTACCACATGTGTGTTCATGGCCAATATTGACCAAAGGGCTTGGAGTTGTTTTGGGCAGACTTCTGACTTCATTATAACACATGCAGCTGCTGAGGCCACTGAGGCTCTGTGTGTTGCTTTTGAAAACTGAAGGCAGGGCAGGTGTTGTGTAGGGGTGACTTCTCTGTTAAAGGTGACCAGTACCCAGGGAAAACAAATTGGATTGTGTTTCTTTGTGGATTCTTGGCATTACGTTGAAGAAGGATCAAGAAACATTAATTTTTTTACTTCTGACCATATGATTTTTTTTTTTGCTTGTGGTTTTTTGGTGCCTCTGTGTGTGCACACAGAATAATTGTAGGTCCTGAGTTTTCTGGTCTTGCCGAAATTTTCTGTGGACCACTGAAATTTATCATAGAAACACAGAATGGTTTAGGTTGGAAGGGACCTTCAAGACCATCTTGTTCCAACCCTCTGCTGTGGACAAGGACATCTTCCTCTAGACCAGGTTGCTCCAAGCCCCATCCAACCTGGCCTTGAATGTTTCTAGGAATGGGGCAGCCACAACTTCTCTGGGCAACCTGTGCCAGTGCCCTCACAGTAAAGAATTTTCATTCTTATATCTAGTATAATTTTATCCTCTTTTAGTTTAAAACCATCACTTCTTGTCCTATTGCAACAGGCCCTGCTAAAAGTTTTGTCCCCATCTTTTTTTAACCTCCTTTAAGTACTGAAAAGCTGCAGTAAGTTCTCCCTACAACCTTCTCTTCTTCAGGCTTTATGGTGGAATTATATTACAAGGAGAGAGATTAAAATATGAAAACTCAGAAGAGTGCTAGGTGCTTTTCTGGCTTCTAACAGACACAGGGGAGAAGAAGACTCTGAAAGGTCCAGCTCTTCTTCCAAGGAAAGGCACGATATGACTTGTCCACTTGTAACAAGGCACGAGGTGACTAGTCATCTAGAACATAAGAACTCTGAATATTGGCAGTAGTTCAGTGCTATGGGGAAAGAGGAGCTGATGGTCTCTTTGGAGGAGCTCCGAGTTTCTAACTGCTGGTTCTCCAGGGGAGTTCTTCTGTGTTTTTTCTCTCTGCCTCAGCTCCTGTTATCTCATGCCTTGAGATAAGGCCATCAGCAAGGTGGAGATTTCATGTTTGTTGAAGGCTGTCAAAGGTACGTCTTTGAAGCTCCAGAAGCAAGGAATACCAGCCCAGGTGTGAGCAGGTGACTGTTAAGTGAGCTTGGCCACCTCTGACTGCTCTTGCTGAGCCTGTCCTTACAGCAAATCGAAGCTCCCTAGAATGTCAGGATGCTGCAGAGATTGCCTTTGCCTGCCCCGTCCCAGTCCTCTCATGGAGAGCTTTTAGGAAGTCAGGGGCTCTGTGAAGCTTGAACTGGATCTGTTGGCACGATTACATGATGACCAGAGCCCTGCCCTTCCTTTAGGCACTGCTAGGGCTGGCACCTGGTGAGCAGAGCATCTCCTGACCCCCAGGCACTGTTTCCAGGGAATTCCCTGTGTTTCTCTGCCATCTGCCCGTGAGATGAAGCAGTCTGGTTGACACTAGCGCTCAGGCTGTGGCAGGCACCCATAAGGAGGGTAGTTTGCACTCCCACCTATAAAGGGAGAGGAGAGAACAGCTCTGTTTTTCTGGGCTGACCAAGGGCAGGGTAGAATGGCCTTGGCTTCCTGCAGAGCTGCCGTGTGGGAGGTGAGGGTGCTGTTGCAGACTGCAGCAAGGGAGGCACCACTTTTCAGAGCAAGATACAGAAACAGGGTAGACAAGTAATGGGTGGAAGGAATGCAGAAGATTTGGGAGGAACGGAGAAAGAGCTAAGCACATATTTGATTCGATCCAGAAGCGTCTTCAGAAGATGCTCCAAGCAATCCCACTAATGTTCTTCCATGGCACTGGATGGATTACGTCTTTCCCATATCCAGCAGCAGTATTGTTCCCTGCTGGCTTCATTTTGAGAACAGCTCTATCTCTCAGTGCATTAAGTGACTCCTTGAGCTATTTAAGGAAGGAGAAGCAGGTGGTGGTGCTGGAACCCATCTCCTTAGTGGGTTGGGACTCAGAATGCAGTGTGGTGACTGTCTGTGGTGTGCTGTGCTCCGTGTGGTATGGCTGTAGCCTTGATACTGCAACTCTGCAGACAACTCCTGCTCTGCTGGAAAAGTGGATGAGTCCTTCTGAGGGAGGATGTGGCTACAGAGAAAACTTCAGAAATAGGAGTAGAGTTAAAAAACTGATGGAATGAGGTCTGTCACAGATCATCCCTGCCAGCTGTACAGAAAGTGAGTGCACTAAAGTTGTATCCTGAGAGAACTACCTGCTCATCGCATCAGTTCTGCTCCTGAGAATTGGAGCCTGAGAGCATATGATCCTATAAAATACGTGGTTTCCCACCAAACCCACATGCTGACTTGCACCATCTCTCTTTAGGTTTTCTTTCAAAAATCCTCAGTGACCTGGTGTCCACACACTCTCAAAATCATTGTAGTATGTGTGCATTATTTTTGTTAAAGAATCTTTCAGCTTAATGTGAACAGTGGGGAGAACGTGTTTGGTGAAAGGTAGGAAGCCATGGCCAGTTGGATGGCTGAGGCAGTGCTTCAGACTGGTGACAGGTAATTTGGGTGCCTGCTGGGGACGGCCTTGCTGATGCCACGTCTGCAGCGCTGGAGCCCTCCCAGCACTCACAAAGCACTGACAAGCAGTGCTGAGCTTGTGCCCTCAAGCACGGTCCAGCTCCTGAAAAAAATCTGTGCCAGCCAAAGCATGGCAGTGCCAGGGGCATGTCATTGGTGCTGGGGGCTGGAGGTGGCATGGCTGTGCTGGCCACCTCTCCCTGACCAGTGCCCCTGTGCTGGTGCCACTTACAGCATAGACCTGCCTCTGAAACATAAGATTTTTTCTGGTGTCAAAACTGCTTTCCAAGCCAGTATATTTCTTAATGTTACCAGAAAGTTGCTAATACCATATGGCAAGGCTCTCTGTATTTTTGCAGGACAACAAACAAATTGTTTTTAGATGCCAGACTGCTCTGGCAGAGCTTTATCACTGATGCCTGCCAGCAGTAGCCTTTAGGGGATAGTAATAATTTGGGGTTGTTTACATTACAGCTTTAAAATAGGGTTTTTCTTGAAGCATGTGTGTGTTTAGTCAGGAAAGTTGGCTAACAAACTCTGAGAGCATCAGAGAGTGAAGGTGCCCGCTATGGCCCCTGAATGTGCTCTTGGCCCTTTATAATCCTCTGGCCTCATGGGAGGGGGCGTGTGTTGTGTTACAGGAACTCCAGGGGCTTCAGTGGGAGCCACCCTTTGTAGGATAAGGAGAGTAACCTGGGTGGGAGAGACCAGGTGATTCTCCAGAGCCTTATTGGTGTACCTGGAGCAGCGTTTTCGTCACTTGGCTTTGGTCAAGGTTGAGGTTAAGATTTCCTGAAAAGCTGCCTTTGAAACGCTGCTGGTGGGGAACCAGGGCCAGGGGGCTGAGGCAAAGAGACTTAGGGGTGAGCTCTGAGCCCTATGCCCTTTATGTGCCCCAGTCCTGCATGGCAGGGTGCAAGTCCTCCTGGTGTGCCAGGGCTGTGCTGGCAGCCAGCTGTGCTGCAGAGCTGCTGGGAGGTGTGTGGCGAGGGCAGGGGCACGGCGGAGTTTGCAGTTTGGAACTCTGATGCAGTAGATGAGGTGTTTGCCCTGCTTAGCTTGGATGTTTAAAACCACACCTAACTGCATCTTGGATTTGGGGCAGAACTCTGAATTTCCCAGGGGCTTGATGCTTATCCAGATTTTTTTCCCGGAGTTACTCAGTATTCAAGTTGCTTGAAAGGGGCTTGTAAAACCTAACAATTTCTGGAGCTGAATGCTGAATTTGCAACATAAACATGACCAGAATTGGTGGGGTGTCAGGTTTAATACTGCGTTTTGTGGATCTCTCTGTGACATGTTCAGCCATAAACTATTCTGACTTGGCATCTCATTTGAAAGCAAAACTTGACATGGCTTTTGCTGGATCTCACTCAGATCTTGTTTTGAACTGCAGTCCGGTTCTTCATATAGGGGGTTGGTCCTTTTTTGAAGTGAGTTGTTCCCAGGCTTTCGCTCCCCCGTGAGTTTGTTTTAGTTTAAGTCATCTAAATAAATGCCTTCAGTGGAGCCTGAAGCCAAGCAGTCTTGGACCCTGCCATACTTTGAACAGGGGGACCTGATTTGAAATCAGTCTCAAGTGTCCAAAAATCTGGAATCAGGGCCTGCAAGATTGCAATGAGATGGCAAAACAACTTTTGTTTTGGGTGAGCCATTAGAATCTTCTGCATTCACCTGATCAGGCTTTTTTCCTGCAACCCGTGGAAAAAAATTTGAATTATTTTTCTGAAAATATAGAAGCTGAGATTCTCATGAAATTAAAAGCAGAAGTGGAAGCTAAAATCAGCAATTCTTCTCTTCCATTCAACCCCCCAAACATCATCAAGAGGCTGGAGAGCAGCTCTGTGGAAAGGGCCTGGGGGTCCTGGTGGGTGGCCAGTTGGCCCTGAGTCGGCAGTGCCCTGGCAGCCCTGGGGGGCATCAGGCCTGGCATCACTGTCCAGGCCAGGGAGGGGATTGTCCCGCTCTGCTCTGCCCTGGGGCGGCCTCACCTCAATATTGGGGCACTTTGAGGGGACACAATGGAAGGGAGAGATTGAGCCATGGGAGAGTGTCCAAAGGAGGGACACAGAGATGGGGAAGGGCCTTGATTTGGAGCCGTGTGAGGACACTGAGGGCACTTGGTGTGTTCAGCTGGAGAAGAGGAGACTGAGGGGAGACCTTATTGGGGTCTTCAACATCCTCCCATGGGGAAGCAGAGGAGCAGCACAAATCTCTTCACCCTTGTGTCAAGACTTGAGGGAATGGCCTGGAACTGTGTCAGGGCAGGGTCAGGTTGGATATCAGGAGTTAGTTTTTCCCCTAGAGGGTGGTTGGGCACTGACCAGGCTCCCCAGGGCAGTGGGCACAGCCCCAAGGCTGCCAGAGCTCCAGGAGGGTTTGGACAACATTCTCAGGTACATGGTGTGGGTCTTGGGGATGGGCCTGTGCAGGGCCAGGAGTTGGATTGGATGATCCTGATGGGTCCCTTCCAGCTCTGTGTTCTGGGATTCTCTGATAATGAGACTGATCTTGGTGTCATGGGGAAAGTAGAGGTCATTTGGAAGCTCCTTGTGCAGAAGACAGAGGGCATTTGGAGGATGCTGATAAACACTGGACAGCTGCAAGGCTTGGGAAGGAGTGATGGGAGAGTTCTTGGAGATAATTGGGGTGGCTGGGGAATGCTGACACTGCCTGAGGTCAAGTGGCACAAGGGGCTGAGGAGATGGAAAAAACATGCTTGTGTGGGGAAGACCCCTCTGTTTCACAAAGGATTGAAACTGCATCAGTTCTTAACTGAGCCGGTGTGTGCACAAGGCTTGGATGCCAAAGCCCTGAAGGCTGTCTGAGCCAGCACGCTGTGGTGTTCATGGCACTGATGGGAATGGGGAGAGAGGCTTATGTCACCATGGAGGCACTTGCCAGTGCCTTCCCTTTGCTGATCCTTTGTCCGTGCTGTTTCTACATTTTATCTGCGTGGTCCGATGCATTTATGTCACAGGTTTCATAAATGGAGCATATTAGGTACATTTATGCCCATAGCGTGCTGCTGAGGTTGGGTTTGTGCTTAGGTACTTTGCCAGTCAGAACACTGACAGTGCTGATTGGACATCTCCTAGCGTCTTGTGAGAGTAATGTGAATATTTTCAGTCTGTGCTAAGTGCTACCTTCAGTCCTGGCAGTTTTCCAAGCACCCCGAATGGATGCTGATTTACTCGGGATGAGCAAGGACGGAAGGTCTGGCTTTATCCACATAGTGGGTAGAGGAGAAGGTTTGGCTTTATGCACACAGTGGATGGAGGAGCTGTGCCTGCCGTGAGCTCTGAGTCCTGCGAGCAGGGCTGCCTCAGGTGGTCGTGGAAACATCTGAGATGGGGCCAATGCTTTATACGTGTTTTCACGGGCCAAGCCTGGTCAAGAGGTCCTCGTAGTAATGTTTTAGCCATATATGAACATTTCCAGGGAACTTAAGCTCCTTAGTACAGCCATAGTACTTTATGTGTTTGGTCTGAAATAAAGCAAAAGGTCCTTTTATTAAAAAAAAAAAAAAATCAAACTTCTTCACTGTATTATTTTTATACTGGAGACTTGTAGCTGCTCTGCTGAGGTTGTGAGTGTTGGCCCTGTGTGTCCAGGCTGTGTCTGGACAGAGAGCTGTGCGATTCCTCTTTAGGGTGTTCCTAAGAAGCCCCCATTTTCTCTCAGATTGAGCTTTGCAAAGTCAAGGTTCGCTTTGCAGACCAAGCTTGTGAGCTTGACTTCTAAATCTTTTCCTTATCCCATGGCTGGAAGCTCTGTGTCCCTTTCCAAGGAAGAAATGCCATCTTCTTGAAAGCTGCATCATGATTTAATTTAATGCTTTCTGTGTTCAGGGAGCAAGTGTCACCATAAAGCTGCTAACATCCCGTTCCCTGTGTTTCTTGGTGGCTGCAGCTGTGTGTCATGTTGGAATATTTCAGTTCCCTAAGGTTAAATGTTAATTAAAATTACTGATGGGGATCCCTGAGCCCTGGTCATGCCTCACCCTCTCTGGGTGGAGAGAGTGTGCTGCTGTGTGCATCTTGTGCTGACAATTATCAAGTTGAATTTAATTGCTTTCCTCAGAGCATCTCATCTCCCAAGCACCATTTTTTGTTGGTCTTGAGCATTTCTAAGCTGAGGGAGATGTTTCTCCTAAGTGTTACTTAGCAAATACACTGATGTATTTAACTTGCAAGAAGGAACAAAGCAGTGCAGCCTTGTCTTCCTCAAGTGGATGCAGCTGAGATCACAATCAGGTGGGTTTTGCTCTTCAGGGACTGTTTCTACTTGTCTCGCAGTTTGTTTTTGGAGATAAAGTGAGAAAACAGAGGCTAATTTTGAAGTGGAGAATAAAACCTGTGCTCCAACAATAGCAAAATATAGTCCATTTGATGTGGTTGTTAAAACCTATTTTGTCAAAAAAAAGTAGATCTTGCTCAAATACATTTTTGTTCTTGAGATTTTCTTACATTGTCTTTTGGATACCAGAAGATACTGAGCTTTCCTAAGGGAAGACAAGTCTCAAGCCTTGCATTTGTTGTGTACAGATGGAAGTTGGTCATTCACAGGCTGGAACAATTCTGGATGATCAATTTTTATGTATGGCACTTGATTTGATAATGGTTTTATCTCTTTTCTTAGTAATATAACTTGACATGAAGAGAACTAATGCCATCCTGCAGACAATCAATGACCTTTCTTTGTTCTAAATTCCACTGATCTAAACTTGCCCCAGGGAAACCGGTGTCACTACTGGGATGTTGGCTGGATGAGATTGCATTCATTTGAAATGATAACTTACAAAGTCACTGTGCATGTTTGTTTAATATGAATAAATCTGGGAACAACTAGTCCTGGGTTGGGGTCAGCAATTGTTCTAGTCCCATTATCCTGTTCCACTCATGATCTAGACTTGATGTTTTAAACAATTAAAAAAAAAAATTCCAGTAGTGGCATAACTCCCATATCACAGAATCACAGAATCAATTGGATTGGAAAAGACTTGCAAGACCATGGAGTCCCCCCTGTGCCCATCCCCACCTTGTCCCCCAGCCCAGAGCACTGAGTGCCACGGCCAGGCCTTCCTTGGACACCTCCAGGGCTGGGGACTCCAAACCTCCCTGGGCAGCCCCTGCCAAGGTTTAACAAATTCCTTCTGATGTTCAACCTGAACAAGTTGATGCCATTTCCTCTTGTCTAGTCGCTTGTTACCTGGGAGAAGAGGCCGACCCCCACCTTGCTACAACTGTGTTGAATTCAAGCCTACACAAAATATGCTGCTGCTCTTAGATGGCTTTTATAGAAAATTCAGGACTGGCCTGAAAATGACTGCTGGAAAAGAAACCACAGCAAACCCCAGCAGAGCACTTAACCAGCAGGCTGTGCTTTGTACAGATGGGCAAAAATGCCTTCCCAGCTCTTATGACATGTAGCACCTCCCAGCATATATGTAACTGGACCAAGTAGGTGCAGGTAATGGTAGATGCCACAGATCTGCTCAGATATCACATCTGAAACCTGCCTGTGGTTTCAGATCTCCTGAAGTGCAGTAGTTTCCTACTGCAGGAAACCCACAGTTTCGACTTTTTACGTTTTCCTGAATTTTCTTTTGGTTTAATAAAGTTCATTTGAAAAGTAGTTCATGTTTCTCATCATTAATATTAAGCATTTGCAGCCCTCTGAGATGCAGTTAGGAAAGTCTGTCAACCAAATGTACCTCTTTCCAGGTGAAGCCAACCCGGTTTGTCCTAATTCCAGATATGGCCACCCTGCAGCACTGTTGGCAGGAAATGTGGTTGTGACAGAAGGAGCAGGTTAGGAGGCATGTCCTGGTGTAACCTCAGCCTTGCTTGGTTCATCCCTAGAGAGACTCCTTTCATCTCTGTGTCCTCATGTTTATCCTGAGACAGAATGCTCTTCCATGGCAGACTGAGGGTTACTGAACTTTGTTATAAAAGTGGAATATTGGAATGAAAGGTGGAAGAAAAGAAAAACTTTAAACCATTCTCTTCCTTCCTTGGTTCCTGCAGCTTGTGTCTGGCACGGACAGGGCCGGGGCTCTGCCAAGCCTGGGTGTCCTGCCCCGCGCATGCAGGACCATGCCTGTTTTCGCCTGCTGTCAGGAGGGAAGGGGTGTGCCCAGTGCGTGTGGGCAGGGGGGGCAGACTGGGCAGTGCTGCTTTGAAACGGGGCCTCTGGACAGAGAGGTGCCCTCTCATCCGAGGATCTGCTCTGCGCAGGTTTTGTGTTACTTCCCCTGCCTCGTGAATGCACTTAGATGTCCTGTATACATAATTAACCTCTCTGCTGCGCTGGCAGACACTTTTATTGAACAGCCCATCATGACTCCTAAGTATTTTCCTCAGAGGATTGTGCAGGGTCAGAGGCCAGAGAGCTGGAGGAAACGCACATGAAGCTGAGTGACTCTTGGCAGTTATGGATGCGGCTTCCCTGATTTACAGCCCGCTCTAGGAGCAGGAATGTGCATTTGGGTCAAGAGGTGTCTCTGTGGTCAGGATGCCTTGTCATAAATCCAGGATACTGAGCATCAGGATGCTGGTGATGGATCTGTCCTTGTAATGCTCATAAAGTGCATGCGGGTGACTGAGCACTCAGATCTCCTGTGTGATGAGGAGATTCTGTCTCCCCCAGCACTGCTGGCTCTGACAGCTGCTGTACCCACCTCGGCATCGTGTTTTCTGACCTGTCTTTAAAAGGTGTGTGTGTGAAGAGAGAGAGGGGGCAGTGCTAAAAGCTGTGGCATTAACACAGCTCCTGCATTTCCCACTTCCACTCGGGATTTTCCAAGCTGCATGGAGTGAATGTGGAGGAGACTGAGTGTTGCCTCTCTGACTTGGAGCTTGTGCAAAACCACAGAGGAGGAACATGCTTCCTGAAAACCGTATGTCACTGGGCACGTGCTGGGTAAACAGCTCTGGGGCTTTTAGGGGTTATCAGTGATTCTGGGGGCATCAGCCCTTGGTCCTCAGCTGAGGATGCTTCAGGAGTGGCTCACTGGGACTTCTGAGCTGTATTTCTCCTGAAAATCCAAGCTTTTTCCCTGCTGTCACTGCTATGAAATTTAGGAAATACAGGGCAGGATTTCTTCCGTATAATGCATTCTGTAAATCAAACAGTGCCATTTGAAGCGTTTGAAGGAAGTTTTCAGCAGCCCTTTGAAATGGTTGCTGAGCTCGGTGGGTGTACCTCACACCTGGGAGTGGCATGAAATCCAGCACGATGGGGTGCCACTGCTTGGGAACCCCCTCTGTCTGACTATGGAGGGGGAGGGAAGGATGGACACAGGAAAGGTCTGTTTTCAGGGGTTTTCCTTGAAAAAGCCTCAGTGTGTGCACCTCTTGGAAACCTTTTGCTTGAGTGGTAACTTTCCTGCTCCAGGATTTTTAGGAGGAGCGGGTGCTTCTCTTGCAGAGATGGATGCTCTCCCTTGTATGCAAGGGCTGGTATCACCACAGTTTGACAGTTTTCCAGCCTGAGGGCTGAGCTGGCAGAAAGGTGATAATTAGAGACTCATCCCCTTCTCACTTGAGGGGTTGAGTCTCGCTGTGCCCTGTGCCAAGCCGGCATTCCTGGGTTGTCACAGACGCGTTTTGTGGGGTTTGGTGTTTGTTACCATTTGCAGCACATCACCAGTGCCTTCAGTCGCTTACCCAGAGAGCTCCTAATTGCAGCAGCATTTGAGGAGGGGGAAGTGTTTTAACATAAGCTTACCTAACAACAGCTTAGCACAGCATCACTCACAGGGCTTAATTCATACCCTGATCTTTGCAAACAGAGAAACCTTTCAGTCTTGGAGGCATCTCTCCCTGCACTGTGCTGTTACCCGAGCTGCTTGCGCGAGCTTATTGTTGCTGTAAAAGCCGAGTGAAGTTTGGATTTGCCGGTGCCCACTGAGCCAGATTTGTGAAGCATAAATGAGAAAACCTGCCCTGGCCTCCCTTTCCCATAAAAAGCTGCTCAGGTGGCTTAGTGTGGCAGGCTAATGGGGGAAGGCGGAGGCGGCTGCTGCACCTGCTAATGCTTTGGCTCAGGCTGGTGGCACAGAGGCTGCCGCGAATTCCCCCTGAGCAGCAAGCTGTTCGTGGCAGGAGTGCCTCGCTCCGAGGAGCGCTCCTGCTACGACAACAAAGAGCTCTTTGATCCTTTCCATTTGGAGAACTTAAAACAAGAAAGCCAAACTACAATAAGACCAAGTTGGGTCATAAAAAGGAGAGCAGGAGCACCAAAGCGCTCTGGAGTGTAATTGTAGAAGCAGCAAATGCTTTGGCACTTAATTCTGCTTTGGTGTCAGTTCAACATGTTTCACGTTTAAGACTGGAGAGCCTGTCGCCAAATGCTCTGCACAAACAATCTGAGGCTGCTCCCTGGTAAGCTCAGGGTGCTCCGAGAGCCCCCGGCTCCAGTGTGGCTCTTTCGGCTGTGCTGCTGTCACACACGGGATGGAGTTGGTCCATGGTATAGAAAGACTTGAGATACCCTTTACTGGAGGGTGAGCCTTGGGTGGCTGCTGCTGCTCTAACCCTGCTCAATAGAAAGACTGAGACCACTCAAATCTGCTGCCTCGGCACTGGGCGGTGGCTCGCTGCCACTGGGGCTGCTCCCCAGCTGTTATTCCAGGAGATGGAAGCCAGCACTTTGTGCTGCTCAGGCTGTGCTTGTCTTTCCTCTGCACAGACCTGGGCAATGTCCCAGACGTGTCCGTGGAAGGTGACATTTAGATCAGGCATTTTATAACTAATTTATGAGAAATTTGGCTAACAGATACCACATCTTCCCGTGGGTGGTAGAGGTATGTTTAAACTAAATATGCTCCGAATTATTTATTTGCAAAGAACTGATCTGCAAGGTGTCAGCTCTGTGGAGGCATGGCCTCATCATGTGACCAGGCAGCAGCCCCTGGGGGCAACACTGGCAGTTTGGTGGTGGCTTGTCACAGGTGCCAGGAGGTGTTGACCTGCAGGGAGCCCATGCCCTTCACAGGAGCAGGGTTGTGCCTCTGCTGTGTCTGCTCTGAGTGGGTAGCTGGGGCCGCGAAGCTCTTGTGCCTGCCCTGCGAGGATGTGAGGGTGCGGGGCTGGGTGTGGGTCCTCTTCCATCCTATGGCCAGGCCACTAGGCCAGACGGCTCCTGTGCAGCTCTGAGGCTTTCAAGAACTTCTTTACTGTAAAGAATCAGTTCAAAACATGTTTTGAAGGGCGAGTGCTCTGCAAGGTGCATTCTTGCCAGCACGATATGTATGAAATGCATCTTGGCAGCAGCTTCTGGCTGACATCAGTGATGGAGGGTGCAGCACTGGATCATTTGCACTGGGAGCTCCTGGGGAAGGGTGAGCCCGTGGCTGGAGCAGGGAGTGATGCTTGGCCAAACCTGTCTCTTCCACCCCCTTCTCTTTGGAGGAGTGAGGGGATGGCTGACAGACCCAAGGAGTGATTTGCTATGGCTTAAATAGGGACATGATTAAATTTTAAGTGATGGGCAACCCTGACGATTAAAAAGTATTGAAAACCCTTATAAATTGATTTTTCCGCTAACAGATTGCTGTGGGTCCAGCTCTTCCTGGTGTAGGTAGTATGTGCAAATGATTTATTCTATTGGGGATTATAACAGATCCTGTGAAATTATCTTTTAAGTGTTTGAAAATCATTTGTCTGTCTGTGGCGTGTCTTAGCACATACTGGAATGCTCTGTTTGGGGAAGTGAGGTCCTTATCCTGATTTATCTCGAGGTGCTTGTAAATGTTACTGCAATTTCATGTTATCAAATCATTTAGCTCTTCCTTTTCCAGAATGAAGTTATTTTATCTCATGCACCTTGTTTACTTCAAATTAGCCCTGAGGTTGGCCTGAAGTTGCACGTTGTTATTCCTCCACCTCCTGTCTCTGTCTTAGGCTCTGTCGGCAAATTTGAAGGTATAAGTGAATACTTTTCTGTTATCAATAGAATAAGTTTCCCCTCCTACATATGTTTTCTTTTCATTCCAGTCTTCATTTTCCGTGAGAAACTGACGTTGAAGTACAAGCAGAAACCTCCCAAATTGCATGAAAAAGCCTTAATTCTCCTAGCAACAAGGTCAGGGGCTCAAGTCCAGTCCCTTTCCATGAGCATGGGGGGAACAGCCCTTCCAATTACCTGCTCCCCCTGTGGCATGGATCCGGTCGGTTCACCAGCACCTGGGTTTGGGTGGATTTGAATCTCAGCCACGGTATTGTTTAAAAATTCTCCACTCATTGGGGAAGGGTTTGTAGAGGGCTGAGCCCTGAGAAACCTGGGGCTGGTTTTATGGCTTCCCATTGAAACCTGTGGAACCCTGTGGTGTTGACTGATTTCCCCCTTTCCCTCTCATGTGGCTTTGATCAAACCCAAGACTCAGAGAATGACCCCCCCAGGAACTGGAACCACTGAGCTTTGCCCAGTTCTGCTGTTCATTAAAGTGTTTGTGAGCTTCCAGTTGTGGATGGTAAAATGAGGACCTTTGTGCCTGTCTGGGATGGAGACTGCTGCTCCTATGGCAGAGCCCCTGTACAGGCCCTGGATTAGCATATCTGTTGCAAAAGTTGCCAGAATTTCCTTTGCTCTCTTAATGAAACCTACCCTGGTAATGAAACCCTTTAGGCAGGATGTGCATTACTGACTTTAGGGCACACGTCGCATGTTGTGGCATGGATGGAATTGAAGCTCTGCTAAAGGCATTAAGTCATGGAGCAATGGCTGGTCCTGGGGGCTGCTGATGACCAGCCATCCTCTGTTGCTGCCTGTGTGACTCCAGCCTGGGTCATTGTGCCCAATGGTTCCCATCGTGCAGCTCTGTTTGCAGCTCATGCACAGTTATTTGGGGATCAGGGGTGCAGGGAAGCCTGAGCAGCATGGTCCCATGTCCCATGGTCCCCTGCCCTTCCCACAAACTGCACCAAACTCCCCTGCGATTGTGCAGGACTCTTTAGGAAGGCTTCTCTGGAAGAGCAGGCTGACCTGTCCTTGGGGAAGGGATGCAGGGCTCAGCTTTGTGCCCAGAGGAGCCCCTGAGCAGAGCCTGAGACCAGCCATCATTCGGGGGCTGAGCTGGTCATGCTGCTATGGCTTTTCTATGTCCCCCAGGGGTGGGACAAGTGAAATGGCTGAAGACTGAGAGGGTCTGATACAGTTTGGGTGGGGAGATTTTAATAGTAGCATACGTATGCCTGCATTACTGAAAAACTTTGGATTACTGAAAAAAACTTGATTTGGACAATACTCTTGGGCACAGGGTGTGACTCTTGGGATGTCCTGTGCAGGGCCAGGAGTTGGACTTGATCCTTGTGTGTCCCTTCCAGCTCGGCATGTTCTGTGATCCTGTGACCAGTGGGGAGCTGATTTGGGCTAATATGATGGAAATCCTCCTTTGGCTTTGCTGAGCATTAGGTGAAGTCCTGTATGATGATCCATATCACAGTTAGCTGTATCTACTCCCTGATGTCTTTTCATGTATAAACCAAAGTGCTGGTGCACATGACAACATGTGAAATTCTAGGTGCAGCACGAGTAACTCAGCAGTTAAAGGGCAAAATATGTTTTCTGACAGAAGGTTATGGGTGAGAAGAATTTCCTCTGTGCTGGAGGACTTGAAGATGCTGTTGTGTGATGCTGTGATTCCCTCCAGTGCTGCGTATGCTGTGTAAGTGAGAGTTCCAAATGCAGAGATCCATTCTGCTGCATTCAAAGCCCAGTTCTGGGTCTATTAGTCTTGATCTTCAAGCTGAGCTGAGCCCAGTTTGCCAAAATCTCCCGTCAGTGGCTCTGTGGGGAAAGGAGTCCCAGCTGTGGGGTGGCTGGGGAGCAGCAGTGATGCTCAGATGCTCGGTGCTAATCCTGTCTCTCTCTGTGAGGGGGAAAGTGCTGTAGGGACGTGGCTTCCTAAACCAACTCCTGGAGTTTTGGGCGGCGGCTTTCAGTCTGAGATTGAAACGTTGGGAAAGAGGAGGGATCATGTCCCCTGTGCAACAAGAAATGAAACCCTCTCCAAACAGAAACCTACCTTGTGACACAAGAGGTGTAAATCAGGTACTGGCATGTCCCGCTCTCTGGCAGTGGAGCTGGGCTGGGTCTGGTGGCTGACCACCCAGTCCTCCAGCCACAGTCACATTAGGGTGCCAGTGGGATGCCATCTCATCTGGGAACCATTCCAGTGTGGGAACAGCCCCTTCCCCTGCTGGTGTTGCTCTGGGTTGTGAGTCAGAGCCAAGCCTGGGGTGTGCAAAGCATCTCCAAAATAACCACTGACTTAAGGGCTATCCCGGGTCCCAAGAGCTGGAGCGGGGTTGGGGACGTCAGTGCGTCTGGCACCCCTCTGGCTCACCCCTGGAGCACCACGGGTGGTCCATCTGCCTCGTGTCAGCCTGGGATGTGGTGGGAGAGAGTTTTCAAAGTGACACGAAGCCTTAGACTAAGGCTTGTAATGATTTTAGTGGGATTTGGGTAGTTATGGGTGCAAGCCCATGAGGTATGTCTGAAAACATACCAGAAGTAAGTGGTGGAAAGGGAAATGCTGTTGTTTGGGCCATAAGATATTCTGGGGTTTGTTTTTTGCTGTTTGTGACGTTTCCCTGGCATGAGTTCAATTCATCCCCTTTCCCTAATGAGATAAAACAAAGCTACATATCTTGCTTTCCTTGCAGGTGAAGAAGCTGGACTGAATAAACTTAACTGTTGCCTTTGAAAAATCTTTCTCTCCTTGGATAAGAGCATTTAAAACAAAAGAAATGATGACCTCATGCTTTCATGCTTCAAAAAAACCCCCAAACCCATTTCTATTTCAGCTGATGCTTGTTACAGCTCCTATTAACAATGTTTGAACCAAAAAAGAGGTCCAGATGTGATGATTTTATTTATGCCAAATTGGGTTTTGGTCACTGAGCTTGCATTTGGATAACGAATTTTTTCTTTTCTTTTTTTTTTTTTCCTTTTCCAGCCAGATGGCACCAGTAAGGAGTGTGTTTTCATTGAAAAAGTCCTAGAAAACAACTACACGGCGCTGATGTCTGCAAAATATTCAGGCTGGTATGTTGGATTCACCAAAAAAGGGAGGCCACGGAAAGGGCCCAAGACCCGGGAAAACCAGCAAGATGTACATTTTATGAAGAGGTACCCAAAGGGGCAAGTGGAGATACAGAAACCTTTCAAGTACACAACAGTCACCAAGAGGACTAAGAGAATACGACCCACCAACCCCAGTTAAAAATAGACAAAAACAGTGTCACAATAAGAAACCACAAAAAGAAAAAAAACTGCACCAGAGGAATATTTTTACATTAAAAATAAGGAAGAAGCTCTATTTTTGTACATTGTGTTTAAAAAAAATAAAAATAAAAAAAATTAATAAAAGACTAGATGGCAAACGCTGGGGAAAGCTGTTCGGGATTTATTGTGACTTGAAAAACGAAATGAACTGCTCTATTTAAATTGACTTCTTGTTGTTGATGACACACAGGTGCTTATTTCGCTTTTTGGAAAGGACAACTTTTCAAGCATATCCCCAGAGGGAAAAAAAAAAAAAGTAATTATTAAAAATAAATAAATAAAACCAAAGAAAACCAAAGTTCTTTCCCAAAGTTACTGAGACCCTGCCCCGAAAAGTGCCGGTTTTGCAGTAATCTATTTATTGTCCGCTGCCCACTGGCCCAAGACAAGATGGTGTGTGCTGCAGTGAGTGAGTTTCTGTGGAGTTCTCGACGCATGGATCTTCTGTAACCTTCCTGACGACATAAGGTGTCACGGCTCCGTGATCCTGCATTTGCTCAGTTCTGGAGAATGCTGCTAAATACATTCAAGTGACTACAAGATGACCTAGTACACCAATGATAAGGGAATATTTTAAAACCAGCTATATTATATATATTATATATATATAAGCTATTTATTTCACCTCTCTGTATATTGCAGTTCCATGAACCAAGTATTACTGCCTCAACAATTAAAAAGAATTATTTAAAACACATGTACATATTTTTGCTGTTCACACTTCTTTCCCCTCCCTGAGCAGTGGTTGTTTTAATGTGTATTTATCTTCTGTGTGAGGGCAGCAGGATATGTTCAGGGTAGTTTCCCCACTATAAACTTCATTGCTAATTCTGTACTTCCTCCTGTTCCTTAATACCATCTTCCTCCCTGGCTGTTCTCACAAGGAAGAGGTCTTGCAGGGGGTGAAGGTGGGCTGAGTATGGTGGGATCCTCACTGGTGTTTTTCAAGAGCAAAACTTACATTTGACACTTTTCAGTCCAACAAACATTTCCTAATGTTTGGCCAAGCAGAAGGTAAACTGGAAAATGAGCGTCTGACTCCATTAACACGTGTGGCTCGTTTCCTTCACTAGAGGTTTTAGAGGGGCTGTTGGTTTCAACTGTTGAATTCAATATTGTGCCTTTTAAAACTTGCCCTCAGCTGGACAAATCCTTCCCCCTGGTTCTCCCAGCCCATCGAGTGACTTGCTTCCCTGGTCAGTCCAGCCAGCTTTTCTCCTGGGAGTTCTGCATAGGATTTGGGTGATGTAAAGTGACCCATAAACAGAAAGTGGAGAAAAAAAGTGAGCTGAAATAACGGACCTCAGATTTTAGCTGAAATGGCAGCTGGACCCAAGTGAAGTTTTAAGGAGGAGCTCACTTGGCTTTTCCCTTCTCTCTGTGTGCAGACATTGCTGCACTCTCTGGCTACAGCCAGCGCTGGAAATGCTCAAAGCCACTAAGAAAGCTTTTTCTTGTTAATCACAAGAATTACTCTCCCCAGAACAAGCTTTCTCAAGATAACTTTGAGAGCTGCAGCCAAATCCTGCAGATCAAAGCTGTTTGGGAGATGGTGCAGATACATGTGCAAGCTAGAGGATGCTTATCTGAACCAATCTCCAAACCTCCAAGCCTGGAATAAAATGAGCAGTGCTAAGCAGAGTTACTCCATGCTGCTCCAGGAGAAGCTGGGCAGCTGTACAGGTGATACCCTCACCCCAGCAAAGCACAGGAGTCACTGGAGCAGCCCCTCTCCCAGTAGATATGATGGGAGCTGCTGTCCTGGTGCACTTGGAGACAAGCACAGAAGTGGAACCCCGTGGCATGGTGGTGGAATTGGTTGGTGGGGGCTGGAAGGCTTTGCCAGCTTTGTCTTCAGATTGATTCATGTGGGAAAGATTTGGGAAAAGTTCAGAGGAGTGCTGGGGTGGAGGACTGGGAGTGGCTGTAGATTTGCTGTGTTAGTACCTCCAAGAAGAGAAACCCAGTTGATTTCCGGAGTGAGAACGGATTTATGAGTCCTTTTTTTATCCACCGTGGCCCTGATGGGAAATTTGAAGGGGTGGAGGCAGTACATGCTGGAGAAGTCTCAGCAGAAGGGATCTTCTCTGAGGCTGAGAGCAACCAGGGAGGATCTGCTCCCTGTCCCACAGTGCCCACTGAGTTTGGAGGTTGGCACGTGGGACTGAGGGCACACAATTGGTAACTGGGGCCTCTGGCACTTGTGTCATTGGTTGACAAGAATACTTCCTGGACAGCAGTGAGACAGGTTCCTCAGGCTGTGAAAAGGCAGTGTGGTGAGGAGATGTGATGGATCTGGACTAGGAGATGTGATGGATCGGGATTAGGTGCTGTCAGAGGGATTTGTTGGCTGATAATGGTGTGCGTTAAGTATTTGTGTTGAACATCTGCTCTTCAGGCTTTATTAACAACAGGAGGAGGGCAAAGATGAGAAGAATTCACATCAGGTTCCCTTCAGAGCACCTTCACGTTGGACAAAAGGGTGCTCTGGGGAGAAGACATTCAAGAAATGAACAGAAACGGGGGAAATCAATCCTTTGCCCAGCAATGAATGCCACCAGGCACGTGGTGTTCCTGCACCTGGGTGTTGCACTGTGCTTAGGCCAGGGGTTGTAAGTGGTCGTCAACCACGGGACAGGTCCCTCTGCCCACCTCCAGACTAGAGAAGCTTGTCTGTGGTGTTTAGCCCGATTTTTTCCTTCCAGAAGGTCTTCAGTCTCCCTGAATGTGAGCTGAGATTTCCCATGTAGGCTATTACATTTGATTTACTTTATAATTGAAAATTGTTAATAAGTATTTAATTACTATTGTGAAAATAACCTCAAGAGTGAGCGGTATAACACTAGGTGATTGCTGGAAGCAACTGATGGCAATAACGTGTGTGGAGCTCTGAGTGAGCACACTTTAACAGGTACACTAATTAATTAGGTTTAATAAAAGCATATTGTGGCTACTGTCTCAGAAATACTGCTGGATTTGTCACAATATCACAATAGCTGAGGTCAGACAGTGGCTTGGTCTGATAACACTGTGGCTGGCTTTGTCAGTGCAGGGCATCCTAAAATGTGTGTCCTGCCCAGGAGGGAAACTGGGGGTCCAAGAAAGTTTTTCGAGCATGTTGCCCAAACCAGGCTGCTGTTTGGTCAGACCTTCTGCGTGGTGGGTCTCTCGTGCTGTCCCTGCATTGGTGAAGGGTCAGTGGCCAAAGCTCAGCTAGGCTCAGTGTCCGGTCCTAGTAGGGCAAACCCTTCACCCTGATGGTGGTGTGCCCTGCCTGCGGCTTACCAAGACAAAGAGTGTCCTGGTCCCTGTGGAAGGTGTCTGCCAGCTCCCTGCCAACCGTACTTGGACCGCAGAGCTGTGAGCAGGTGGGAGCAGTTGACCAAGTTGCCATCCCTGCAGCTGGATTCCCCAGGCTGGTGTGGTCTTTCCTGCTCGACAGCTGAGTTGTGTTGTTCTGCCTCTGTCTTGTTGATGCAATTGCAGGTGCCACTGCAGGGTCTGTGCTGCAAGGCCAGGCAGTTGCTGCATCTGGTGTGCCCTGATGGAGCCTGGTCTGCCCTCTCAGCAAACAGCTGGCTTTTGGCAGCACAGCCTTTGGGAGCACAAGCGCGTGGAATTTGTGTTCATTTTCCTGTGCTCTCACTGCAGTCTTCAGCTCAGGATCATCCCAATGGTGCTGGTTCACAGACTGACAGCTCGGATGACCTTTCTGCAGATGTGAAGCAGTGGGGCACCCTCTTCCAGGAGCATGTTTGCAGTTTTAGCTCTGCCCTTCTGCAAGCAGAGGGTCATTGCACCTGCCCAAACGTGTAGTCTATCTCTGCAGGGGGGTTGATGCCTTCAGCCCTCTTACATACAGCAGGTGTGATATCTATGCAGTTAATAACATCTTCTGGGAGCATGGCTGATACACGTCTCCGGTAAATGCCATAAGGGGAGTCAAGGTGAGAACAAAGCAATCAAGTCAAAAATAGTCTGGGGAAGGGATGCTGCTCTAGTGCTTCAGTGACAAGAAGTCACAGTTTCTATGTCCCTGGCTTCTGGAGTTAAGGCCATAGTCTACATGAGCTGGATGCCCTGGTGCCTGTGAACCCCGTGTGTCTGTAGGTGTGTGCTGGAGTGGAGCAGAGCTTGGGGAGGATCCTGGAAAGCACCGTGAGGCCTGAGCTCAGCTCACCCCTGCCTGCTGCGTTGCCTCCAACCACCTTGGTCTTTGCAGTAGCGTATTTCCCTGGGCTCGTGGAGACACGGCATGGTGGAAGCTGGGTCTGGTTTAAGCAAACACTCAGCCTACACCAGCCTTGGAGCAAGGTTTGACCGGCACTTGTGTAGCCCTATGGGGTGGTGTTCTGCCCCATGGATATCCGTCAGCTTTCCTTGATTCTCTGAGCAATTTGGTGTCGCTGTACACAAAAGCAGTGGAATGAGATTTCAGCCAGGACTTTAGACTCCAGCTGGAGAAGATGGTCTTTGCCTTGTCTAGGAGAGTTTGTCCACCAAGGAAGATCTGACTGACCAATAGGAGTCAACTCTAGGTGGGACAGAAAACACGTGTGACTTGGGCTCCAACAGCCTGCTGTATTACCATGCCTACCTTCGAAAAATAAGGCTGGAATATGTGAAAGTGTGTGTGTGTGAGAGTGTAGCAGTGGTTGTTCTTTTCTAGGGCACTGGATTACTGTACAGTGCAAGTAGCTGCGGGTGCAGGAGGAAGAGAAGCTGTTGTGTGGCTGTGCATACCCCCTGGAACAGCCCAGAGCCCCACTCGGTCCCGCTTGTCCGCCAGAGTAGAAAGGAACACACAAAACACGGGGTGTCCCCCAGCAGAACAGCTTTTAGCTGCTGTCCACTCTCAGGGCATTAAACACCGTGGTTTGTGTCCGCTGCAGGGGAAAGCAGGTATATTCCTATGCATAATTTCCTGGTGGTGTGCCAAAGGGTGGAAGTTTATGCTTAAGATTCACAACAGCTGTTTAAAGTGCCTATGTCTCGTGCCAGCCATACCACCTGAATGGCCAAGGGATATATATAAAACTTCAATTATTTTTTGAATGTTTGTTGTTATTCATTTGGAGACGGATGAGAGGAGATTCCTCACAAATGATGTAACCTATGTAGAGTCTGTTATTTCCAACAGTGTGAGCTGAAAAATTAGGGAGGAAAAATCAGGTCAAACCAAAACTTTTCTTTTCTTTTTTTTTTTTTTTTTTTTTTTTTTTTTTTTTTTTTTTTTTTTTTTTTTTTTTTTAAGGAAGAAAAAGTACTGAGTGGAGTGATTTGGGTTTGCCAGAGACATTTAATTCACCCTATTAAGGTGAAATCGTTAATTTCCTTAAATATATGTGATTTTATAGGGAAAAAAAGAAATGGAAGTTTCACTTTGAAAGCACAAAGCAATTATTAGATGCGTAAAAAAGTCTCCCCTGCCCATTTATCAGCTGACACTCTTTTCAAAGTCTCTCAATAGATTTGAGCCCCCTTCTAAAACTCCAATGCTGTGTCAGTTTGCTGCTTCTTTAGCCAGGAAAGCTGAGGCTCTGGATGGTAACTCCCACCACCTTTCCCAGACCCCACTGATGGGTGCAGACCCCAAACCTTCTCTGAGTTGACCCTGTCCTACCAGTTTCTGCTGCCCTCCTGCCCCTCCCTTATCTCCAAAGTCCTGGTTGATTGGAACAAAGCTCATAACACACTGTTTCCTTTCTCCCATGGCATTTTAAGCTTTCAAGGCCTGTGTTAGGGTGCCATCCCAAGGTGGGATAGCTCCTCATGGTGAGCATCCCCTGCTGAGCTCCCGTACCTCAGCAGGGTCTGCCTCACACTGGGGTCTCCCTGGCTGCCAAGACCTATGAATTTAGTGGTTACTGACACAGACGAGCCAAGCAGTGAGCTCTGGGCTAGTGGTGACCGCTGCAGTACCTGACCGTGTTTGTTGTGGGTGGGACTCATTTCTAGTCAGAAAATAGTGGAAAGTTTAGTCCAACCAGTGAAGTGAGAAGGTGGCTGACACCTGCCTGGGCAAGAGCTGATTCCCAGTTTTGGAGCAGACTAAAGGGTAACTGTCTGCACATCCCCAGTGGTTGCCAGGCTGGAGGACCCGTGGCTGAGCCACAGGAAGCATAACTGAGTTATGCTGGGCTTGGGAAACAACCGGTTGAGTTTCCCAAGCCACATCAAACCCATCTAAAGAGAGATGAATTGGTCTGCTTAGGCCTAAAGGATCGAAAACACTGCTTTGTTTTGAAAAAAACAACCACAGCGGCCAGGAATAACAGAAGGTGTAACCGCACCAAAGCCTCTCGTGGGAGTTTCCTCCTTGGTTAAGCAGCGCAGGAGTCGTGAGGTTCCCGGTGTGTTCACCCTGGGTGAAGGACAGCATGACCCAGCTGGGGGAATCATTGCAGGTGATGCTGCCACGCCCCTTCCCAGCTGGATGTCGAGGCCTTGTTCCTCCACAGGGCTGTGTTTTCACTGGCTTGTGCAATCCCAATTTTGGAAGGGCTGTTTTTTGTTTTTTTTTCTCCAAAAGAGGAAATTCTGAACCCACTCATACCCTGTGTAAATGGAGCGAGCTATGGTAGTCATGGGAGAAACTGGAACTGGGAAATTTCACCCCAAAACTTCCCAGTTTGGGGATCCAGAGACACGTGCCCATTTTGGGGTACACCACCATCAGCAGCTGGGAGAGATGTGCCATCAGAAACTCTGGCACGGGTGGAGCGGCGAGGGTGCAAGGAAAGGCTTTCCCAGTGTGTTATGAGGCTGTGCAGAGTCAGCTGGGAGCAGCCCCTGTCATGGGCAGTTTGGAGCCAGCTGCTGGGGGATACTGTGTGTGAGGACAGGGGGAAGCAGCATCAGGAACCAGGAGGGAAGGATGGTGCGTGATGGGCCATGGCCCGTGGCCAGGCCAGGCCATGCCAGCAATGCACCAGTTCCTGGGAGGTAGCGCATGTTACTTTGATCATATGATCGGATTTGCATGAATCAGGATGTAAAAATCTTGGCTGGGGTTTACAAAGGAGCCTAGAGGAATGAGCTGCCTGTTTATCTATGTATCTGACACGAGCACAGAGTGAAAAAGTCCACTCCTTCGTAGGACTATTTTCCAACGAGAGACAGCTACGTGGAGCTTAAATGTTGTTTACAGCCACGGCAGGCTTTTGGGCTGTGATCATCTCTGCTCAAGAGCTTTCAGGAGGATAAAATGAGCCTCCTATTATAAGGACTGAAAATAATCCTAAATGAATAACACACATGCATCCTTCCCAGGCACACATTTCTGAGCCATTGGAAATGTTGGCACATGCAAACAAACAAAAACACATGTCTTGGGCCTCTGGTTTTCATAGAATTCTGCATGCCATGACATTTAGGGGGATGGCATTGCCAAGAGCTAACGAACCAGATTCCCAGGCTTGTCTTGCAGAACTGCCTTGGTGACGCAGGGACTAAGAGGGGAGGCCTTTGGGCTGGGGATGAGCTCTGGGGACCCCTGCACCCCAGAAGAGCCTTCAAGGGGTGCCTGCCCAGGGGAGGACAGGGCAGAGGGGAGGGCTGCTCTCTCCAGAGCAAGGTGTGCAATCAGGAGACTCTGAAGCAAAGTGTGCAATGGGGAGGCTCCAGAGCAAGGTTTAAAATCGAGAGGCTCCAGAGCGAGGCATGCAATGAGGAGGGTTTGGTGCAAGGTTGGCAATGGGGAGGCTCTCTGGAGGCAGCCTGAGACCAGGGATCTGCACCCACCACCTCCAGTGGAAGGCAAAGAGCTGATGTGGAGCAGTTGCTTATAAACCCACAGCTGACAGCAGTGCCTAAAGCTTTCTCTGGAGACAGTCTGGGAGAGTTGCATGTGCACAACTCCAAATGATCCTAAAGTTGCCATGACAGTGACGATGGCAATCACCACCAGAGCCAGCCCAAGCATGGGGAATAGGGACCTTGCATCTGCCCAGAGCTGGCAGAGGGCTGGGCTTGTCCAGGCTGTGCCCTGCAGAGCAGCCGGTGCGACCCACGGCGCTCACGCAGCTCGTGTGCACCGTCTGTCTGCCTGTCTGTCTGTCTGGATTCCTTGGGAAAGGTAAAACACCGTTTCCTGCGGGGGTCAGATATTTTGGAGGGGGAAGAAAGCAAAGGCTGTGTTGTCTGCCTGATCAAAAGTGTTACCGGACTCGGCTACACAATGTGCACTCTTTAAACCGGTCCCAATTAGCCCTTCTTGCTAATGCTGCATTTCATTCCTGGGAGACTGCACTCAGAGAGCTGTTATGACTTTGTGATTGTGCACATACCTTTATGTGCTTTCATTCTTAATCCCCTTTTTGCAGAAGCCAAAAGGTCTTCCAGCCAAAAAGGAAATCAAAACCTTTTGTTGGCTGCTTCATAAGAATTAAGGGTGGGATGAAGGTTGTAGCAGGATCTTAATTAGCCATTGTAAATAACGAGAGCGGCAGTGCCTGCAACCATATACCACCTTGGGTTGTGATATTGTCAGACCACACAAAGCTAGGTGAATGGGCAGCACAATGGCAGATAAAATTCACCCCTGACAACTGCAAGGCAAGGCAGGGTGAGGAATAATTTAAGCCGTGCATGCGCTCCATTGGGTTCTATGTTAATTGTAATCATTTACACTCATAAAATGAGTGCAATCACAGTGACTCTGGGGTCTTTTTTCCTTCTTGCTGTTGTGAAAGTAAAACAAAATAGGAGGATGGTTAAAGAGAGGGATGTAAAGTATTTCCAAAAGCCTATCTGCTCACAGCATAGGTCCAGAGGAGACCCTTGCTAACACACCGAGCTCCTCTCTGGATATCTGATCTCAAAAGGGGATGTAGTGGAAATAATAAGTGTTCAGAGGCTGACAATGAAAATACTTAGAGGCCTGGTGTGCGAAAGCTTTATGGAGGTATTGAAAGGACTGTGCCTGCTTCATTTAGAGACAGGAAAGTAATGAATAGTCTAGACTGCAGAGAAAGTAAATTGGGATCTCCCACTCACCTGCTCTCCCAACACAGAGGAAATTCAATGAAAGGCAGCAAACGTCAAAACTGCTGAAAGAGAGTGGTTCTTGACTTGTGGAAAATTAACATACAGCATGGAAATTAAGCTTTGGGTTCAGACAATGGGAGCCCGGAGACCAGCCTTGGAAGGGCAGGGTGTTGGGCAGCATAGCTCCTTACGGGTGGTGCTTCACCCATCCAACCCAGTGAAAGCCATTGTGGTTCAGCCTTGTTTCGTCCATGTAAAATAGCTCTGAAGAAGGCATGAAATAACTCCAGGTGTGCTATGAGTCATTACCCTGTCTTATGTCACACAGGCCTGTTGTTCTCACAGTCCTGTGCTGGCTGAAGGAGCAGCAAAGATGCTCCGTGATGGCCTCATAGGACACTTGCAGGATCCAACCTCTGTCTGTTATGTTTCCATCCCCACAAGAAGCTCCAAAGGCATCTCTCCCAAGGAGACCTTTGCCCATGTGGCAGCCACACTGGCTGCAAACCCCACCTTTCCTTTTCTCTTGGTGCTTTTTGAATCCCAAAGCCCTTCCTGTGTTGCACAGGGACCACCTCATTTGCTCACCACTGAGGCAGCGCCAGCATGGGCATGTGACAGGAATGTTTGACCATGTGTTGTATGGAGCTGGAGAGGAGAACTATCAGCCCTTGCCCTCACAGGGTTACCAAGATCTTCTCTAGCTCTCACTGCCATTCGCATCAGCCAGACAGGCAACTAAGAGCGACTGGTCCCATTGTGGTCGTGGAGAAGTTGGGGTTACTCGTTTGATCTTGAACATGGCAAGTTCTGACCTCCGTGTTTCACAGCCTGATTGTACAAGCTCCTTGCATATATTCGGGCTGAGATCTTTCCTCACCTGGAGGATTTGGGTGTTCAAGTCCCATCCGTTTGGCACGTTGCAGCCAGACTTCTCCCATGATTTCAGGAGGAGATCCATGCACACAGAGGGCCCTTTGCTATGGGAATCTAAGTGGCTACATGGCGTGTGATTTGCTGGGTGGGAGGCAAGTCTGGCTCCGAAAGCTCTGAGGCTCTGCAGGGTGTCTGGATGTCTTCTCCATCACCTGCATGGGCGTGGGTTTGGCCTGGGCAGCCCTGCTGTGGGCCCAGCTGGAGGGTGCTGCCGGCAGACACTGCGGTGGGTGGTCTGAACGCGGCCCAAGGTGCCCTAATCTACGATCTGCTGCAGCAGCCAAGTGATTCAGGGCTGCATGTTTGCTTCGTACCTCCTTAAGGTGTGAACCGAGATCGTGTCACGCTCTTGAAAGAAGACAATGAAAACAGACCCTCACTCTTCCCAGGTGGCTCCTCCAAGCAGAGGAGCGTCTCTGGGGTGGTGGGACTGACCGTCGCCAGCTCAGCCACAAGGCCTGGGAAGCCCTTCTCCTGCCCCTCCTAGGGCACCACAATCCAAAGGCATGGAACAAGGCAGATACCAGCTCATGGCCACCTCGGGAGGCAGGGATCACCTTCAATAAGTGACTGACTTGGCCAATAAACCAAACCTCTGCCCTTGGGTGGAATTCATGACATGTAAATTTACGGGTGACTTCTGTGTAGCGAAGGAGCTGGGAGCAGTGATGGAGTGCATACCTTATGGTTTGTGTTTCATTAAACACCTTTCCACCCAAGCCAGGTTGTTCCTACACCAGAACAGCAATCAAAGGCTGTCCTGGCAGCTTCACATCCAGAGGGAAAAGGGTCACACTGCCCACTGGGACACGGAGAGAAAGCTCCAGGGTGGGTTTGGCGGTGTGTGGAGTGACAGCACCTGAAGCAGCTGCTGATGGAGCCTGTCCTGTGCACAGAGGTCACAAACTCATTGCTCAAGGAGAAATTACCCCAAGTTCTCGAAAATGGCAGTGAAAATGGATCAGAGGAGTATGCAGAGATAAAAGTTTAGCAAAACTTACTTGGTTTCCAGAGAAGTGGTGGTGGGTGCAAGTGAAAATGTGGCTGTAGCTCAAGGTTAGAGAGTCAGGGGAGGTCTGTGCCTCTGTCTGCTGGCAAATATCTGAACTGGAGCATTTTGTTTCATTATCTACTTTTGGGCGGTTCATTATCAGCTTCACATCTGTCATGCAACTTCTCTGCTGTTTGAAAGGTGTTGCAAGTTCTAGACCAGGAACTGCATCCTCCTGGAGGGAACAGGGACACCTGTTAGAGATGTTGGATGTGCTGGGAGGATGGAGGAGAAATGTGAGCCCCCACCTTCATGGGAACAGTGTGGGGTCTTTGGTGGGGTCCCTTGCTCTGCTGTATTTCAAACACACCAGTGTGGGTGCCCTGCACTGCTATCAGGGGTAAATTGAGTCAATTATCTCCCACCATCTCTTTTGGAAGTTGTACTTAATCCTTTCCTCTAAACCTTTCATCTGACGTTAAGTGGTCATTAGTTTAAAAGAAAAAAGTTAGTTTAAAAGAAAAAAGTTAAGCTGACTCACTTTCCAGCTGTAAAAACCTTTATAATTGCATGGAGGGCATGTACTGATAACATTGTTTTAGGGAACAAACAAAAACCACCATCACTTTTGTATTCATTACTTTTCTGAGTAAATGAATTAAACAAACAGAATCACTGATTTGTAACTTGTGGGCACATTATTGTGTTTACTATTAGACCTTCCTGGAAATTTCCTGAGTTAGAAAAACATTTAAATTATAACCATCTACACATTTCTGGTGGGAATCATTCCCAGTCATAAATAATAAAAAAGTCTTTAGACTGATGAGAAGGAATTCAGATTCATCTCCTCAGTGTTTTCCGTCAAACACAGGAATCCAAGATCCTTTTGCTTTGGATAGAAGCTCTTGGGGTGGAGAGGGATGATGGTGGGGAACCCAGGGATCAATGCTCAGGTGGGTGAGTGGGCTTTTTTCATGATGCTGTTTGCATCATTAAGCAACTAGCCTTTGTTCTTGGCTGGACACGTACACCTACACCTGTACCTTCACCACTCTGCAGGAGCTCAGCTTTTCTCCCAGAGCTTTTGTGTCTGGGATGTGTCACTGATGGTTCAAGTTCAAGGGACCTTCAATCTCATCTAGTTCCACCCCCCTGCAACCACTAGCCCAGGTTGCACCAAGTCCTGTCCAACCTGGCCTTGGACACTTCCAGGGACGGGGCAGCCACAGCTTCTCTGGGCAACCTGTGCCAGGGCCTCACCACCCTCAGAGGGGAGCATTTCTTCCTTATGTCCAAATCTAACCATGTCCTCTGTCAGTTTGAAGCCATTCAAGGGAACGGGTAGGGAACCAGACTTTGGGGGAGCTGGTGGGAGTCACTGCTGTTGGCACCCCTTCCCGCTGTTGTGAACCAGGACACGGAGGGTGGGATGGCAGTCGGTGCCCCGGAGCAGCCCTGACCCCACTGTGCACCCAGTGACCACCACCTTAGGGCACCTAGGGACACCTTCACTTGATGCCTGGTCCTGCCCCTGCCCAGGGGACACCGTCATCAAGGCCAGAGCTGAATCTGGGGTTGGACTGGGATGATTAAACAAAGAACAAACATTAAATCGGGAATCAACTAGGGCTCTGGTGAAATATGACTGGGAGTTTTGTCCTTTTTGCTTTGAAAAGTACACCTAAAGGATTAAGTCTTGCATTTTTTTAACCATTTTTTTCCCTTGGAAAGTTCTTTGCCTTTTTTCAGCCTAGAAACAAAGTGTAGAAATATTGAAATGTGAAAAGAATGCATTTCAAGTCCCAAGTTTACTACTTCTGACAAAAATACAGATTTCCTTCAATGAAAAGGTTTTGCTTGTCTGTAAATGTGTGGAGATTTCGGGTCAGCTTTGACAGTAATTATTCAGTTCATAAGGTTTGAAATGGCAATGCTGAATTTTCCCATGGTTAAAAGTGCAGTGCCGGGACCTCTCCTCCTGTCCCCAGCCCTGAGTCAGCACTGGCAGGGCAGCATGCAGCCAGAGCGGGGCACAGGTGAGGGGCACAGCTTTTGGGTGAATCGGGGCTGTGTTCACGTGGCCGGTCCAACCACTGCCATCAAACTGTTTCTGAACAGTTTGTATCTGAAGCCTTAGAGCAAGATGTGCTGTGACGCCCTTCCCAGGACCCACACGCTCGGTGCTGCAGGCATCCCTTCCAGGAAGCAACAGGGCTTCTGTTTAATTGACTAGTAAATTATAGATTGTGTGGTCCACGAGCCACCGCACTGGTGCTGTTGAATTTACACGAAAGGGATAAAGTTTCTGCAGTGGCTATGAGAGGTCAGCTGTGCCCCACAAGGCCCTGCTGATGCACAGGGAAGGTTTGTCACCAGGTGAGTGAGTGGGAACTGACTCCAACATTATAGGTTGTCCCCTGGATCTAGACCTGGTTCTGTTTTTACAGGCAGACATTTTATTAATGAGCCACGTGCCCCAGCTGTTGCTGCCCCAATTATGTTGAGATAGTGGGTTATTTGCAGTTGTTTGAAGGTTTTGCTTGTGCTGGCAGTGAGCCCTCCCTTACTACCTGCTCTGCAACTGGAGTGGCCGCCACCACATCGCCTGCTACAGCTGGGGAGCTGGCAGAACCAAAGGCTTGTGGAACTCCATGTGTCTCCTCTGTCCTGAGCAGAGTTGTGTGTAATAACAGCAATAAAGCAGCCACGAGGACAGGGGTGAGAACAGCTCCTGTTCCGGTGCTGCTGCTGCTGCTCATGCGTGGATGCCAAGCTCTCCACACTGGACTGTGGTGTACTGAGGCTATGCTTTTCAGGGCTGGAGGTTTGTCCAGTATTTAGCACACCAGGGTCTTTGCATGAGAATAGTCCTTTGAACTAAAGGGCAGGACAAAGCACGAAAGAAATGACGCAGAGCTGGAGCCCCTTCTCCGTGCACAAGAGCTGCTGCGAGGGGCTCCTGTTTGCATAACGAAGAGCTCGGCTTTTGCTGTCTGCCTGACTCATTTATGCTTTCCTACAGCTCCGAGCCCCAATCCAGCCAGACTTGACATTAGCAGATGCCAAATGAATATTTGCACAAATGTTCACCAGCGAGTTTTTGTGCCGCTCCCTCCCTCAAGGTGGCAAGTGTGGGTGTGGAAAGAGCTGCCCTGCCCGTGTTTGCGAACATGTCCCTTTGAACTCCCTGGCGGGGAGGGTGAAAGAGAGGGGAAAAGGTTTTCCAAGCAAGACAATAAAAATAATTAATTTTTTTTTAAAAAATCATCTGAACAGGTTCCAGCCTGTGTTATTTTGTTGTTAACCCAGAAACCTGTGGATACTGGAATCTGGGAAACGAGTGGAGGAATGGAAACAGACTCAGTGAGAGCGAGAATGTGGTGAGAAATAAAGCAAAGCCGAAAAAGCCTCAAATCATGACTTTGCTTTGTTGTTATGAAAATTAGACACATACAAATTATGTAGGAAACATCCTGTTTCTATCGGGGCGTTGGGGGAGGAGAAAGTATTAACCTTAGAAAGGGAACTCTCTGGCCACCCCAGGGAGGGTGTGAAGTAAGTGCTGGGTGATGTGTTGACTTTAATGCAGGAAAGGAGTCTGCTGCCGAGAACATCGCTAATCCTGCCTCTGCATCTGGGATGCAGTTGTCAACATTCTCCTTTGTCTCCTGGACGCAAATGGTGCCCACAGGATGCTGCCCTGGGCACGGCAGCCCCCGCCCTGGCTGGGGCTGGCTGGGGCGGTGGGGAGGGTGTCTCCAGCTGAGGAACCCAAATCTGCTCACCTGGAGGCTGCTCATGGTGGGCACAACAGTGGGTTTGCCACAGACAGGGTCTCGCAGGGATCTGGTGGCGGCCCCCATGGGAACAGGACGGAGCCTCCCGATTCCTCCACGGGAGGCAGGATCCGGCCACCTTTCCCAGACGTCCTGGTCTCCAGATGGGTTTGCCGCGGAGCCTGGGAGTGGGGCGCAACAGCGAAACGCCTGAGGATGGAAGAGTTAAGCACACCCTGGCAGCGCTCCCCTGCCTCCCCTCCCCAAGCTCATCTAGCAGATGGGGGAAATACTAATTATCCCCGAGTGAGCGGTAGCTGTGCAGTGAGGGCGATGCTGTGCTGGAGCTGTGCCCCGCGGAGGCACCGCTTCAGAGGGAGCGGGGGGAGCCCCCTCGGGGTGACGCGCGGGGACGCGGGGTGACCAGCCTGGGAAGAGGATGCTGCAGCAAACCCTGCACTCAGGAATAAAAGTAAGGGATGGAAAGAGGCTTGCCTTTTCCTGTCTTGCTGTGCCCTTGCTTTGGGCACGCTGATATCCTTAATTCCTCCTGGGAATTCCCAAAAGAACCAGTAGTTTTTAACCACTGCAGTACATCATAGCAGGTAACTGGAAAACTGCTCTGTCAGAGACTATTTCCGTAGAAAACAACAACAACAAAAAAAACCCAAACAAAGAAAAATCCATGTATTTAGTGCATCTGAGATGCCAAAGGTGCCCTGTTAGCAGGCAGCTTGTCCCTGGAGTTTGCCGGGCTGGAGGGACTGGTTCCAGCTCTGTCTTTTGAGTGAGGGTCTATGCATCCCCCCTCCCTTCTCCTCCCAGCTTCCCTGCCACTGCTCCGGGCTCTGCACATGAAAGCTACGTTCCAAACAAAGCATTATTGATTGTTATCCCCTCGAATTTCAGAGTGGGCTAGCATTTCATGTGCACGCCACAGTCCATGGCCTTGCTGGAATAAATAACACATGGGAGCTTGTTCGTATGCCTAGTCAATAGGGAGCTGTTGGCTTTCATGCGATTTCACACATTTTTTCAGCTAGCTCAGCAATCCAAATGCAAAAATCCAGCAAACAGGGACATGGTGTTTATTTCTGACAATCCCTGGAGAGGGATGTATCCATAAACCAATGAATGGATTACACTCATCCATAGATGATGGATTTTTTTCCATCTGTGACAGATATTATATGGAAAATCTCCATTTAATATCTGATCCAAAAATAATTCAATACAAGTGAGTAATATAAGTTAAAAATGCTGTAAATTCCGCTTAACTCCTTCGGGGTGGAAGGCGGAAGGTGGTGGAATGATGCTTGCACATGGTATCTAGACTCAGAGACCTAACATCCATACAGCTCTTGGAAACACATGTTGTGACCAAGTGATCAGGTTTAGACCATTCTGAAGGCCATCCTAAAAGCTTGGCTGGGAAATGAAAGAGGGATCTGAAAGGCAGAGGTTGCAGGCCAATCTTGGTCAATGTTGTCACAGCAGTAGCTGGTGGAACACTGGTCTCCTGGACTGGTCCAGAGTCATAGAATCACAAAATGGTTTGGGTTGAAAAGGACCTTAAAGCTCATCTCATTCCCTTCCTGGCCATGGGCAGGGACACCTTCTACTAGTCCAGGTTGCTCCAAGCCCCGTCCAACCTGGCCTTGGACACTTCAGGGATCCAGGGGCAGCCACAGCTTCTCTGGGCAACCTGTGCCAGGGCCTCCCCACCCTCACAGCCAAGAATTTCCTACCAATATCCCATCTAACCCTGCCCTCTGTCAGAAGCTCTTCCCCATCGTTCTGTCTCTCCAGGCCTTTGTAAATAGTCTCTCTCCATCTTTCTTGACGGCTCTTTCAGGCCCTGGAAGGCCACAATCAGGTCACCCCAAAGCCTTCTATTCTCTACTCTCAATCCCTATTCTCCCATTCTTTCCTCCCAGAAGAGGTGTTCCACTCCTCTGAGCATCTTGGTGACCTTCCTCATACCTGGATGGAGCAGTGAGTGTATGGATCAACAGATGCAAAATAGTGTTAAACTATTAATATGTAGTCATCAGTTCTGTGGGTAAATAATTGCCATGTGGGTTTGCAGTGGTGGCTGAGGCTTTGCCTCTTTGTGGCTGTTGGCACAGGGATGCCAGTCATGCCCTGCAGACCAAACTGGGGCGATGAGGCTGTTGGATGAGATTCCTGGGCAGCAAAGTAGGAAGCACAGAAGCACCCTGAGCAGAGAGAGGTGAGGCTTCTGGCCAAAGGCTTGAAACATTGTGATCTTGGGCTCTATGCACCAGCTCTTGCCCTTTTGGTCTTCTGAAGGTGGCTTCCAGTAATTCCTGACCTAGTTTGGAGGAAAGGGGCAGTTCATGAGTGAAAGACTCCAGACCTTCTCCTGAAAACTCCCAGGTTGTCTTGGAAGCAGTGGGAGTGACTGAGACATGAGCTGGGTATCAGAAATGGAGATAGGATCGGCTTCTGCTCCCTGCTCTGCTAGCTTGACATTTTTAAAAATTAATGCCAGCATGAATGAGAGCTCATTGCTAATGAGCACATATTAACAGGCTGTCACTGTGGTTTTTGGCTCATACAGCCATTAAGGGATGGTGGACCACTCCTGAGGATCTCTGGTGCTGGGAGGGAGAAGGCAGTACAGTCCTTGCCCCATACAGTCACCAAGTGAGTCAAAAGCCACTCTAGGGTGAGAAGCCAGTCCTGTACCAGCCAAAACATGCACAGTTGTGTCCGGTGCCACTGAAAGCCCTTGCTTGGGTGAAACTCATGTTAAAAGTTTTTCCTGATCAAGGTTGACTTTCTGAAGAGTGCAGGGTTAGGCTTTTTGTCCTGCCTAGGGCTCTCCATGGTGGCATTATTGTTTCAATAAAGCAGTGATACTTCAGGCTTGCAGGCTGGCTCTGGGCAGGCTTGAGCAGTGTCAGGTGCATGGGCTGTGATGGCAGGAGGGGCAGGAGGTGCACAACAGCGAGTTCGTGCCTGTGCTACCCAGCCCAGCCTGTCTGTAGCCTCCATGCTGAGAGGAATGACAGAGTGTACGCACCAGGAAAATTCAGAATATTGAAACTTCTGACCACATGAAGACCTTAGACAAATTCCATTATCACCTGCTACGTCAGGGCACCCTGACATTACTGTGTGTCTTCAGAGCTTCTGTGGTGGCTGGAAGCACCTCTTGGTCCAGCATGAAGCAAAACACTTCAATTTTCCTGCTGGAAGAAGCTGCTCAAACAGGCCTGCTCTGCAGATATTTTGATTTCAGGGAAGTCTTGTTTTCTGATAGGAATCTTTTTCCTTTTTTTCCCACCTACCTGGGAGAAACAAGGAACTGACTGCCAAAGGTTGGACCCCTAAGAATACATGTAGATATAGATCGTAGAATCACAGAATCATATCATGGCTTGGGTTGGAAGAAACCTTAAAGGTCATCCAGTTCTAACACCCTGCCATGGCAGGGACACCTTCCACTAGCCCAGGTTGCTCCAAGCCCTGTCCAACCTGGCCTTGGACACTTTCAGGGATGAGGCAGCCACAGTTTCTCTGGGCAACCTGTGCCAGGGCCTCCCCACCCTCACAGGGAACAATTTCCTAGCAATATCCCATCTATCCCTGCCCTCTGGCAGTCTGAAGCCATTCCCCCTTGTACTGGCACCCTTGTCAATAGTCTCTCTCCATTTTTTCTGTTGGCTCCTTCAAGCCCTGGAAGGCCACAATCAGGTCACCCCAAAGCTTCTCCTCTCCAGGCTGAACAATCCCAGCTCTCCCAGCCTTTCCTCCCAGCAGAGCTGCTCCAGCCCTCTGACCATCTTGGGGCCTCCCCTGGACTCTCTCCAGCAGCTCCATGTCCTTGCTGTGCTGTTCCCAGGGCTGGAGCAGCTCTGCAGGGGGGTCTCACCTGAGGGGCAGAGGGGCAGAATCCCCCCTGCCCTGCTGCCCACACTGCTTTTGCTGCATGATATAGAGAGAGATAGAAATACACACCTACACGTGCCTGTGCCTACACATCCACACACACACTCACATACATACACACAGTCACATACAGACACATGTATGTATACATAGAGAGATACATATACAATGGGTGTGCCTCTCTGCCTCTCCTGGTACCCCCCAGCACCCCAAAGCTTTTGTCCCTGACCCCGGTGACGTGCAGTGCCAGTGCTGCGAACCCACGCGGGAGGGGAAAGGCAGCAGATGGGTACAGACAGAGAGCGAGCGCAGGGAGAGCTGAGCCAATATTGCTCACTATGATAGACAGTGGTCTTAGCACACCAGCAGCCTAATGCAATGTTTTTTGCTGTCAATGTTTCGGTAGATATGCTGGCAACGGATGGATTTAAGGAGGAATGTGAAGCGGCAGAGCTCGCTGCTGTTTGCAGCGATCCTCCTGGTGCAGAGGGTGGGCTGGGCGAGGGCACTGGGCCCGTCACAGTCAGTGGAAATGAGCAGGCACGATGGTTTATGGTGCTACACCACACCAGCATCACACCAGCTGAAAGTCCAGCTGAATTCAATGTATGTTTTACCTGCCTGGAGTCTGGTTCCCCTTCAGATAAACTGGGGATGAGATCTGGAGCTGGTGGTGGGGAAAAACACAGAGTGGGGAAAAATAAGAGAGTTTTGCTACGATGATGGAATTTCCTACGGGATAGACTTACTTTACTCTTAAGAGATCATAACATGAGTACATATATATATATTTGTAAATACAGACTGTAATGACTTAGTATTCAGCAATCAAGACACGAGGGAGTTTCCTCCCTGAACAATGCCTTTCTCTCAGTTCCACTCCTCAGCTCTGTGTGCCGGGGACTCTGATGCTCAGTGTAACTCCTCCATCCCTGCCTGCTGCTCTAGTCCTGGGTGCTGCATCTCAGAGTCTTTCTCATCCCTGTGAATGCCAGAGGCCTCATGCTTTTTGCTTCATCTTCGTACCCTCTCAGAACACCCCGTCTTCCCTTATCTGAGATTTCAGCTGTCTGGACATTTTAGCTTCCCCCCAGGTGTGTTCCCTGCTCCTACTTCAGGAAATGTCTCAGGATGTGGGATTGCTGCCTGAGCTGGATTCTGCCATGAAAGCCTCCTTTCCCTGAGGGAAAGCTCCCAGGAGCTCTCTGGGCCCCCTTTCACCCCCCTGCAGCTCATTCTCTTAAATATCTGCAACTTCTTTGAGGTTATTTCACCTCATAGAATCACACACCCCATCAAGAATCACAGGATCATAAAATCACAGAATCACAGAATAGTTTGGGTTGGAAGGAACCTTAAAACTCACCCAGTGCCACCCCCTGTCATGGGCAGGGACACCTTCCACTGTCCCAGGTTGCTCCAAGCCCCGTCCAACCTGCCCTTGGACACTTCCAGGGATGGGGCAGCCACAGCTTCTCTGGGCAACCTGTGCCAGGGCCTCACTACCTTCTGAGTCAAGAGTTTCTTTCTAATATCTCATCTAACCCTGCCCTCTGGCAGTTTGAAGCTATTGTCCCTTGTCCAACCACTACGTGCTTGTACAGAAAGTCTCTAAGTTGTCCATGGAGCCTTCTCTTCTCCAGGCTGGCTCCAGAGCAGAGGGGCTCCAGCCCTCGGAGCATCTTCATGGTCTCTCTGGACCCACTCTAACAAGTCTGTGTCTTCCTGGTATTGAGGACCCCAGACCTGGATGCAGGACTCCAGGTGAGGTCTTCCCCAGCTGTGCTAGCTTCTGGTATAATTTCAGAAGCTATTTCCAGCTCTTGTCCTGGTTGTCCTGGCTGAATGCTGGTTTGGTTTAACAGCTGAGCACAGATTCTATTATGGACAACAGATGCTAGATTCTGTTCTCCCCCCACCTCCAAACCCTTGATTAATACTTCTCATCTTTTTTTTATCTCATGCATCATTTTTCACACCTTCTGATTTCAGTGGCACTGGGATGCATTTGCTTGGGTAATATTTCCCCTTTTCATCCTGCCCTGCCACATTTTGATATCTCAGTGTGCATCCTACCTTGTCCTGTTAGCCATGAACTCCAAATGACTATGCAAATTTCAGGAATATTTTGGAACATACACTCCCCCACCTCTCTGGGGCCAAATATTTAATGACTTTTTCAAATATAAGAGAGGAAGTAGTTGATTAACACATTCATTACTCATTTCTGGTATAGCACAGTCCAACCATCTCAGGGATAGCCCATAATTTTTGTGGTGAGTGCCCTGTAAACTCACCAACTAACAGCTGTCGCTGTGTAGAACTTGTTTTTTTGAGAAATTAATTCCATTTTGAGTCTTTCCAGTAAGCAAGAATTATATCATCATTAGTGTCACGTAGATTTGCATAAGCCTGCTGCCTTGGAGATGATTGTTTATGGTTAGAGCCCTGCTAACTCTGCTGTTGAGGTTCATGGTGTTGTATAATGGTTGTGTGTGTCCTTATGCTTTTACTGTTCCATCAGTGAGCAGCGAAAGAGGAAATACGATTTGTTAGCAATAAAGCAGTATACAATAGCTATTAAAATGGGGTAATTACATAATTAGCACAGTAGTGGTAACTCACCCAGCATGAACAACAGTAAAACAGGCCCCTGTTTCCCTTGGTCTGACTCGAGCCGGGACCCTAACAAAACTTCCAAAATGGTTATTTAGTTGAAACACTCACGAAAAACTTAAAAGCCATCGTAAAACTGAGAAGGGAGGCCCAAAAAACCACAGAGAAGCCAAACAGTTTCAAAGAAACAATAGTAAATTAGGTGTTAAAGATATAAAAGCCTGTTCCCTAACAATTTAATTAGGTAGCATGTCTGTTACAGACATTATGCTGCTAGTTTTGGAACCCATGGCAGGGCCTCACAACTCTCAATTCACACTAGCCCCCAAGAGAGGAATTTGTTATGAACGACTGATGTTTTTGCCCTACAGAAAAGTGTGATGGTAATCAAGTGAAAATGGCAGGTAGCACAAGAAATTACTATTTTTCCTTGCAACTTTCCTTGACATATATTTACAGTAATTAAAAGCCCACTTTGATGAATAGTTCTGTTTTTAATTAGCACCTGCTTCAGTTTCTTCTGAGCTCATTCCCTCGAAGAAGGATCAAAACAAAAAAAACTCTCCTGGAATGGGCTTGAGCTTGACTGGCGTGAGATAAGCCTGCCCCCAGCTTCTGTCCTGCCTGCTGGAATGGGGCTTGGCAGGCAGAGGCAGCAGCAGAGCCCTTCCACTGGGTTTGCAGCCTCGGCTGAGCTCTTCTGCAACCACACAGCATCTCTTGTACTTGGAAGTGAACCTCTTCTTGCCCATCCAAAATCTGGCTGGTGCGGTTCTGGCTCTGCAAAAGAAAATGAGAATGTCAGTGGTTTTCATGGAATCACAGTTTTGCCTGAGCTGAGCCCACCATTAGTCACTTCAAAGATTAAACTTGTGAGGTGGAGCTGGGGACAGGAATGGCAGGGGAGGGAAGGGGGTTGCTTGTTAAGAGGCTGCTGTTAAACTGAAAGGACAGTCCAAGTGCTTCATTGCCGCTCAAAACGTCACCCCATCACTAGACTCTGCAATAAACCTTCTAGAAAGGCTGACTTTTGCCTCTGAGGCTTTAAAGATGCAGTTTTTCCTCTTTATGACAAAGGTGGTTGTAGTTAATGTAGACTGCTGTAGAAAGGGCGGGAGCTTGTGGGAAGACTCTCCCTGACCTCTTCTCAAAGGCAGGACACTGAGCAGTAACTCCTGCTGTGCTCAGGGCAATTTTCAGGGATAAAGTTTCCATCGGAGTGTTGCTTGATGGCTTGTTCTTCCATCACCTCCCAGCAATGTTTGTACCCAGGAATGGAGATGCCATCATGAACTGAGGGGTCATTTATTTTTAGTGGAGCTTCTTTGCTAAAAAAGTGATAGCACATCCCTGATGGAATCAACCAAAACAAGTGGAGAGGTCCTCACATAACCACTGTTGGTTTGCAGGCTTTGCCTCAGTGCTCAGTCTGATTTGGCCTGAAGTTCTGTCAGGGGAGTGTCAGGTTGAATATTGGACAAAGATTCTTCCCCCAGAGGCTGGTTGGGCACTGACCAGGCTCCCCAGGGCAGTGGGCACAGCCCCAAGGCTGCCAGAGCTCCAGGAGGGTTTGGATGATCCTCTGGGGCACAGGGGGGGACTCTTGGGGATGGGCCTGTGCAGGGCCAGGGGTTGGACTGGATGATCTTTGTGGGTCCCTTCCAACTCAGTATATTCTGTGATGCTGTGATTCTGATGGTGAATGTGCCACAGAGAGCCATGTCCTGCCCTACCATCAGCACACCATCTTCATGCTGCCCTGGCCTGCTCTGAGCCATTGCATCCCCTCAGTGCTGCTTCTCATCCAGCACATCTCAACCAGTGACATGCCAGGACCCGACCAAACGCGACCGAGCCCTTTGGAGAACTGGCTGAGCTGCCTGCAGAAATGGGGATCTCCAACTCCAGTTTGATGTTTGCCCATTTCAGGATGCAGAGATATGCAGGTCCACTCCAACATTGCCAGTTGGAGAAGTTAGAGCTTTTCTCTTTCAGAGACTGCACAGGGGTGTGCAGGAGCTGCTCTGTGTGCTCAGGGCCCTCCAGAGAGGGCTGACAGCACTTCTACGCATGTTTTTGAAGCTTCTAATCCTTACTTACCCCTTTGTGTGCACTTCCAGACCTGTATTGCTGTGCTCAGCTGGAAAAAGGAGTAGCACTTTAATATATGACCAGGTCTGCTTCAAGTACCTCTTTGTTTTTCGGGACAGGGGGTGGGGGAAAGCAGCTCTCTTGAGGAAGAGCCGCTCCCTGCAGCCCAGGTGTGGTTCCTGTATTTTGAGAACATGCACGCCCTCACTGGGTTACAAGCGCAGAATGAGACTGGGCTGAAAGTGCCTCTACTCGAGAGAGGCACACACACTGCAGGACCTGGGGATGCTCCCACGGAACTGTGCAGGCAGAACTGGATCTCAGTGGTAGCAACCTGTGGGATTGGATGGCCAGGTTCCTCTGCCCCCATGTCGGCCGCTCAGCTGAGCTGCAAAGCTGCAGATAAAGAGCAAAGATCCAGTGACTTGTCTTACTCTGGTATCCGTGTCCAAAGTTTTCTCCCCAGGCCACAGAGATTCCACTTCTCCTCCCAAGTAGCTGGCAGCAGCTCCCCTCCCAGGGGAGCAGAGGCTCCTGCGTTTCCATGCTGTTGTGTGTGTTTGCAACAGGCTTTGGAGTGAAATCTTTCTCACAAGGCCTTTTTTTTTTATTAGCACTTCATTGTTTTTTCAGGGCTGGAAACATAAGCTCAGCCATCCCGATGCTATTTTGGACCTCACACCTCTACTTGACCTAAGAAAACTAAGGACAGCTGCAAAAATACAAACAAACAAATAACTTAGAGCATTGGATATGCTTTAAACCACTAATGAGCTAAGCCTAACAACCCCCCTTGGAGGCATATGTTAATTTATATGTTTTCATTAAGTCTAGTCTTCAGCCTCCTGATTTGTCTGTGCAGGGCACAGCATGGCAGGGTCCTGGGTGAGCAGGGAGGATGGCAGTGGGACCAAAGTTTTGGCAATCAGAGCATTAATACCATGTCTGGTATTAAACATTTGCTTAAAAAGAACAGTGACGGTGTCAGGGTGGTGTGATGAGACATTCTGGTCACTTCATGTGCACATCCATCAAGTGAGGCTGCAAGGAGCTGGAGGAATGCACGTAATGGTGAATAGCAGGGAGGAGGATGGCACAGATCTCCAGCTGTGCACTGAGCCTCCACTGACCAGCCCTCAGTGAGACTCAGGGCCAGGGGCTCATTTCTGCCAGAGCTGCAAACCCCTGCCCATCCCACTCCACCTTATTCCAGCTGAGCTCAGATTTCCCACACTCAGGCGCAGAAATTGGGGGGAAATGAACCATTCGAGAGAGGGATGGTAGTGTTCCCCTCCTTGCTTTCTTTTGGTGTTACTAGATGTCAGCGGTTCTGGCATAAACACCATGTTCTCCCTTCACAGCTCTATTTTCCAGCTCATTCCCGTGAAGCAGCAGTTTTTCGTGACTTCACTCCAGATCTATTGCTCTGGGATTTGGGAAGTGCTGCCACTCCCTCAGCCCACATGGCCGCTGTGGGGTGGGGAGAAGGAGAAATGGGGAGCAAACAGAGCTGTCACCCTGCACGAAGCAGGAGATGGAGCCTGCCTGTCCTGCCCAGCCCAGCTGCAGCCCCCGAGGTGGGCAGCGAGGGCTGGGACGGAGGGCCAGGGGCATTCAGGAAGCTGGAGGAAACCATCGCCTCCGTGTATAAATAGCAACATGAGATACTCCCACAGCAGCTGCGAGAGTAAAGCACTGGAGACATCCATGCCCTGCAGCTCCTCCTCTGTAATTCCTGGAGGCTAACGCTGTGTGTTGGGTGGTGCAGCTGCCGGGTCAGTGCCTGGTGAGGTGATGGAGCATCTACTACACCTCCAGCTACCCTGCTGCAGGCCCTTGTGCTCACACTGGGCTATGTGACTTGGGAAACCATTCTACCTCGCTCCTCTTACACGGGCAGGTGTGTCCCCTGTGGTTTTTGTCCTCGGTGGTCTGACCTGTGGAGACAACACTGATGATCGGGGGTGTTGAGGTGATCAGGGGTGTTTTGAGATACCAGAGGGGTGCTGGTGGAGAGAGGAGCCATGAGTGCTCCTTGCCCAGCCCCACTGCGGGCAAGGGACCACCTCCAGAGACTGCTGCTGTTGTGCCAGGCAGCAGAACTGAGTCCACTGACTTCGAATGTGGCTTTGGTTAGAGAACTGAGATGAGTAAAAATAGAAGCTTACTGTTGAGGAAAACTGCTTCTGTCTGGGCCTGATTTCCCTGCCCAGGCCAGTGCCACACAGCTGCAGCCTGGCTCCATCACTGTGCTCTGCACCTGCACATGGTCAGTGCACTGCAATTGCAGCACTTCAGAGGGGACTCTGGTCTTCAGGGCTCTGCTTGAGGGTAGCCAGCCTCCAATATTTGGGGCTCCACATCAGTCATATTTAAAACATATTATTTATTTGCACTGAGATTGCCCTGAGAAGCTTCCTAGCTCTGCTAGGAAGTTCCCACCCTGTTTTACTTATGATCTAACCTTGCAGTTCGTAACCCTTTGGCTGGGGGTGGGCATCTATGAGATGGAAAACTCATTGCCCCTGCTTTTTTGGGGAATGTGGTCATTTCGCAGCTGGACTCAGCTGCAGTTGGATGACAATGGGAAAAGACTTTAGGGCCCTCAGGGAAGTGAAGAGAAGAGCAGGTCATAGACTGGACACATGCCTCTTGAAAATGATCCAAAGGCTGTAGTCTGCTTAGGTACAACAGAATACTGGTGGGTGTAAGAGCAAAGGCTGAGGGAACTGGAACAATTTGGCCAAGATCAACCTGGAATTAGCTGATCTCTTAAATTGTCTTCCAGGCAAGGTTCTTCAGCTCCTGGAACTGCAGCACCATCTTTGGTTTGCCTTGTAGAGGTGAAGTCATTTTACAGGTGATCTTAGCCCTAGAACAGGATCAAGGTTTTTTTTAAGGCACACATTCCCCTGGGTACTAATGGGTTTCTGGGATGGCTCCTCTAGAGAAGTGTGGAACCATTTGTTTAGATCACATCTCATCCTGCCAGCTCCTGCTTCCTCTGTCTTTCTGCAGATAACTTTCACTCCATGTTGCAACAGCCTGTATGGCCACCCACCCTCTCCTTCCCTGCACCCGCAGGTGATCACCAAAAACACAGGAAGAAGCTACAGCATCTGAAACCAGCAAACTCCAGCAGATGCAGGTGAGTACCAGCAGTCATGAGGGCACCCTCAGAAAGAACGGAGCACCTCTGTCCAAATAGTGCCCATCTGGAAGAGGAGAGACTGCTGGAACCTCACCCAGATCTGACATCCCCCATTGGGTGGTCACGTGTTTCACAAGCACTCGTGATGTGACTTACACCAGGAAGGGTTTCCTCTGCTTTTTGGTGGGATCTGGTGTTGGTTCTAGCTCCTCAGCCAAAGCCTGTGGGGAGGCTGCCTGTTCACTGTCAAATGGTGTTCTTACTTCAGTGGCCTGAGTTTCTTCACATTCCTCTATCATCTCCCTCATTTTTGGACAAACTACATTCAGATTTTCTTTTCTTCCTCCCATCTTAGGAATAAAATAACTCAGAGGATTTGTTCCACTACAATTCCTCTTCTCAGAAGAACAGTAGATAGATGTTTCAAGCTGCATCTGATTTGATTTAGGGTCTTGTTTCTGTTGCTGAGGTACATTTTCCTCGCAGTGAGGGCAGGCTCCTCAGAGCCGTGATGATTCACTGAGCTTCACGAAAGTCTGGTTTGCCAGTTGTGTTGTCTGGCTGTTGCTGGATTTATGAATCAGATCTACCTTGGACCTTCCCACAAACCCAAGGGTTTCAACTGGGTGAAGGCTGAGTGTTAACAGGAGCTGGTCAGAATGTGAAACTTCCATTCCAGGAGAATCTCTGAGACTCCCCGGTTCTTTTTGTTATGCATCAAGATAAAAAGGTTAAATTGGGAAGTTTCCTATGAAACATAAATTTAGAAACGATTCAGAAAAGAAAGCCTTGTTTAAATGACTTATTTCTATTTTCCTATTATAAAAAAACAGGAAAACTAAGACATTAGGCAGTGCAAAATCTAAAATGTCTATGAGGTTTGAGTCAATATTCAACTATTTGCAGCAGTGGAATCAAAAAGACCATAATGAAACAAAGCACGTCAATGCCATTGAGAAGAACCATTGCAGCGGTGATGAAACACCATGTTTTGACAATCTCCTGTTGTAGAATTTCATTGAAATTGACAAACTGCCGAGAAATATTTTGATTTTTGAATAGACTTTACTGGATGAGAAATTGCTGCGTTGAAAAATTTTCAGCTGGCTCTGCCGCAAACTGAGTCAACAGCTGACGAGCAGACCATCGTCACTGCTGGGAGGGCCTAGAGACAGCGAGGCAGACACAAAGGGGTCAAACCCTGAGCATTTTAGCAGTCACTCATCAAATACCATTTGACTTGAGCAGGAAGCTGGACTAAAAAAGAATGACAGCGTTTGGCACTTGGTGGGTGTCCAGATGGCCCAGCGTTAGGCGCTGGCTTCTAGGAGCGGATGCTGCCCAAGTTGTTATCAAGTTCTCTCACAGCACCATTGCCGAGACTGACAAGTCCGAATGCCTTTGTCAGGAGCCAAAGTCAGGTCCTAAATCAGCCTCCAAATTTCAAGCAGATGTAAGATGTGAAAGTAGGAGGAAGACAGCAAGAGGAGCTGTTCGTTGGAACAGACACACTGGAATGTGCACTCATGTTCTCTGCTGGAGGGGCCTCTGCCAAAGGAGAACATCAGTTCTGAGGAACAGCTGGTTCAAACTGACACCTAATCTCCTGTGAAGGGATTTCATGTCCATCCACAGCACAGGAATCTTCACTATCTGGTAAGTATGAAAGCCCACTTTGTTCTGTTGGCAGTTTCAGAACAAGAGAAAACAAGCACAAAATCCACAACTGCCTCACTTCCAGTAATTACTTTTAAACTAGTTAAAGTATATACTTGAAATGCTAAAAAATAATAGTTTAAGACTTAAGAAGAACTGTCAGCCAGAAAAATATGTGCCCTGTTCTTGGGTACATAATGATGTGCTGCTTTGTCTCTAGGTGCAAAACTCAGCCAGGCTCAACCCAACCTGTGGCACTGCAGCTGCCACCTGTACCCCACGTACATGGTGCCATCTGGCCATGGCCGCACTGGAAAAATGTAGAATTATTCCTGACTGGTTTCCTCAACTGTCATGCATCCGGACTGCTATATGACAGGAGGATTTTTCTGAAGAGTTTCACAGCTGGAAGGTGTGTGTGATGGATTTGTGGTAGTAGATAAGACCTTTTTTGGATGCCTGAAGAGGGTAGAATACAACTCTGAAATGATACAAGCCGGGTGGTTTTGTGAAATCCTCACGCACCGTACGCTGTGACCCCAAGGGCACGTGTTTGTGCCGAAGCTTTGCTCTTCCTCAGGATGGTCCACAGGGACTCAGTAAACTGAGATGGGGAGATGGAAGCTGTTACTTGCCAGTTATATGTCTTTGGCATCAACAGTGAACAAAGGCATTCTGGCAAACGTGGATGATACTGTTGGCTCATAATTTGCATTTCAAGGTGGAAACCTTGAGAGCTTCGCTCTGGTTTGCAGTAAAGTCCTATTGTTTGCAGTAAGGTCCTATTGACCCTTGGGAAGTTCTTGTTAAACAGATGCTTTATCATAGAAGTACAGAATCATTAATAGTAGAAAAGGCCTCCAAGATCACCGAGTCCACCCTGTGCCCCATCCCCACCTTGTCCCCCAGCCCAGAGCACTGAGTGCCACAGCCAGGCCTTCCTTGGACACCTCTGGCGCTGGGGACTCCACCACTCCCTGGGCAGCCCCTGCCAATATTTAACAACCCTTTAAGTGAAGATATTATTCTTCCTGATGTCCCACCTGCCCCTGCCCTGGCCCGGCTGGAGGCCGTTCCCTCTCCTCCTGTCCCTGTTCCCTGGGAGCAGAGCCCGACCCCCCCCAGCTCCCCCCTCCTGTCAGGGAGTTGCAGAGCCAGAAGGTCCCCCCTGAGCCTCCTTTTCTCCGGACTAAGCCCCCCCAGCTCCCTCAGCTGCTCCTCACATGACTGAGTCTCCAGCCCCTTCCCCAGCTCTGTTCTCTGGACACACTCCAGACCCTCAATGTCTATCTTGGAGTGAGGGGCCCAGAACTGGACACAGGACTTGAAATGTGTCTCCACCAGTGCCTAGCACGGAAGTACAATCACTGTTCTGGTGCTTCTGCCACACTGTTTTTGATACAGAAATCAAATAATTATCAATTGTCATCTGGTTTGATAGTGCCTGATTTTTTTTTACTATTATTTTTATGCTGATGTGCTGGAAATGTTGGGGACGGCTTCTTCTGATTGCCTCTGATGTGGATTGAAGGTCAGGGTTCAGCAGGCAAACACCAGGTCAGGAGGTCCCACCATCAGCTCAGTCTGGCTGGATGTCCCAGGGCTGATTATAGCGACCCTTCCCCTCTCTCTGAGGTGACCCTAACTTTTCCAAAGCTCCAGGTATAGCAAAAGCACCACTGGCTTCCAGAACTGGGTGGTTAATTTGTAATGAATAATTTACATGCATTTTCATAGAATCATAGAATCAGACAGGTTGGAAAGGACCTCTGAGATCATCAAGGCCAACCCTTGATCCAACAGCGCCACCGTTCCTAGACTACAGAACTAAGTGCCACGTCCAGCCTCATCTCAAAAACCTCCAGGGACGGAGAATCCACCACTTCCCTGGGCAGCCCATTCCAATGCCCAATTACCCTCTCTGGAAAGAATTTCTTTCTAATATCCAACCTAAACCTCCCCTGGCACAGCTTGAGGCCGAGCCCTCTTGTCCTACTGCTGGTTCCTGGGACCAGAGACCAACCCCCACCTGGCTACAACCTCCTGTCAGGGAGTTGTAGAGAGCGATGAGGTCTCCCCTGAGCCTTCTCTTCTCCAGGCTAAACAACCCCAGCTCCCTCAGCCTCTCCTCATATTGCTGCCTTTATTCCAGTATGCGAGTTGTGTGTATGAAAAGGTTGGATTTTTTCCAGAGAAACTTGTTATTTGGAAGCCTTTTTTTTTTTTTGATAATCTCTGAAAAGACAGAAAATCTTGGTCTGTAGCTTATTAGTAAGTTGTTTGTTGTGAGCGTTTGATAGTCCCAACCCAGACTGCCTTGCATGCATGCACACAGCTCAGATGGGCGTGATGAAAGTCTGTCCAAAACCAGAGGAACCCCTCCTGCTGGCATTGCCAGGCCCTCCTGATGGAAGGGTGCAGGAAACACTCAGGAACAGGTTTCTCCCATGTTTGCACCTGGCTGTAGATATCCATCATTCTTGCTGAGACTCTTCAGGGAACAAATCTATCCAGTAACTCCTCTGGCAGGAAACCTGAGTGATCTTTGGGCAGCATCCTTGTAAGCTCAGAATTTAGCAAGAGATTTTTTAACAGGTTTTGTGAAAACAACTTCTTGGGCAGAGGAGAGAAGACAGCCTGGTATTTAATGGACTAGAATTATGTGGTATGAATTTTTTGAAAGTGCCTTTCCAGCTTCCAAGCCCAATTCCCATTTTCTTTTCATCCTCTTGCATCAGTTCTGCCCATTCCAGCTCTGTTGCTGGCTTTATTCTTGACTCCTAACCCTTGGCAGTACCAGACTTGCTGGGAGTGGAGCTTCTGGGACATCCAGTCCTGTGTGCGCTATCACTAGTTTCAAGGCCTAGAAACCCATTTATGAACTCCCAGCTTGAGCTTTCTTGTATCTTTAGGGACCTTTGAAAGTCTGATTCTGCAATGGGAATTCCTTCAACTCTTCCCAGGAGCACTGAGGGACTTTGGAAATCCCCCTCATTCCCATATCTTTGTCTGGTGGGGCTTAAGCTGATGGAGCATGTCAGGACCATAACACAAATGCAGTAACATTTGATATCTTCTTAGAGTTTAGAAATGCTGGACGAGAGCGAGAGTGCTCAAAGCTGCTTCTTGAAAGCATTGGAAAACCAAACTGCTCTCTGAAGGAGAAAAGGGGATCCCTTGCAAGCCAAGAAGGTTCAGTGGCTGGTTCAATGCCTTGCACAAGTCCCTTCTGGTTCCTGATCTTTCCATCACCTCAGAGGCTTGGTCATGAGTCTGGTCCCCACCACAATCATGATTCCTGATTCTTGCAGGAGTGTCCTGGTCTGCTCTCGTGATGCAAACTCTGCCATTGCTGCTGCACCCACTGCAACCTTCTCCAGCAAAGCCTGCCCCTTGCTCCCCAGAGAGCTGAACCCTTTCCCTCTCCCCAGAGTGGTTCCACTGGCCAGGAGCATAGGAGCCAGGATTCAGCCTTTCCCTAACAACAGACTGAGGATTTGCCCTGCTTTCCACAGCACTTCTTGGAATCCAAACCCCAGACCATCCATGCTGTATGCCTGTCAAACTCTTCCAGAGCCCAGCTTTTGTCTCCTTCCAGGCTTGTCTGCAAGTAAAAGAGAGAAAAGGGATGAAGAAGGGGCAGAATGGATGATATCTTTTAAAACAGAAAGAGGTGATTTTCTTTGGTTGAGTAAATGAATAAATATCCAAGGAGGGACTGAAAAATACGAAAGGAAAAGAGCAAAGCCTACATAGCTGTGCAGATAGCCATAGGTTAGCCAGCACAGAGCAAGAGCACTAAGCCATGACAGGAGGCTGGTGCAGGATCATCGCAGATTATTAGTGCCTCTTGTTTTGTAAGTGAAGTTCGGGGGAGGAAATATGTAGTGAAGTGAAACTGGTGATTGTACAGGCATGCCAGTGATTAAGGTTGCAGTGGGTGGGCAGTCTGTGGGGGCTGGTGTGTTAACTCCAGCCAAGGAGAGGCACATGCTTTCCAACCTATGCTATCTCAGTTTCAGCGCTGCACACAACCCATCAGGGTGTCATTAACAAGCAGTTACTCCGCTCTCATTGCTGCGTGCTAAGGAAATATGTCAAAGGCATTTCTGGTGAGCGAGGGCTCGGTGCGATCAGATTGCTCCAGCCTTCTCACAGCATTCCATTCAGATTATAATACACAATAGTTCAGACCCTGCTGTGTCCCATTACTCAATTATGAAATTGCTTTAGAAGTTGGAGCTTACTGATTGGCTCTGAATGATTTCATACCCATCATATTTCTGTATGTTTGTGCTCTTGGGCTGATTGCTCCGTCTGGTTCGTTCAAGCCATTTTATTCTTCTGTTCCATGCACTAGGATATATTTCATACCTCTCTGTATCGTTAACAAAACCCCTCAATATGTTTTGCATCTTCAAATCAGGCTGTGAAAGTGCAAATTACCTTTGAGGTCCATTGTTGTGGGTATGGAGCCTCCATGTTATTGGCCAAGAGCTCCGAGGGGTGGGAAGGTGTAGTGAACCGCAGTACAATCCCACAGTGCAGTTCTCTTCTCCCTTCCTGCCTGGCAGATGGGAGGGAACAGAATGGGGAGAGTATGCTGGAATGGCAACTGGATTTATTTGTGCAGTTTCCACCACTCAGACTGAATCCTAAAGCATTGTCCTTTATCAACCATTTAGTCTACTACACGACCAGTCTCTATAAAATTTAACTTTGTTCATGAATTACATGCAAGAGGCAAGGAAAAAGTGCTATTGATAGTTGGTGCAGATATGACCTACTTTCATGTCTCAGCTCTTTATGCAGCTGTTTGCCTTCATGGGGTAAAAATTTCTCAGTGGTGGAAGCCTTGATGGAGAGAAGCACTACTGATTTATGTTAAAGCAAGATTTTACACCGTGAAACCTGAGTGGATGTGGTTTGATTCTACTGAATGACCCAATTTATCCCATCCTCCATAAAAGGAGAGCGAACAAGAATGAAGTCAGAAGGACTCAGTTTGTGCATCTTTAAAACAGTCCGTCCTGTTTGAATCCACCCATTGAACCAAGGTCCTGTTCTAAATTAAAATAACATTATGTGCTCTAGTTTGTAGAGCCAAAACAAACTTGGGCTTTGAACTTTTCTAAAATTACTGCAAATATCACTTTGAGCACCTATTGTTAATAGTAGTGTTGATTTTCAGTAACATTTTGTACCACCCAAAGCAAAAGAGCTGAGGCTGTTAAATTGATAGTACCATGCATTGCTGAAGCCTATTAGAATCAAACTCATGACATCTTCTAGGGAGACGCTGAGACTACAAAAAAATTCTGTGTACAAATGTCCATGGTATGCAATTAATATTCTCCCTTCTCTCTCAATAAAAAAATGTGATTCAGAGTCAGAGTGAACTGCTCAGGAGGTTGGATGTGTTTAGAAGCCTGTGGATGAGGCTGAGGAACTGGATGACATTGACCTCATGCCCAAGCCCTTCAATCTGCTGTTCAAAGGGGAGAGAGTCCTTAGTTCTGAATTCTGGTGGTCCCTCAAGAGCTTCTCTGGGGTCAAATCCTGAAATCCTCCCTAAGTTTAGACCTTTAGATTTATGCATGAATACAATTTAATTCAGGACACTGGATCCATCTGACTTGTTTTTAAGGAATAATTTCTTTCCCAGAATCAACATTTAGCATTTTTTTGTTCCTTTCATTCAGATTAGACCACCAGCAGCTTTGTTTCACCCTCTAGGTGTTATTAGGGAATTACTGGAAAGCAGCATGACTTTCTGTACCTTTGATGCTGTTAAAATGATAGTCCCTTCTGCCTACACAGGGATGTAGCTAGAAGGTCTTTGAAAGGTTTCAGTGTACGTTTCCAAGATGAGTTAAGGCTTTGGCAATGGCAACAGGATTCTCTCACCTGCCAGCAGATAAAGATCATCATGAATGTTCACCATTCTGGGTTATGCTGTTCAGTCAACTGAATACCCAAAAAAAATCCAGCGTTGTGCCATCAAAATTTTTCCCTTTCAGACTTTCCACTGGATGTGATCGTTCTGACAATCTACCACTCCACTAGCACAGAGTTGCTTATCTTGCAAAGTTATTTTATGTATTTATTAACTCATTGTGTTTACTCATTTAAATATTCTCTGCAGATGAGACATATGGCAATTGCTGGCCAGCTTAGTCTCAGCTGCTTCACAGATCCAGCTGCTAATATCATTTCATAACTTGGCTTGTACAGTTCAGATCTGTACCAAAAGACTCTGTTTTGAATTACCATTATATTTGATATTAATACTAAGCATACTCACAGCTGTCCTACATTGCTGTTTCCACCCTCCCTGGAATTCGGCTCTCAGACAGAGGACATAACACTCTTGTATGTCTGCCTCTCAAGCTTTTAGATCTGTCCTGGACTCACAGTGTATTGTCTAGGATGTGCTAATTGCCACTGCAGCATTCTCAGCTTACCAGCTTGATGGCTTTTTCAAGGTCAGACCTAATTCAGACCTAACCTGGAAAGTTTTCCAGCATCACGACAGTGACCTTCAACTGGGCAACCCAGGAAAAAGTTATGTGCAGACCATCTGAGGTCTCTGAGAGTGTTCGGGATGGGATTTCAAAAGTATTTAGTCACCTAAAGATGAGGAATGGTATCTAGCAGGATTTTCCAAACCACGCTGGGTCCCGATCCTCAGTGGTATTATGTCTTTGCCTCAGGAAGGCAATGGGTGTGAAGCACGCTGGGAGTGGAGGTCTCCATGCCCTTGGACACATCTGCATCTGTAGGAGCACCAGCGCCTCTTTGAGCCTGGTGATGCTGAGCCCCAGCCAGAAGCTGAGCCTGTGGCTTCCCCAGCTCCCGGGGAATGGTCCCACCTCCGGACCTCTGTCTTGCAGACGTGCTGAGATGAAACATCCCAGCTTGCCTGTACTCAGCTGCTGTCTGGGGAGCCCGTGCCCACCCTTGGCTCAGGTGTGGAGGATGCCCAGGACAGGCCTTTCCAGCTTGCTCTACCAGCTGAGACTGCACAACCATCCCTCATCCATGGAAATGACACTTCGGTCAGCTGTGTGACCCAAAGATTTTCTTTTTCCCACAGATGTGGGGTTATTAGGGAGAGGGAAAACATCAAACAGGTGGATTCTTTGTGCTCTCTGGATCCTGGATGAGTGACACTCAGAGTTACCTTTTGGTCCACAGCTGCTGCTGAGCCCAGAGCACTGTTTCTTTAGTACAAGAGCAGAATGTGACCTGCTAATGAACAGGTCAACTCTTTCTAGAGAGACGGGATCTTGTGCCTGTACTCACTAAAGCTAGATATTTCTGTTGGTGACAAGCTACCTGGAATCTTTTGTAGATGAAAACAGAGAAAAGCTGTGGGTCCAAATGTAAATCCTACCCTCAGCAAGCCCTCTGGGAACAAATGGCTAGAAAGCATCTTGGGCGACTTTCAGGTTTGCAGCACATTGGCAACCTTGGCACGAGCACGTGGAGATCCACAGTGCTGCAGCAGGAGCAAATCTGCCCCCAGGAGTGAAACACCCTGGCCAGCTGTGGGTTTGAGGTGCACCTCACCTGGGTGTTCTCCAAGGCACACCGAGATACATACTGTGAAGCTGAGAGCCAGCTCGTCTCCCTCCATCTTCTTCTTTCTCCTCAGAGAGGACTCAAGTTTATTTAATCTCAGATTTCTTGCTGAAAAATGCTCAGTGAGCATGAAAAATGCCTTTGAACTCTGGGAGTTACAGGGAGTATTGCTACTGCCTGTAACAAGGGTGGGGAGCAGAGACAGCCACTTCCATAGCTGTTACAGACACATCTGCACCACACGAGGCAGGAGCCATCCGAGTGCCTCCACAGCCTTGCACACTTTGGGAGCACATTGGGAAATGTGGAGGGCACAGTTTGTGACCCTCATGCCCCGCTCACCAGCCTGCACATAAAATCCAATGGGGGTAAAGGGGTGAGCTTAATATGAGAGTATTTCCAACCCAGGCAACAAACAGCTGCGAAGGACTTGGAATACATTAGAAAGCGGATAGCCAGGAAACCCTTTCCATGAAGTGAAGAGAGGATTTAGTTGCTGAGTGCTGCAAAGATGCATACATTTTCCTAAAAAAACATTCATGGTGCCAACATGAAGATTCAGTGCATCGTCAAAACAAGCCAAGATTCTTATTAAAACCAATTGCTTTGGTTTGTTAGGCTACTTTACTGTGGTGCCTCTAAGCCAGCATATGTATTTGGGTTTAGGAGAGCTGTTTCAGCCAAACCTTAGGTGGCTAGAAATGACTGAGAGCTGAGCAGATGCAGGGCATCGTTTGCCCGCTGCTGTCCTTGGGAGGCTGTGCTGTGGTACGTGGTTCGTGGTGTGCCAGATGTTGGCCGTCTCTGAGAGCAGATGGACTTGTGAGGAGGCTGCACACCACAACCACTGGTGAGCCACAGGCAGCGCTGTGGGAATCGTAGGTGCTCCACATTTCCAGACACAGGAATGCAACAGAAGAAAATGAGACAAAAACACATGCTATTTATTGTAATCTCCATTTCAATTGACTGAATGTCATGAATAACAATGACCATTTTGAAGAGAGAGGTAATACCTTTTATTGGGCTAACTGTGACAATACCAGGAAAGCAGAGGAAGCCTCGTACTCTTGAAAACTTGTCCATTTTTCCAGCTATATAGTTCTAACAAAAGCAGCTCATGGCTCCAGCAATGCAACTGCCAGCATAAGAAATAAATGGTGTGAGCGTCTGACGTGCAGTTCTGCTCTTCATGGTATCAGGATTGTTCCACCCCGGCTGATGAAGACAGGTGGGGTAAATGGAACTGAACCAGGCCTGTCTCTGATGGATGTGCTAATACGAATATTCATTTACTACCTAAACAAACAAAGAATCCCTTGAAAAATCTGTTGAATCTATTTGAAGCTTGAATTATTAATTTTTACTTTTTTTGGAATGTGGCATTGGAAGACTGGCTCTGTTTTAACAGTGCAAGGCAGACAAAGGTTAGGACTTTCAGGGGGATGCATAGACATGGCAATTCCAATAGTAAAATACATAAAAAATCAGGAAGCTGAGAAATAGGAGTTCTTTTCCTGTTTCTTTATTGAGCCTTTCAGTTCCTCCCAGCTCTCATCTCTCTCAAGTCAGTGCGAATGTGCTCCCTCAGACACTGCTGTTTCTGTGCCACAGCTGCTGTTGCTCTCACCATGGCAGACACTGAAACCTGAAAGCCCGTGTTTGGAAAAGAGACTGGTGAAAGCAGAAGGTTATTTCAAAACTGGCAAGATGAGAATCAGGAACAGCAGTTAAAAAACCATTCAGCCTCTGTGGACCTCCATCTCCACAGCCCCTGTGTGGGATTTTGGCTCCTGACTCTCCCTTTTACACGCTTTCTGACCCTGATGCATCACTTTGTGCTGAGTACCTGTTACCTAAAAGGATTTCCCAAGCCAATGATGTAATGAGTTGCCTGGAGGTGCAATCATCTGTGCTGGGTAGTGGCTCTGGCTGCTCGGTGCTGCCCCATGGTCAGCAGTTTTGGAGTGCTTCATTTCCCGGGGTCTGAAGTGGATCTGAGAGTCTCAAGGAGAAGATGTGTTATACACTACGGCAGCATTTGTAGGCTGCAAAATAGTGACTCTGTGCTCGGTGTCCTTGGTTTGTCCACATGTGCTGTGAGACGTGAAGACCCGACCCCAGCCCTGTGGGTGTTCCTCCATCTCCAGTGAGCAGTGGAGGTCGGTACCTGCTGTTCCCATGGGATGCTGAGGAGCATTCAGCTTTTTAAAAGCAAGTACTACAGGAAGTCCTGGATTCCCATGATCTGAGCGAACCTCAGACTCAGCCTGCCTTCTGTGAGCAGTATTCTCTCATCTGAGCCCCAAGGCAAGCTCCCAGCCTAACTATCAGACTCTTGGCAGTAATTTCCATACCGGTTTGTTGTATTTGGACTTGAGATTCCCCCTTGACCCCAAAAGTCACACTAAAATGCTAAAAGTATTTTCTTTACTTGCTAAAGAAAACACAGAGGGCTTTATTTAGTTATTCAGAACTCCTCAGCCATTCTTCAGTCACTTCATGATTTCCAGAGATGGTATCTGTGCTGTTGTCTCCCGGCTCGGGTCACTCGGAGCAGCTCAGAGGGGAAGGAAAGCTGTTACATTTCATTGTCCTCAAAAGAGGGGAGAAAAATCCGACTCGTGCTCCCAACCCAAACAACTCTGCTGCCTCACGCATTTTTGACAGCCAGTAAGGCTCCCTTGAAACTGTCTGTAGCCTTTAACTCCCTTCTAACAAGTTGGCCATTTCCATAGAGAAGATTTTTTCTCCACTGATTTATGAGCTTTAATTTATATGCAAGCCTGGAATACTTGCTTTGGGAAGAGTTCTACCTCAAGCCAAGTGAGTGCTGAGGTGCACAGCACTGTGCATGGTATGTTCAGTATTTTCATGGCACAGTCTGTAGCAGCCCCAAATACCCCAGGTTTGGGGCAAGCCTGTTTGGAGGCAGTGCCCAGCACTCTCCTTGCAAGCCAGGCTGGGCCCAAGAGTAGCATTACTGGATTTAAGAGGTTTAAGAAGCCTCTGCGTGAGCCAGCCTGTAGGTGCAGGCTGCACCACAGCCTGTAGGTGCAGATGCACTGCTGTAGCCTGGGCTCCCATGCAGCCCATACATGATCTGGGACACAGTTTAATGATGTTTCAATGGGTGGTAATGGGATTTGGGAGTTGACTTGCTGGAGCCTGGGTGTAGGTAGGATTGTGCTGACTCTGCTGTTCCCTTCGGAAGCGATGGAGAGCATTTGGCCTTTCTTTGCATCAGGTGAGGAGCTCCTGACCGACTTATGGTGGCTGGTGGTCTGCACCATGAGGTGTGGCAGCATCCCGTGTTGCTTTATGTTTGTACCTGCTAGGAGGATCCAAATTGCTGCTACTGCATCTCAGCTGAAGGTTGGTACCTTCTACCTGCAGGGTGGTGAATTTTAACTGTTCATTACTAACTTCATCACATGTACTGTAGGAACATTTTTCATCCATTGTTTTGCCATCACCACTTGTTTTTCTGTGCTTTACATGCACATGTAGGGATTGGCTTCTGTACTCTTAAACTCTGAGGAGCCATGTTAAAATCTCTGGAGGCTGGTGGAGCAAGGAATCACCTTTCACTCAGCCCTTCCTGCCCTCTCTAGTAGAAGTTGTTCTAGTATAGAATCATTAGAATCACAAAATGGTTTGGGTTGGAAGGGAACTTAGGGTTCATCCAGTTCCAACCCCTGCCATGGGCAGGGATACTGTCCACTATCCCAGGCTGCTCCAAGCCCCCTCCAGCCTGGCCTGGAACACTTCCAGGGATGGGGCAGCCACAGCTTCTCTGGGCAACCTGTGCCAGGGCCTCACCAGGAAAATTACCCTAGGGAAAAGTGTCCCATGGACAGTCCTGTTGCTGTGTCAGGAGGAGGAGGCTCAGCCAGGAGGTAGCTGGAGTGGCCGAGACCTCCCTAGGCAGCTCTCATTGCAGGGAAAGGACCAGCAGATTTCATTGTGCCAAGCAGAAATTGGGAGGCAGCAGAGTCTCTTGGGAGTGCCTTCCATCATCCAGGTGAGCAGGGTAACCATAGTTGCAACCCCATGACTGCTCAGCCATATACAACAGCTCTACAAGCCCTTGTAACCACCCCCCAGAGGAGTCATGGTGACCCAGGGCTGACCTGCAAGGAGCTCCTGGTTTGCCTGGCAATGTCCAGAAGTGTGAATCCAGGCAGCGAGTCCCCAGGTACCCCTTGGGGCAGAGGCATGTGAAGTTACTGTGGTTTGACAGCTTGTGGCAGGTCAGCTCAGGCCTTGGGGAAGTGTGTTGGTTTGGCCTTGGCTGGGTGCCAGGTGCCCAACAAAGCTGCCCCATCACTGCCCTCCTCAACTGGACAGGGAAGAGAAAATACACCAAAAGGCTCATGAGTTGAGATAAGGGCAGGGAGAGGAGGTCACTCACCAGTTACCATCATGGGCAAAACAGACTGAACTTGGGGGGAAATTAACTGAATTTATTACCAATCAAAATCAGAGTAGGATAATGAAAAGTAAAATAAAACCTGAAAAACCTTTTCCACACACCTCCCTCCTTCCCAGGCTTAATTTTATTCCTGATTCTCTACCTCCTCCCTGTCATCAGAGCAGGTAGATGAGGAATAGGGGTTATAGTAAGTTCATCATATGTTTCTACCACTGTTTCCTGCTCAGGGAGAGGAGTCCTGCCCCTGCTCCAGCGTGTGGTCCCTCCCATGGGAGACAGTCCTCCATGGACTTCTCTAACATAAGTCTTTCCTATGTCCTGCAGTTCTTCTCACACAGCTCCAGTGGAGGTCCCTCCCACAGGGTCAGTCCTTCAGGAATAGTTTGCTCCAACATGGGTCCTTCCACAGGGTCACAAGTCCTACCAGGAAACCTGCTCCTCTCTCCATAGGTCCACAGGTCCCTGCTCCATCATGGGCTTCCCATGGGGTCACAACCTTTTTCTGAGCATCCCCCTGCTCTGGTGTGGGATCCTCCATGGGCTGCAGGTGGATCTCTTCTCCCCTGTGGACCTTTGGGCTGCAGGGGCACAGCTGCTTTGCCATGGGCTTCACCATGGCCTGCAGGGGAACCTCAGCTCTGGTGCATGGAGCACCTCCTCTCCCTCCCTCTGCATTGCCCTGGGGCTCTGCAGGGCTGTTCCTCTCACATATCCTCTCTTCACTGGCCACAATTACTTCCATGCAGTAACATTTTTTTCCTTCTTACATATGTTATCACAGAGGTGTTACCACCATCTCTGCTGGGCTCTGCTTGACCAGCAGCGCGTCCGTCCTGGGGCCGACTGGCATTGGCTCTGCAGGACATGGGGAAAGCTTCCAGCAGCTTCTAGAAGCTCCTCTGTAGCCCCACCCCTACCAAAACCTTTCCATGCAAACACAGGAAGATAATTAGGCCTGAGGAGTTTGGGGTTCCTTTTGAGTGCACACGAGTTCCTCGGGGAACTTGTCATCTACTGTAACAAGACCATGGCCCCCAAGGGCTTGGTCCAACAGCACAGCTAGAAGCCCTGCAGAAAATCAGTTAACTGCCTGGGTAAGTGCCTCTACACTTACTGACATGCTGACAGGGAAACACATCTTCAAATGTTTCTATAAACACTGTGGCCTTAGGTTGGGATGCTCAAGGAGATTTGGCTCAGTGATTCCCATTGATTGTGCTGAATATCTTCAGAGGCTTGAAACCTGACTGTAGTGTAAGGAGGCATGTGAAAGCCCATGGGTTGGATTCACTGACTTAGCTCTGGATGGCGATGCTTGCACGTCCTGGAGCTAATGAGACCTGTTGGCCTGGTGGGTCACAGAGCTGTGAGCTTGCAGCAGCAACGTGTTTACGCTGTTGAGGTTGTCAAATCTTGACTGCTACCATTCATTTATATCAACTCTCTCACAAGCCTCAAAATGCTTCTCTAGCACCTTGAGGTCAGGGTGTTAACAGCTGTTCCGCACCTCCAGCTTCCTTACAGGAGTAAGGAGACAGTGCTCTGAGGTATGCTCTGCTTGAGGTAAAACCTGGAGGGGTTGGGCTGGATGGAGAGAACTGTTCACAGATGAAATGGTGAGGAGTTCACATAACAGCGTTTATTTCTTTGCAGTGGGTTTGGTCTGCTTAGTGCCCAACAACCGGACAATGCCTGAGTCACCACTGTCCTGAGGTGATGGAATTCATAATTTATCAATAATTGGATCTGAAGTTTGGAAGGATCCTGCTACATTTGAGGGCCTCCTTTCATCTGTTAGATAGCTTCTCTGACTATTTAGCTCACAGGAGCCTGCTGGGTTACCACTGACTGTGGAGGGACTCTCTGAAGTACACCTGGAAGGCTTCCTATGGAAAGTGGTGTGAGGTTTATGGAACAGCCCATGGAGGGAATACGTTCAAGTTCTGAGGATGCATGTAGATCTGAATGGAATAGCGTGATGGACATCCCAGGAGGCTGGGAGTGTGAGTTTGGATCCAGGCACCAAGGCTTACTCACACCCTTATGATAAGATGGCTAGGGGGAGAGGCATTGGATTATTTATCTGTTTGGCAATAAAAGGTGATCTTTTAGAAAGTTCAGAGTAAGGAAACCTGAGTCAGAGAGAGCCTCAGCCTGCTTCACTGTTATCTGTGCTGCACCTAACAGGATAATTCATTGCTCTCTTTGGATTGTATAAAATTGCACTCCTGGATGTGACTTCCCTCACGAGACCCACTCCACCCACCAGTACCTCCCTGACCTCATCTCCCCTCTCCCTTCTCCACCCGACATCTCCCCTGCAATGCCCCTCCTCTCCCCATCCCTGCCATCAGCCCCTCACGGTGGGGGAACAGGTCCTCGCTCTTCCCAGTTTATCTCCTCTGTGGTTTTTCATCTCCACCCAGGAGTCCCCTCCTCTCCCCAGCTCTCACCTTGCACCTGCCTTCCAGCTTTCCTGATCCTCCCTCTAAAAACAGATGCTGTGGTTTGGGAGTTTCCAAACAAACAAACAAACAAAAGCCAGCGGAAGGTTGTGGTTTCTGCTGATTTTCTTCCACTTACCTGGAGTGAGAAACCACCTTTTGCACAAAGCGATCGCTGAGCATAACCCAGACCTAAGCCGGTGAAGCACCCGGCAGGCTGTGTGCACTGGGACAGTTGAGCTGAAATGGTCCCTGCAGGACAGGGAGCACAGTCTGTGTAAAGCCTCTGCTTCTCCACCATTCAGAGTCACAGCAGAACACAAACTCTGTGGTACTGGGAGAGAACACAAATCACAGACGTGATCATCAGAGGAGCTTCTTCATCCCATGAGGAACATTATTTTCCACCAATTAAATCAGCATGGCATGAATCGAGCACTCTGGGTTGCATTTGCTGTTGGGAAGCAGTTAAAACCTTCATTGAAATGCCCAGGAACTAAAGCTGTCTTTAGGTGCGACACCTCCAGTGTTTGATCAACAGCTGTCTGGGGAAAAGGTCTCAAAAGCAACAGCAGCAAAAAAATCTAAACATATCAGTATGTATATAAATATACATACATTATACCTGAGGAATATAACTTGTCTGATATTGAAATCCACAGTCTGGGTTCTGGCAGGATCTAATCTGGAAGCTTTCTGTCTCTCTGCCTCTGGGTGAGGTGGGTGGGTGAATGAGGGTGTCTCAAAGACTATACTGGCTTGACAAGGTGCCACCTCTGCTGCGTGTCTGGGACCTTTCATGCAGGAGGCAAGTAGTGATGGCCTCACTGAACAGATCAAATCCCACTCACCTTATCAACACCCTGAGTGAAGAAAAATCTGGCTGAATATATTGATATGAGTTAGTCTGATCATGATTCACCATCTGGCTGCCCCAGTTGCTTCTGCCATCTTTTGTTTTTCTTTAAAAGTTCCACAGCACTTCAATTTCCTCCTCCCTTTAGCCTTTTGCTTCAGGTTAGTGTCTGGCAGGGAAGGATTCACTGCTGTGTGGTGGTCCCTTGGTTGGGTTATCAAACCCTACAGGCATTGCTGCCGTTCCATGCTCTGCTCAGGGGCTTTCCTCGAGGAATCTGCAGCCCAGAGTGTGCTAGAAAATTTGATGAGTATGAGTATGCTAAGTGTGTGTTTGTGCACAGGAGTAATTATCCTGGTGCAATGCTCAGGGCTGGCACTGTCAGACTGGTGCTCCCGTGCTTTTTCCAATGTTAATTGATCCCTTGCCCAACCTGCCCACACTCTTTGTATCAATAAACCCAAAGACCAGCTCAGAGCCATTTGTGGTGTGAGTTTTCTGCATGAATTACAAAGATTTCAAACATAAACCAGGCTGCAGATCCTTGGAGAGAATGCGTGCTCCAGGCTGCCTCCCTTGAGGGTTTTTCTCTGCTCCTTGTCTTGATATTCACTTAGAGGAAAAAGTGTTTGAACTGGAAGGACATGTTTGCTTTTTGGGCAAGGGGAAAAAGTAAGAAATCCCCTGGCCTAAAGCATTAGCAGTTGGGTTCCCATCGCAGTGGGCTGAGGGAATAAGACCCCGAACTTTTCAGACGGAAGTAGTATCGTACATAGCTGTCCTTTAGACCCAAAGGCTTGGCAGGTTGTTTTCATCTACATCAGTTTATCTGATAGAATATACCACATTTATCTCTGCTACATTTTCTTTCTAGAAAGGTACACTGCACAATATCTATAATTTCTATGGATTAGGAGACTAATGGAGCAATCCCTGACCTTCGATTTTTGGGAAACCAGCAAGGTATTGCAATGCCCTTCGTTACACTCTTGGTCTTCCAGGGATGGAGGCTGCTATATACCCTGTACATCATCCTCCGTGTCCGTGTTCCTTCTTTGCAGCTCCTGAAGTCACAGAGCTGCATGTCCTGGATTTCTTTACATTTGGCATCAGGAAGAAAAAAACCCCAAAGACTACATTAGAAAAAATCTGCATCCATCCCTTCCTTCGTCTTGGTGTCAGGGCTCTGATTTCCCACTCTGCCATGGGAGCTGAGTTGTGGCAGTGACTGAAGCAGCCCTGTGAGCTGATAGTTAGTGATCAGTATTTGCGGGGCACTTCGCAGTGAAATGCCAAAAGAAAGGAAATAAAGACAGAAATGATGAAGAGCCACGTCAGGATTTTTTTTTTCCTTGAGATCTAGCACACATCTGGTTTAGCTAAAATATCATGTTTCTTAAAGAATCACTTTCACTAAGATAGGAAAAATATATGCCAGGCTTGTCCCTGCATTAAATTTTGCCACTTGATACCAAAGTACAGGAATAATCTGAGATGAGTTTGTCAGTGTTCAATAGCCAAGTTCAGAGCTTATAAAGCACTGAACTACACTGGCTTTACATTGTAACTGTGAAAATGAAACATATTGAGCTAGAAATTGGTTAATTTTCCACCAAATTGGAACATACTGGAGCATCCATACCATAGTCATATCATGCTGGAATGTCCTGAATGATCCATGGCTCTGAGGAGCTCATTTGAATACACAGTTAAAGCAAATCAGTTTTATTTTCTGCAATACATTATTATAGTGCTTTTAGCCATTGGAGATGATGCTCTGATTCAGGGCAGGAGGCAGCAAGGGTGTAATGGCCATAACCGTGTAAGTACAGCACAGAGGAAACATAAACTGAAAACTTTTCCTGCTTCAGAGAGTGGAAACATAAAATGAAACTGCAAGACAAACTGGGAAAGAAAAGGGTTAACCGTTTAAAGGGTTGAGTCAAACAAAATATATCTGTGAAAGAGTCTCCCCAAGGAAGTGGCTGAGACCACATCTCTTGGATCATTTAAAATTGGACTGTACAAAGCAATAGAGAAAATTCTGCAGGGAACAATCCTTCACTGGCAGGTGGGATGGACTCAATGACTTAATAGGTCTTTTCCATCTCTAAGTCTACAAGATGAGCCCATAACTAGTGCAATATGGTTTTGCCTAGAATTCCCATGTGTTGGCTATGAACAAGCTGCACCCAACTGTGTCTTGTTTAAGTTAACTATTTATGTGGTTCTTTTGCCCCACTCTGGTTCCTTTTTTAGCTTAATTCCTCCCCAAACAGATGATTCTTTTCTACTGACTTCATCTTTTGGTATGTAGAGCATGTTAAATAACATGTTGTATCATATATTGTCCTTAAAATAGAGCAAAAGGGCAGGAAAAGAACCCCTTTCACTTCCATTTCTGCAAGGGACCCGACTCACATCTTGGGAAGGATTTGGACCGCCCAGATACTTGACGCAGTTGTCCATCAGGCAGTTCCCAGCATCTCATCAACCTCCTGGCAGAGAAACGCCCCTTTTTCTACACATCTAATGTGGCACCAGCTGGAGTCCTGCATGTCCCGTGTGGCACAGGGTCACCCTGCCTGGATAGTGACACTTTGGGGGCTCAGAGCTCAAAGTGCATTTTCTTTGGCTCTCAAGGGATTGAGTCTGGCTGGATGAACTCAAAGTCTGTGTTGTCTGTTCCCTGCACAAATCCTTGAAATCATGAAAGGAAAAGCACTGGGAATGTCCAAATGGCAAATTTTGGACTTGCCAGCGTGCAGGGGATTCAGCACTGTTTGGACTGGGGGGGAGCTTTAGGGTGTCTCTGCCCCTCCAAGATCTTCTGTGGAGAAGCCTGTGGCCATGGCCAGCCCCGTCTGGCAGAGGGCTGCTCTGATTCCCACAGGAAAGCAAGTATTCCAGCCTTTGGCTCCAGGCTTTTCTCCCTCTCCACCTCAAAGTGTGTTGGCAGAGTGCAGGCAGTGAGTTTGGATGGGCTGTGAGGTGATGGAATGGACACACGTGACCAAAGGGTCACTGCTGCAGATCCTTTGGCTGAATTTGGCTTTCTGCTGCTCCACGTGCCAGCTCTGGCTGGGAGAGGTTTGGGCTCTCATGTCCTTCCCTCATGTTCCATAAGAGGCATTGAGAAACTGCTGTTAAGCAGAGAAACTGTGTTAAACCATGACAGAATTGGGTGTCTTCAGGTACTCTCTGGAAGGGGAGGCAGGCATGGAGCTTATCAAACTGCAGTGACTCCTTTCTGCTGCAGATCTCGGTTCCTTGAAGCCTCATCCCATCCCAAGAAGATAAAGCAAGCTTCTCCTGATGTGCCAGGTGGCTTCCTTTGGGAAGAGGGAAGAAGATGTGACCTTTTTCTGAAGGTAAGACATATCCAAATTCCTTACAGTGCCTGCTGTTCCTGCCATGGGAAAGTACCTTCACCTCATAAAACTGAAGTGAAGAAGCTGATGGTTAGTTTGGTTTTTAAAGGTAACCAGGACCTAAGGTCCTTCTCATTTCAGTGAGTTGGAGCATGATGAAGGCCCACCTGAACCCCTGGTGGTTAAGGTTTCTCTGAGAGTTTAGAGCCTGCTGAAGTGAAATGCTCAAGTCTTTTATATATAGTATAGATGTAAATGGTAGCATAGGTGCCTAAACATGTTTAAAAGGTTAGTTCTAACTGCTGGGTGAGAGATGTCCAGAGACTTACAGATCAATCAGGGAACCTATTTTACCCAGGATCCTGGGATGGCGTTAGGACCAACAAAGCTGCCTGGGCAGGCTGTGGCACAGTTTGCCCTGAGAAAGGGGAGCTGAAATGAAGGCCTGGAGATGCTGCTCCAGTGCGGGCCTGGAGTCCTTCTTCCTCCTCCTTGCCCTGAGTCAAGAGAAGCTGTGTTAAATCAACAGCTGTGTGATGCGCTTAGACGCAGCAGGAAATGGGAGCAGGAGATAAACCGAAACCTCCTCAAATTCCCCACTCCTCCTCACCCATCTGACTTAAAAAGTAATTCAGACAAAATATGCAGTTGCTTCTTGTCTAGACCTAAGGTCAGGGTAGCTGGTGTGGGGCAGGGAGCCGTGTGTGGGGCAATGTGGTGAGCATGGAATCCACGTACCCTCCCAACCTGCACAGCTCAGAGAGGTCTTGGGAGCACAGCCGTGGGGAAGAATTTATCCTAGCAGAATATGCCATACAGAAGCACAATCACCCCTTCCCAGAGACCGGGGATTCCCTTGGTCCCACACAGGGACCAGGCAGAGTTCACTGCCAAGGAGGAGATGCTTTCCATGGACATCGTGGTCACTGGAAGAGGCTGTGGTGAGCAATACCAGATACTCCCAGGCTGCCTGTGCTGCCTTCACCACTCACACTATTTATTTCTCCTAGTTGCTCAGACATGGAGCTATTTCCATTTATATCATCCCCAAGCTAGTAAAGATCCCTGCTCCTTGCCGGGGCAGCCTTGCTGCTTGGCTTCTCGCTCACGTGCTGCGTGTTTCCATGGCTGCTCTGGGAGGGTGTGTAAAGCTCATTTTTCACTGCTGAGCAAGCAGCTCTTTCTGGAACTGCTGCCTGCACCAACATCTCATCCTACTGTAGCTTCTCTGCTGCAACAGGTGCCCCTGTGAGGGTTTCCACAGAGGTGGGAGGATCCAGGTAGCAAGCGATGAATCAGGCTCATTTTCTGGTGCTCCCCACACAGGGGCACCTCTCTCTAATCCCTGTAATTCTTGATCTTGGGTATGATTTAGCAGAAGGTGCTCTATGGCTCTTCAGGGAAGGAGAAATTACCCCTGGATGCAGTAACCCTGCCAGGATTGGGCTGGACACCCAGCACCAGTAATGATGGCAATGATTGTTGGCCCTTTGCAATGGCCGTGAACACAGAAGTGAGCTCACACAAGGAGGTTTAGCCCAGTCGGCCAAAGAAGGGTTTGGGCTATTTGGAGTCAGGGATACAAAACTGATTTGGCATCACAAATTGACTTCTTGGATGCTTCAAGTTTATATTTTGGGCCAGTGCCACAACACACATAACCTGGGTCCCCAAGGCTGTGAGGACCCCTTCTCCACCAGGGATATGTTCTTACCATGAGGTTTTTAAGGGTTGTTGTCTCCTGTGCCCATGACTAGGAGAAAGTGAGTATCCTTCACTCTTTTAGGCTTTAGTAAATACATACGCAATGGAAACCTGGTAAGGATAAAGGTGTTGGTGTCACCCAATTGGCCAAATCAATCTTTGGTTTCTACCTGATCCAGTGTGTGTGTTGGGGAGAGGGATGAAGAGGATGTCTCCATCTACCTCCTCTGAAGCCCAGTGCTGGGGCAGAAATGACTCAACTGTGCCTGTACTGACGGGTATTTCATTCATTACTGCTGCACTGCTCTCAGGCCTTGAGTGGCAAAACTTCTACCCTCTGCTTGTTGTTGCTGTTTTATAGGTTTTATTGGAGGAAAAACTTCCCTCCCATCTGGAGGCAGAGCTGAGGGAGGGATTGCAGTGATTGGAGCACACAGAGCACCAGGAACAGGCCAGTGGTTGGAAAGGGCTCGACAACAGGATAAGGAAATTCTGATTTGTACCAAAATCTCCATGTCCTGTCTCCCTACTCCAGTTCATGCTATGATTGCAAAAAAACCCACGGTTTTGTGAAGTGCCTCCAAGGTGAGTCATTCATGGCAGAGCTCTGTCATGTGCATGGAGCACGCGAGTCACAGGGCTCTCCTAGGAAAGAAAATTTCCCTTCACATCTTTTTAGACCTTTTAAATATTTGTTGTGATTGCTGTACTAATTAAATTCAGCTGCTGCAGGTAATATAACTCCTGACAGCTTTTTTTTTTTTTTCCAAGTTATTTTCTCCCTTTTAAAGGGCAAGTGAGCAGCACTTAAAGGTATATGGTTGGTCCACAGGGATGGCTGCTGGCAGAAAAGCAGAGCTTTGACTGAACTCTGGAATCATGGTTTTAAACTGTGCCAGTTTGCCTTCGCCCTGAACGGGGAGGGACATGGGGCTCTGACAGGAGGGCACAGACCACCACCTGCCTGCATTTTCCCTTTGAATCTGGTACACTGGAAGACAGTGCATAAGATGGGAAGGGAGGGCATCCATGGTCTGAGCTCTTCCCTAGATTGCTTTGGGTCTTTCTGGACCTCAGCACCATCACTCCAGCACTTGCTGAAGCAGGTTGTACAAAACAGAGCTTCCCTGCCACCTTCCTTCAGAAGGGTTATCCAACATCTAAACCTTCGGCAACATGGTTCAGATTTGCTGGCAAATTGTACAGATGAAAAGCCAGTGTCTTACAAGAAAACTGCATTTTTGTGGTCTTGTTCTGATGCTGTGCTGCGCCGTGTGTGGGGCTCACGGCTTCCCGGTGCTCACCTTTCAGGTTGTCAAGGAGAATTTCTGCTTGTCAGAAATGATTCGAAGCGCCCTCCCTGTGTGTCCTCCAATGTTTTGAATTTTAAAGAGTAGCCCCAGGGCAGTATATTTAAAACATGATCTCAGGGAAACTGGTTCATTGCATTTGTAAGCCTAAAGAGCAAGAATGACAACGATAAATAGACATTAGGGTTTGTGGAGTCACACCGAGGTCAGGCTCTCCCCCCTCCCGTCCCCTCCCTGCCCCATCCCCCATGATTTGAGTGAGTATTGCATTTCTTAATTCAAACCCAAGCCTGTTTCTTTGTGTTTTACATGTGCTTATCCCACCGGCTCGTCCACCACAGGCACAGTGGCTGCTCCTGTTGTGGCAGGCTCGTACCAGGGTGTTGAAGCCCTGGTGCCCTGAGCTGAGCACGGGGCTGTATTTACCCATTGGTGCAGATCTCCTTGATCTTCAGAAGGCTGGAGCACCTGCAAGCCTCATCACTGCCCGTGGGACCTGTGAGCACTCCCCAGCCTTTGAAAAAATCAACCCACTGTGTTAGAGACTAGAGATTGGGATGATAGTGGGTGATTGAGTTATTGCAACTTAATGGGTTGCTGCTCATCTGCCAAGCCACAGCAACCCTGTGTGTGTGCACGCACGCACGCTCCCATTCATCTCAGCCTGGGATTTGAACTAAAATAGTTCCTGTGGATTTGCACTGGTTTGGCAGCAATCCTGAGGCCAGTTACCAGACACTGCTGGTATGTCTTAACCAGCGGAGTTTAGAGCACCTGAGTTTGAACATCCTCGATTGAAACACAGAGGGGTATTTTGTGCTCCCAAGAGCAGAACTCAGATGTGGGGATGGACAGTGGGTGCAACTCATATCCCTATTAAGTGATCTGGTTCCTGGTTTATTCTGAGTTTTGGAGTAAAGCAGTGAGCTCGGGCAGAGATAGAGTTCCTCTGGAAATGCAAGGGGAGCTGCATTTGCATTTAGCAAAGTGCCAAACTGCCCTAGCAAATCCCACTCGGTACTTGAATGCCCATGAACTGCAACCTCGAGGCTTCCTTCAGGTGCTCCCAATGCTTAGGTTTGCCCTCAGAGTGCTAAAACACCAATGAGGAGTGGGAAGACTTTTGTGAGAGTTGATCCTGGCTCCTTATTCCAACTTACCTTCAAAATGGCTCTTAGCTTTTGCTGTTAAAGCCCATCCACTAGTGAAAAGGTAAGAAAAAAAAACATTCTGGACTTGCTTTCAGGTCCCTGCCATCCTCCAGCCTCCAGAAGTGGTCTGTGATTTAACCATCACCCAAAGAGTACAGGATAGAAGAACCTGTCTGGGTAATAAGCCATCAATTTGTCCCATGTTTCAGAGAAGCTTTCTGTGCTCTTAAGAGTCCAAATAACACTTTTTCCCCATTTTTTTTTTAACTTTGGGCACCTTTGCAAATGACTCTTCTGGCTAGGATGGAGCCCCAGAATGCCAGAACACCAAGGGAAGAGGCTGCTCTGTGATACTGCCAACCTGAGGAGGAGGAGGAGGAAACGCTGGAAATCCCCTAAGCACGCCTGTTTTCTTGAGATTCCCAACTCAGTTTTGCAAACTCAGAAGATTTTATATAATTTAGTTTAGTCAGTTCAGAGGTTTAAGGCACTTGGCTACACATCTGGATTGCATCTTGGAGGTGGGTTATCCAAAAAAGAACTCGGGCACAGCAGTTGGAAATTCAGCCATTTTTTTGAAAAACCAAAGGAAAAGAAGAGCACAGGAAGGGAGTTTCTTCTTTGCTACTTGGTGTGCTGGACTCTGGATTTAAACCCATGATCTGTCACTGTACTTGTTTGAGCCATCAGGAAGTGGAGGAAAGGCAGGGAGTACTTGAGGCAGCTACACGTGCCACAAGCCACCATCATCTAATCTGATACACTGGTTCGTGCCAGTGAAGGGAACTTAAACACCCTCTCTGATGAACTGTCTGTGCCACCTGAGGGTCTTTAGAGCAAGAAGAACAAATTGATATGTAATTTCTAACTGTGCAAATGACTGTCTCGTCAGGCGTGCGAACAGAACAAGCACAGCTTCCTGCCATGGTGGTTTCTGCACAAGCGCCCAAGGGCTTCATTCAGGCTTCCCAGTCTGCAACTGTTGGCCTTAAAAAGCCCCTAAATTAAATGTTTCAAGTTTAAAAGTCCAAGGCAGTTCAAAATAGAAACAAAGAAAGTTAATTTTAAAAGCCCTTTAATTTTTAGCCCATAACAGCCAAGGAAGTTTTGTATTGATGAGACAGTGCCTCAAGACAAATGAAACACAGCTCAGCACCCTGCTGCGGGTGTTGACTATCCTCAGGTCTCCTTGTCTTCAAGAGCTGATAGAGATCAGCACCTCCCAGGTCTGAACCTTTAACCATTTGCCATGTTTTGCCTCACAGGCAGCTGCACTTCAGCAGTGGGTGAAATGATTCCTCTTTGTCTGAAAGGGCAAATTCTTCCCGTTAGATGTTTGTGCTCACCTCCCATTAACTTTGGTATGAGCTGAGCTCATTCTTCCAAGAACAAAATTTGGCTTATAATTTGTGCATGCTTGGGGACCCTTTGGGTACCATATAAATGTAAGATGCCGTGATTCAGTGCTAAAGAGCCAGAAGACACTGTAAGAGAAAATCACAGAACTTTTGTTTAAAACAAGAAAAGGGAAAAAAGGGGAAAGATTAAGAAAAACAATTGAGGTTCATTCCCAAGATGATTTTGTTGCAAACCAAGGACTAGAGTGCACATCTCTCACGTGGTCACTTTGACTCCAGCGCGTTATGGGCGGCCGGCTCAGGCCGCAGTTTTGAAGGCATTATTGAAAACGCCTTACCTCCTGTATTTCCTGGGTTTTAATCAAACTCACTGCGCTGCCAGAGGTGTTTCATTTACCAGGAGAGGGGTCAGCGCGGCAGCCCTGAGCAGCAGGAAATAGCAAATGCAGAACAGTTCCTCCATGCTCGGAAGCTCTCCGAGGGCAAACAGTGCTTGGATTTCCATTATTATCTACCTTTTGCTGCCCTCCTCACAAATATGGGGCACCCTGCTGTCTCCCCTGGGGGGCAAGTGGTGTACGGGGGGGAATCAGAGTTTGCTGGGCTTGGGAGTTTTGGTTATTGTCTTCTGATTTCACTGACCAGCTCTGTGCCAGTGAAAAGAGCTAACAATGCATATATTTTGTAATTTTATTTTCTATCTGCTGCCATTTTATAGTTTCTTGGCTTGTTACTACTGTCATAAAATTACTTTATTATATTTTCCCATCTGTTACATTTTCCCCTCTTTACAGGGGGACATTGCATGATGCACATGGGCTAATTTAGCTTTAAAATTATTGTATGACTGTTGTTTATGGAAAACGAATGCTGTATTTGTGGAACAACATGTGGCTTCTCTGTAGCACCGAGGAGAACGTATGAAGTCTGTAAACACAAATGTCAGCAAATGGACATGGCTGACCCCTCCTCTCCTACTCCAGCTCCTTTGCTTTATTTGTGATCTCATCAACCTTAGAGCTGTAATTGCTCAGTAACTGAGTCCTCCACTCTGCCCTCCCAGTGCCCAGTTGAGGGGTTGCCCTCTCCCCTGGAGAAGTGCAGTGGTTTGCTGGCAGTGGAGCCATTCAAGCTCTGGGTGCAAACCAGCCTTAGAAGAACTGATTTCACACGCATACGCACACAAAAAAGGATAGGTGCATAACCAAGTGGATTCACTCTCCCTACCTTGCTTTTCTTCTGTTGTCTTTGTTTCTTCTGTTCAGTTTGGTCAAAGCCTCTTGGTCTGTCTATTCTTTCTCATACCAAGTATCTGTTGGGAAGGATGAGTCACCCCCAATCTTCTGCTCCCCCCAGGAAAACTGGGCTGTGACACCATGGTCTGGGTAGCAGAAAAGCCTGGGAATGCTCCAAGCACACACCGGGGCTTTAACAAGGCTTTCCGAAGCTTCTCCTTTAAGTCTTTTTGCCTTTTAACTCCCGTTTTTTATTGCAATTTGCACTGTCACTGATGGGACCATCAGGCCATGTTTTTCCATGTATATGAGATGTATATTAAAGACTTGGTACTCTTAAATTGTATATATTATTAAATGAAATTGGGTGTTTAAACTGAGGGTTTGATGATCCCAAGAGGTTTCTGAATACATGAAATCTTGTTTTAAGAAAAAAATAAATTGTGACATTTAAAAGTCTTATTTATGTAAAATCCACCCCTCCTTTTCCTCCTCTTCCTGCCCCCAGGCATGATACCCCATGCTTTTTAGACATAATTTTATCTACAAGAGAGGAAACTGTAAACAGTGGGCAAAGGGAGACCTTTCCCATCAAACCAATGACCAGGGACTTCACTGGAAGGCAGGAGAGCCAGAGATGTTCATCTCTGCTTGAAGCCTTTCAGTGCAAACTTGATACCTTCCATAAATGGACTTGTGAGTTACACAGAATACCTTTTGCGTGTGATTTAATCCAGAGCTGTAAAATGTGTGGATGTAGCAGTTACCTATGTCAGTTAGTTAGCAGTTAGCTATGTTTGGACTACAGGTGTCTAACTGGGAAGTCTGGGTGAATTTTCAATCTTTACAGTTGCCCAAGTAATTAATGGCAACAGTTTCAGAAAAGGAACCCCATGTTTCCCATATAGAATAATTTACATCTGTTGACTGTCGTAAAAAGGTTAAAAAACCATCAGAGAAGATATCACAGAATCATAGAATACGCTGAGTTGAAAGGGATCATTGAGTCCAGCCCTTAGCCCTGCACAGGCCCATCCCCAGGAGTCACACCCTGTGCCTGAGATGTCGGTGATACGTCTGACTAGAGCAGTGCCAGATCCCTCTGTGTTCCCTCTTCGTGGTTCCCTTTCTCTGGCAGTAATGGATGTCTGGTGGATGTCCCCCAGCACAGGAAAGGGAACAAACAGAATTACACTCAAAATCACTGCTCAGGCTGGATTTTAGCTTGATGAAGACCTCAGGCTGAACTGGCAAGGGGGTTTTGTTTGAACCCTGCAGCCCCTATGCTCAATTCTTTATTAACTTTTTCAATATGTTCTATTGCAGTCAGGCAACAATATGGGAGCTATCTTGCAGCTAATTTAACACCTGTAAATTCCCATGGCTGGTAATGAAACATTGTATAGGCTAGTGGGTGAAGCATTCTCTTCATATATCAGAGGTCATTAGTTCAGTGTTTGTTAACACTGTAGCTTTTATTAAATTTTTTCCCAGCTTTTTTTTGCATCACTGTACTTACAGCCTGATTAATTCTTCTGCTTCCCAAAGCTAAATACAAAAAATGAGTATCATCTGACCCAGAACACTGGGGCTAAATTCTTTGTTGAAATCTTGAATTAGCCTGCCGGAAATGATACTTCCAAAACTCCTCAGCCGTTTAGTGCCATGCAGATTGGGAGGCAGTGTGAGAACAGGAGAGGAGAGCAGGGGAGCATCATTCTCACTGGCCTGGCTCCCATGGGAAAAGGGCAGGTAGCAGCTCAGCACTTACATCAACTCCAGACCAGAGAACCTTGTGGGTTTCTGTATCTGAACTAGTAGTCTCCACTTAGTTGACAAAATTCCTTTTGTGCCCAAAGCTTGGTTCTCAGCTGGCTGAGGTCCCAGCAGGTGCCACTTCAGCAGCAAGGAGCAATGGCTTTGCATAACTTGTGTGCCTCCTGACATTTAAATTAATTCTCTTTGCAGCCTATTCCACAAATAGACACCTCTCTACTATCATGGATATATTTTTTATTTCCTGACTTTCCCATTTGTGCTTGTTTTTTGTTATGGTAATTTACAGTTTTGGACTATTTGGAGGCAATTCTTGGGAGGCAGAAGGTGGTGAAGAGGAGACACAACCTACCACAACCAAAACAAAACATCTGCCAGTAAGCGATGCCTCCCTCAATGTCCTTGGACACACTGCCTGGTGCTGGATGGGGGTATGACTGCCCCTGATTTAGGGATGGTCTCCATGCCCTTCGGTGAGGCTGGTTGGTCACAGTTACACAAGTCACATCACTGTCTTACCCTGTGCTGATGGTGAAAGCACCATTTCCCTCTGCTGAGCATGCTGTGTCATCGCTGCTGCACTGCCTGTGCTAAAAAGAGCTGACACAGTGAGCTCTGAGCCCCACAGCTGTTTTTTCTGGATGTTTTGTATCTAAACTGACCCTTTCTCAACCCTATCATGGGTTGGGTCCACCACAGTAGCCAACTTTTCAAAACACAGCCAGCACAAAGCAACATTATAATGAAACCAAGCAGCTTCTGAAGATGAAATCACATGGACTCTGTATCCAAATGCGATGCTGCAGCTTCTGGGAAGTGCCGAGCATGCGCTTCTTCACCTGGAAAGGTCTTGGCATGTGTGCTGTTTGTCAAAATAACAACTCATTGAAATACAGCTGAAAGTATTGCCAGAAATGCTGAATGAACCACTGTTGTTTCCAGACTACCGTGATCTCTACTGGCTTTTCCAGGGAAGGGAAACCAGTGGGCTCAGAGAATGAACTCTGAATACAGATCTCACCCAGCTGTCTCTCGTTCACCTGCAGCCAGCACTGACCCACCTCTCAGACCTTCCACAGAGCTGAGATCCTGCAGTTCACTGGGAGAGGGGCACCTCCTCCTTCAGCCACCTTGACAGCGATTCTGGACACTACATTCAACAGTAGGTGCCACGCATCAAGCGTCCCCTCCCGGGGCATGCCACTTAATGCTCCTGGTTATCAAGAGAGAAAAGAAATTCTGAATGCATTTCTGGGACTCCCTATTAATTTCATCCGAAATAAGCTGTTCTTTTTATTAACATCATTATGCTGCAGCATTTTATAGGATATTGGGTTCTTTGTAAGACACATATGCTGTTTATATTCTTATCTGTGCCTGCCTCAGAGCTGGCTTTGTGATGCAATTCATTAATTCATGGCTGAAATGTCGCTCTCCTTCTACACCATTTAGATGACAGATATTTTCTACAAAGCTTATGAAAGCATGTTTTGTACCTCAACATTCACTGTACTACCAAACAGTCACATTGATATGTTCCACAGGAATATTCAGCTTGCAGAGTAAGAAAAACACCCCCTGAGGCACACATGTATTTTAGACAAAGGAAAAGATAATTGTTAGCAGGTCAGAGGTGCTCCAAAATTATCAGCTGCTTCTGTCTGTATTCTGAATAATGTAAATATGATTTGAAACAGCATACGTGCACAGGTAATGTCAAACAACCTGTGCTCGAGCAATAAGCATAGTTCTAGAAACATGACTAATAAACCCACTTTCATGGTAAGTAGCAATAAAATGTACTTGGGCGAAGGGCTCAGCTTTTCACTAGTGTGGGCTAGTGCACCCATCAGCTTTGGAAGGGCTGCCCTGGGCCTCTCTGTGCCAATGCCAACCTTGCCAGGGTCAGATGTGTCAGCGCTTGCACTGCAGCCTCAGCAACCTCAACCGTTGCAGCAGCAAGAGCTGTGCAGAGACTTGGCAACCAAGTGCACCCTTGGTGTGTGCTTGCTTCAGACACGGCCATCCCCACCTCCTTCTCCTCCTCCTCCTCCTCCTCCTCCTCCTCCTCCTCTCTTCCTCTGATGTAAGTCACATTCAAATGCCTGACACCATGATCCAAACTCCCTGCAGCTGCAGAAGGGAAGTTTGAGTGTCTGAACATCTCCTGCCTTGCCCAATGGGCTCAGCAGGGCATGGGAAGGGAAGAAGCAAGAGATGTGTGTGTGTGCACGTGTGCATGTGTATGGGCATGTGCCAGGGGATGTTCAGGTGTGGCATCAGGAAGATTTCTTCATGGAAAGGGTGGTTGAGCACCGGAAGGGGCTACCCAGTCTCCATCCCTGGAACTGTTCAAGGAATGACTGGACGTGGCACTCAGTGCTCTGGGCTGGGTGACAAGGTGGGGTTCAGTCAAAGTTTGGACTTAATGATCTTGGAAATCTATTCCAACCTTAATGATTCTATGTGTGCGCGAGTCTGTATGTGTGTGTGTACATGTGTGTACTTGTGTGTATGTGCATGTGTACGTGTGTGCGCATGTGTGTACGTATATGTGTACGTATATGTGTACGTGTGTGTACATGTATGTGCACATGTGTATACATGTACGTTTACATGTGTGTACGTGTATGCGTACACACGTGTGGAAATGCGTGTGCACATGTGTGCACGTGTGTGTTCACGTGCGTGTCCATGTTGTGTGGCGTGTACATGTGTCTGCACATGTGCGTACGTGTATGTGTACACGTGTGTGCACGGGTGTACATGTGTGTGCACGTGTGTGTGTGTGCACGCCTGGCCGAGGGGGCCCGGCAGCAGGGAGCTGAAGACCCCGGCAGGCAGCAGGCAGCCGAAGCACGGTGGACTTCATCCTTGTGAGCTGTGCACAGAGCAGCCCCAAGGCCCAGACTGCCCCGCGCTGGCAGCCCCCAGGCCTGGGGACCAGACAAAGCACTCTGGAATGTGCTTGGGGGGAAAAGGTTGGACTCCAATCCTGAGCAGCCGTGAGCATCTCTCACTTTGTCAGGGTGCCATTCTCCGTTCCCCCAGCCACAGGAAGAAGGGGTGCTGGGGGCAGCACTGGTAGCCCCAAGGTTGTTGGCTTGACCAGCAGGCAGCAACTCCCCCCCAGGGCAGCAGGATCGCGCTCTTCCAACCGCAGCCACACTGAATGGTGGTTTGAGGTTCCTTTTAACTGAGTTAACCTTGCTTTTGTTGCAATTTCCCCATCTGCGTTATAAAAAGGCCTGAAATGATAGAGGCCAGTCCTGCCACCTCCCCCTCAGCAGACCCAGCGCTGGATTCAGGCAGTGCCTCCCCCTGTGAAGCTTTGATGCGCAGTTTTCAAAGCATTTAAACCAAGATAGAAAACTCATATTTGACAATGTTTCTGTCTGTTTGATTGAACTTCTCAAATCTCTCCATTTTTCTTTAGACGTAGAGAACCCGTGAGAGAAAAGCCAAGCTTTTTCCACAGCTTATGTTCCTGTAAAAACAGCTCCAAGTACACACATTCTGCTCCTCGCTCCAGTTGGGGCTCTGCATGCCAAGTCAAGTATTTATTTTCATTACTTTTGAGACCACCAAAATTAATGTATCTTTCAGACGGGAAGAATTTTATTTATTATGGTGGATCTGAATCCAAGAGATGAAAGAAGAGCAGCGTGCATCTCGAAAGCAACCGAGGCTGGGAGCGGGAGGAGACGGCCCGACCTGAGCTCCCCTCCTTCCCTGGCACCAGCCCCCATCAGCCCCCATGTGTTTCAATATGGATTGGACCACAGATCTGTGAATCCCTGCAAAACAACACTGTAAATCCTGCCACAGTTACAGTAGCAAGGGCAAGTGTCAATTTTTTAATGATTTCCCCATTTTCCAAAGTCGCTGGTTAGCAGTTGATGGTACAGCTTGGGTGGGATGGGAGGCTGCTGGAGAAAATCTGCTTGTCCCCGGGGAGCATCATCCAATGAGAAAAGAGATTATTTTTTCCCTTTCTCATGTACTGATCCCTGAACTCTACACCCTGAGGTGATACATGAAATGAGGTGAAATGGCCAAGCCAAGCCACGTCTTCTCGGTGCTGTCCTTTGAGAAGCTTCCCTCAAACTGCTTAAATTGGGATTTCAGCATCAGTCTGTGATGCTGAAGGAGGATGCATGATGGCCCAGCTGTTGGAATGAATCCAGATTCTGTTAGGGTGGTGGACCTGAACACGTGTTTCATGGGTTATTTTGAACCCAACCTGCTCCACCTGCTCTGGACTGTCCTGCAGTGTCTCTCTCTCCAGGCTGGCTACACACACCCGGGTGTTTTGTCTGTGTTAGGCTTTGCTTACAAGAGGAATGCGTCACTTTTTACTTGGGATGGATCGCTGTGCTTTACAGAAACAACTGAATTATGAAAAATGGAGAAAATTTAGGCTTGCTGAAGCATTTCATCCAAGAGCTTGTTTTGGGTTTTACACATTCTGAGAGAAATCTCCACTGAAAATAAGCTCCCTGGCTCATGCAAACAAGTCACGTACTTTGAGGGTCCTGTCCCCAGCTTTTTGGTCCCAGCTGGCTTTTCATCTCCACTCTCCTTTTATTTCAGCACTTTGGTGTGCTCCACCAATGGCATTTTCCAGTGTTCTTCTTGTGGGAGCGTCCCCTCCTCCTGCTGCTCACTGAATGAGTCTCACCTGTGTCACACAGGTTGTGTCTAATACTTTTTGCTGTTTGCGATAGCACTGTCCTTTCTGCTCTCCTCATCAAACCCACCCCAACATTGCGGCTCTAGGAACTCCTTGCTGCGGAAGACTGAGAAGCCGTGCCCTTGGACCTGAGCACTGTGCTCTCCAGTTTGCTTTCATCAGGAAATCCATACCCTGAAGGCTTTTTCCTTTATTACTTAATTGTTTTGCTATGGATTCTACCATGAGCTTATTTGAAAGTGTAGAAATGAAATCCTGGTTTGTTAAAGGAAACAAATGCTGCTGCTGTTTCTTTCCAATGTGCTTGGAGTTCCACCAAGATGTTGCCAAAGTTGTCTTGCCCATTAAGAAGAAAATGGATTACATCTCTGCAACAACAATTGAGAAAACATCACTTCACTTCTAGACCAGAGCCAATCTAAAGATGGATTGGGCTGGTCACTAACACTGGTAATTTTTTGGTGAAAATATCCCGCTGAGAAACCTCATTAATGCCATTGCACTCAAGGCTCTCCTACAGAGGGAGGCAGCTGGGTTATGTCATGGAGATGAGAGGAAGCTGTAGTGGGACCAAAAAGAAGGCCAAATCCATGAGAAATTAGACTGAGAAGTTCAAAATCTCATACAATGACTTGCTGCTTCTTCCATGGAGCTCACTGAAGCTTCAGACATGCCTTAATGTGTTAACAAGGCACCTGGCCCCAGATGTCCTGGTGGAAATAACCCCAATTTGGAAGTCCTTGAGATCCTGGACCATTAGGCAGTGTCAGATCCCTTCCAGGCTGTATCTGATATAACTCCTCATTGCAAACCTTAAGTGGATCTGTAATGTTTAGTCGCTTTCATCATCTCTGATAACACCTCAAGCCTGGGTCCCAGTTCTTTAAAAGCACAAAATAAAAAAGCAATGTATTGGACACCCAATAAAAGAGAATTTGTTATCCACAGTTAGTTTGGATTTAACTTAATTGTTTATTACTCTGAGGTCTCTGAAGGATAAAGAGTATGGAATAAAATATTTTTATCACCTCAGCCTTTGCAAAAACATTCACAACCTGTTAAACACCAGGGTCACTAACTTTGAAATGATCTCACAATTTGATTTCATTATATTTTAATTGCAAATGATATATTGCAGGGTTCACGGAGGGTGAGAAGCTGGGACTAAGGGAACATTAAACCCCCTGCCTTTTTTAAATTCTCCAGCCAGATGTACTGCAGGCAGGTGCAACACAAACTCCCAAATACCCTGCTAACGCAACGAAAGCCTGACCTTGAGGGACCAATGTGAACGGGCTTTTCAGCCTCGTGCTTACTCAATTCTGCCCGTGGAAAGGCTGCCAACGGGGGACGTGCTGCCAGAAGCGTGGTGGTTTTTTTAATGCAAAGTTGCAAAACCACAAAACTCATTTTTACTAGTGACCTTTTTACCACTAATTGTCGGGGTACTTAAAAAAAAAAAAAAAAAAAAAAAAAAAAAAAAAAA